>JARHVA010002271.1:527500-545000 GCA_037957365.1 Torreya grandis
TCAAAATAATGGTTTATATAATTTTTCTGCTTCTTTTGTATGTTTTCTTTCATCGCATAGTAAGAATTAATCTCAATTATGGCATGAAATATTATGACATGTTTATTTTAGAATTTTATATGATATATTTTTTCATAATATTATTATTGTACTTCCTTCTATTTATTCTCATCATGAAACTTGTGAGGGTTGCTTATGTGGTGAGCAATGCATTAACCCCTTTCATAAGATACATGATATGAATTCCTCATATCCTTTAGAATTAATTCATAGTGATGTTGCAGGACATATTTAATTTTTATCTATTAATGGTTCATTGTATGATATTATTTTTAAAATATGATTATACTAGAATGATATGTTCATATTTCATTAAAAACAAATCTAAAGTATTGTCTAAATTCAATGAATTTAAAGCTATTATTGAAAATGCTTCTAGTTTTTATATTAAGATCCAATAATGGTGATGAATATATTAGTAAAGAGTTTTATTCCTTTTGCATTATCTATGGTATTCAAATAAAATAAAAAAATACATATTCCTCTCATAAAAATGGTATTGTTGAAAGAAAAAACTGCACGATTAAAGAAATCACTAGAACAATGTTGCATTATGTAAATGTTCCTAAGTTTTTATGGTCCAAAGCCATGAATATTGTTATGCATATTTTGAATAGAGTCCCTACTATATATTTACCTTTTTTACACCAAAATACATGCATGTTCATGGCATATCATTTACCATTTTAATATTATTTTTTTACTAACTAAATTGATAATATTTTAACTACATCTACATTTGCTAGTAAAGTTATTCATTTTGATTCTTGATAATTTATAATTACAATTATATTATAGTAGATATATTTTTCATAGATAAAAAAGTCAGGAAAAATATACTCACATTGTATTTTAAATTCATATGAGTTAGCATTGAAATACATTATATGCATAACATAATGCTTAATTTGACAAGATGATCATGTTTAGTTATTGCATTTGGTAAGAAGATTATACTCAATAAGTTTGGATCATTTGTGTTTCAATTGTTAAGATGTTTTCATTCTATTAGTGGGAAAACTTCATGCTAACATTCTTAGATGCTTCATTTGATAATAATATAAGCTATGAAATGCAAAGTGTAAATGGAGGTTGTATTATTATTTGACTCTTCATCATTTACTTTACTAAGCATTCTATTTATACATATATGAAATTATTTATTTTAGTTTCATATCTGGTTGATTGGATGATTGCATATCATGCTAAAATTATCCATATTTAATGTGTGATAGGTTACATACTTCAATCTTTTGTTAATTCAATTCCATATCATTGAAAAATTGAAGCATATTAAACTTGCAAAGTTTTATTAAGACTAAAATTATAAAATGAATAAGATATCTATTGTTTGGCTAAAGTTAGTATCATATTATTAGTAAAAAATATTATATGTGCATTACATGATATTTGGGGACACTCATATTGTCTATATTAGAGATGTCTAATAATGAATTACTTAGAATAATTTATGTTTGTCACTAACTTTGTAATCAAAGTAGTGAACTTTTTTTCCTAAAACATGAACCGATTGTTTAAAATGTGATTTACCATACATAAACATATTTTATCTTTATGTATTTTTTTATTATGATGATAACTATATTATGTTATCATGAATCTAATTTTGGATATATGTTTAAGTTTTGTGCAAGTGCTAAAGTTGTATAGCTCTAGATAAAAATATAGTGCAACATCAACGAACTAAACATATTGGAGTTCATGTGCATTTTATCTGAGATAAAGTCCTCAATAACAATATTGATCTATAGTTCTATCTTATGGATGAATAAATGGTCCATATCTTCACAAAACCACTTAGTGCTACCAAGTTCTATCAAATTCATGCAATTTTGGACCTCTCAAAGCTGCTATTGAGGGGGAGTGTGCATGACAATGCCACTTCATATGGCCATGTATTACTTCTTCTACATAATTTTTATCATTATAAATCATTGTAAAATTTATTTGTAAGTTATGTTATTTAAGCAAACTTCATGTGAAAATTTTACTTTTGTACCTAATACATAAAAGCATACTTTTTAATGGAGTTTATTGTCTTATAAAAGGCTCCGAATATGTTTCATTGATTATTCATGAGAAATGATGAGATGTAGTCTCATGATCATGCCAGCATAAAACTTACTTTGATTAGTTTATGGATTATGTTTCTTTTTGTTTCAAAAGGTGACTTTGGCATGATGAAGGTTTTTAAATTTTTCAAATTTGTGCATAGTATAATTCTTTTATTAAGGTGACTCTGGCATGTATCCCCACTTAACATTAATGGGGAGTGTTGGAGCATATAATACTTAAGTGGTGACTTTATTAGACCCTAAGAACATTTATATAAGTAAATAATAATTTTTTATTATTTTTATTTAACACAAGTTAAATCATCATGTAAATACAATAATGAAACATATTAATTATTACCATTGCTTAAAAAAGTTGGGGAGAGGTTGGACCCATTGGTTACAATGGTCCACCTCCACACCCCAATATAAAAAGGGATTTACCCCTTTGGTAAATTACACCAATACAATATTATGACATTGTAATATATTTGCATGTGGAAAATATCATTGAAAAGAGAGCTCTATGAAGAATGGTCTAAGAATAAGTGAGAGGTTGAAGGATTTTATATTAGGTACACTGGGAGTTTCTCAAATATATTAATATATCAATTTTTGGTTTTTTAACTCTTTGAAATTTTTCATGTTAAATTCTCATGTCATCATTATTTTCTATGTTGTTTATTTATTAATTGCATGTCTAGACCACCTACGTATATTACTTCATATATTTATACTTGAATTCTTTCACCTAATAATATTTTATGTAAAATCATCTCATATAAATAACCCTCTTATTTTCTCAAATAATCTCATATTCCTCCTTCAAGTAATTATCCTATTATATCTGATGATATTATTACCAGTTAAGTCCAACTTTTAAACTACCTCATCGATGCAGAACATCACCTTATAGGACTAGTTAGTTTAAATTTTGGATTAGTATGTGTTTTATAGGTATAATATGGGATTTTTTCAATGATTATAATTCCTAGGTAGGGATAGAATTCAAATTTTAAAACATATTGTGTTTTCTTGTGAAAAGTAGGATTTGAATATTTGAACTTGTAACTATGTTTTTAAGTGCTAGTTTGGATTGATGTGATATGTAAATGTTAATAAATGATTTTAAAAGGTCATATATGGGTCCTTCTAGGTATATAAGTGTGTTTAATATTATATCAACATGCAAGACATGAAAAGAAGCATGTAAATCAATAAATCAAGAACATGTAACTACCATGCAAGTGCATTGTCCATGAATAGAATGTGGGTTTTACATGTTTAGAAATATACGGAGATACAATACATGTTGGAGGGGATATAAAAATGATAGGAGGTCAATAGGGAATAGGAAGTTTTAAGGAGTGTAGAAAAGATGAAGAAAACTAGTTTGCCCTACGAAGGGCAAAAGAATGACATAAATCTTATATACATTTTTGGTTGTGAAATCAATAAAATGAATGTTGTATTGTGTGTAATAATATTGAGAGGAAACCATTAGAGGAGATTCATGTATGTTTATTTTCTCTTTGGTATGAAATTTAATGTCTAATAGTGTATTGCAAGCTTGTGTTAGAGAATGATGTGTATGGCTTTGTAAAGAAATAACCAATGTATGAATGAATATTTAGTGTTTAATTATGGACCTTTAAAGATTATTTTTGTGTTTTTACCTTTATATTATTATATATTTTGATTAGACATTGGTTTAATGCTATAGATATAAATATTTAGAACTTAATGTGTAGTATAGATAAGTTTGGAAAGACCCTATTTTGGTACAAGCTATTTATTGAGGTGAGATGCATTAGAGGGTGAATTGAGTTATTTTAATGAGAAAGGAATTTTTAAAATGTCTTATTTTGGTAGTCATAGGTGGATAAACTTAAATAATAATAATAAATTATCAGGATTTAAATATACATTATCCATGAGCAGAATTTTGTGTGAGAAATATTGCATGAGCAATGATACAAGTGGGTATAGAAGGTTTAAAGGGATAATTTGTTATATTACAACATTTATTGGTAGGTGAAAATATTATCATTTTTTTTCCTTTGATTTATAATTAAATTTTTACTCTAATCTATAGGATAGACTCAAAATATATAAGAAAGATAATGTTTGCATACTCTATTTTTGACACAGTCTTGTAGTTGTGTTTAGAATTCTATAAATCTGTAAGTGGAAGACTTATAGTGATTGTATTTCATGTAAATTTTCACTTTAAGTTATAGTGAAGAGAGAAAATAAACTTGACATAGGTGTGGTTGAAAAACCTATTTATTTTTGCACGCATTGAATAAGAAGATTGTGAAGAGCTCCTCTTTAGCTTGGGATGAAGATCTACAGATAAGAAAGCACAAAAGCAAAAATTGTTTGTTAGATAGATATTTGGGTGGATTTACTAATAATATCTAGATCTTAGAAGTGAGGGATTCCTTAGGGGTTGTCAATCTGCACATTTTAAATAATTAAGATCATAAAATTGGAAAGAAGGTACTTGTATCAATAATCAAAAGGTATTGAAATTGAACACAAGAATGCTTGCTAGATAAAATAGACTAAAAATGATCAAATTATTGATAAACTAATTAATACTAGTGTTAATGGGTTAGGGTATGCTTCATAAAATATGAAAGAGGTCTATGAGTGATCAAAAACACATGAAATCAAGTTTGGTTGTGGATAAGTGGGTGAAAATAACTTGTTAGTTTTCACTACCATAATGACCATCAGTGGTTAGGGTGACCATCAATGGTTAAGGTGGTTATCAATGGTCAAGATGACTATCGATAATTATGTAGACCATTAGTGGTTGAGTCAACCATCAATGATTACTATGCGAGTTCTAGGTTGGTAAATTATTAAATAATGAGATCTATAAGATGTATTTTGGGAGATGGGTTTGTATATTTTTGATGTCTACATTTTGTACCTTTTTATTGTGTTACTTGTGTGAATGAGATAAAAAATAAAAATAGAGTATGGGTCAAAGGTTTGGTTTCTCTAATAGTAAGAGGAGGTGTTCCCCCTCAAAATAGGAGTTAATGAGGTGAAACTAAAATTAGTTTGAGGTTTGATAAATACTCGTTAGTAATGGAAATGTGTGAATGATAGGTGGAGCACTTGAGACACAAACTTACACAAAAAGTTTGAAAAAATATATGATATCCAAGATCGCACATAGACTAGGTTACCAATGTTGGTAAAAATAAGGTTAGTGCCAACAAGAACAAGTGACAAGTGAATTGTGTGTCTCCTTATAGGTGTGGTGGTTGAGAACACTTGTAAATGTAATCCTCCTAAGAATTTTTTCTATTTTCAATGGTTATCCAAGGTAAGAAGTGCTCTCGATGAAAACAAAAATTAGTCAAGTGTCCTAGGTATTCCAAGTAAGAAGTGCTCCTGAAAAGACATAAATGGGTCGATATGTGTGAGGTGGTGTAAGATCAAAAGGGGTAAACATGGGAATTATGTTTCTATGATCAAAAGAACAAGTAAAAAGTATCACAAATTACATACCAAATGGGCCAAAATATACCAAAAGTGAGGTGATGAGGTGTTCAAGTTGGTTGGAGAAGGGAATCTCCAAAAGTGTACAAAACATAGTTTAATTGTGCTTAAAATGGTAGTTCAACTGGAGAAGTGTCAAATTGGGGTTTCCTATTTGTTGATCATTAGGGCCCCTAAAAGGTGACCATCAATGATCATCTTGACTATCAATGGTTAGGGAAAACCCTAAAAATCTACTGAGTAAAAAGTAAAATAAAAAATTGCTTTTACTCATTATAACTTTTATGCAAGGTTGACTTTTATCTAGTGATTACAGTGTGCATAGAGAGAGTTCTTATTGAGTTTGTGATTGCTCATTGGTTGGAGGAGTGTGGGTGATATTTTCATGGATTTGAGAAGTAGGGAGCACATGGATATGTTTGAGCAGTGATTTATAGGCACTGACCTTGGTAGAGGTAAGTGGTGTATTCAATTGATAATTTTTGGTTAAAATTGCTTGTTTATATTGCTCAAGTAGGTATGTTAGTATAGATGGTTAAAAAAAATTAGGCTTCTAGATTTGAGTAGTAGGAGGTTTACCTATTTGTTATTGGCGGTTTTGGTGGAGTTTCTAATAGACCAAACAATATTTGGTTAGGTCCCTATTTTACTTATGTATATTTATAGGGAGTTGTGGGGATTTAGGCACCATAAGAGATACAGTATTAGTATCGGTTTGGTTCTACATTACTAGGCCTATGAGCATATTCAGGTGTTAAAACTAGTAGGATTGAAATGGGACATCTATACTCAGATAGAGTTCCATGTTGGCTTCATGTGATGGAGGGATGATATAAAGCCTCACCCTTTAGAGCTACAAATGGAACATCAGTAGGTTAGAGGGGGAGGTGGAGCTAATCTCATTGATAGGGTGCATTGGTAGTTTGGTTTAGTATAGGGTATTCTAGGCCCATTTCCTAAGTATAAAAGGGAGGATTCAAAAGTTCTATTATCAGTTCCCAAGTTGGATCCCATAGTTTTATATGGTGGGTATGAGGAGCTCCCTATTAAGGCTCTGATAAATGATGCTAGAAATACATATGGATATATGGCCTAGTATCATCCCATATATGTAGCTATAGATGTTAGTGGAGATGATGGAAGCATGAAGCTAATGGCTATAGATCTAGCTAGCCATGATGGATAGGTAGGGGGGATTTAGCCACAACCCAAGCATAGGTACAAACATTATAGGGATAGGTGGCCACACTATAAACATAGGTTGTGACATTGCAGGCATAGGTGGTGACCTTGAGTAGTGAGCAAGATCAATAAAGGATCGCTCTTAGGTTGGTGACATAGGAGACATAATATTTAAGGTAGATGGTAGGGGTGGCCATGATAAGAGTGGGAGGACCACCAGACACAGTGCCATGGGTATGTTATCTAGCTGTTGTGGAGGAGTGTAGGTATTATGAGGCCATAATGTTAGCATATATTCCTCTTGAGATGAGATATGGTGAGTATCATGCCAACTTGGTAGGAGGTCCATCTATAGCTACTCCAAGATAGTGGGTTTCTACAGTAGACCACATAGGGACACCAAGGGGCTACCACCAAATGGGATTATAGGTGTAGGTATAGGTAGAGCCAGTAGTAGCAGCATAGGTGTATGTAGGGCTAGTTGTAGTGGTGCCCTATGATTTTTTTTTAGACATGTTTTGATATATATTGGTATCAATAGGTGTACACTAATTTGATACTGGCCTGTGTGCTGATGCAGTAAGATGTACATGTTTTGAGAGAGAAGCTATACATTGTTACATGCGTTATTTATGATGACACAATGTATATGATGTATGGTTTTATATATGATGTTATAGATGATGTATTTTTATGGTTTACATGTTATTATGGACATTTATGTTTATTTTTATGGTTGATGGTCTATGGTTTCATGCATATGTGTTATGAGATGTTGACTCGGTAGCTTAGGCATGTGATGTTTGAAAGATAGTTATGATTCTCTAAATTTCATCATGATATGATAGGATGTGTGATGGATGGATTTATGGTATATGATGATGTAATCATTAATGGATTTAGTTATGGTTATGATGATGTGGTTTTCATGAGATGTATTGTGGTAATGTTATGGATAGATTATTAGATGGCATATGATTTTGTTTATGCTCATGATAATGAATTAGGATATAATATATGTTGACATGATGTTTTGATGGTATATGGATAAAATTATGTTTATGGCATGATGTGATATGATGCACTTTCATAGTGTTTTGATCATAGATAGGTAGACGATGTGGTTCATGGATATAACTCATAATGTTATGCTTTTGATTTGATATTTGTTATTTATGATCATGGAGATAAAATGTGTATATGGTTGAATATGGAATGAGAATAGATAAATTAAGTAAATAACAAACTAAATTTTTAGGATGGTAAGAGGAATCATGAGAGGTATGTCTACATGAACCAATAAAAGATAATAAAATAAACATAATGCCTCCTCATTGATAAGGACAAAAATGAAACTTGAAGTTAAATTGGCTTAATGAAAATAAGCCTTTCAAATGCTTCATATTAGCATGCTAGGTTGACAAATAGGTATCCTAATCAGATTATGTCAAGTAAGCTCATAGTCTCATGCATATGATTTATGGAGGGAGCAAGGGTGAGACTAGAGCCTTTTGTGATACTAGCATTCCTCTTCTAGAGGCTTCTAAGAGGATAGTATAAGAAATTCTATGCTCATATATTAAGTGTAGACTGATTTATGTGTGAATTCTACTAAAGAGAGCCAATTGTGGCTTTCTAAGATTATTGATTTTATGAGATCTGATTATGGTGTTTCTCATTGATTTTACTTTTTCTTATGGTTTTTTTCTTATTTTGATTTTTTTAGGGGTTGGGGAAGTTGATCGATGCAGAAAGCTTCCAAGAAATTACTTGCTTTTGACCGATACATTAATTATCTATCCTTTGAGGGAGTGGTCTAGGTTTATGTGCCTAGTTTAAATGGTTTTGATAGCTATCCTTCAAGGGAGTAGTCCACATTACATTTTAAAATTTTAGATAAGTTTTCAATAGTTTTCCTTTAAGGGATAAGTCTATGAATTCTAAGAATGACCCATGATTTGGTTCTGACTTTGATATTGCATTTTCTTATGTTTGATTTTACTTGATATATACTTGCTTATACATGCTCAAGGGGTTACCTTTATGAAGGCAAAGCTAGAGGTACAAGAAGTTTTAGTAAGTGAAAAGAGGTGTAGGTGACAATGAGCATTAGAACTAATCTCGAGAAGATGAGAAGTACCATGAAAATCATGCTATAGGTAGAGTTGTGGTACCCATAGTCCAAGACCAGGCTATGACTGTGATAGATAATTATATGATTTAGTTATAGTCAATTACAACTAAAAAGAGGGAAATGAATATGGTCTCAAGGGATGAGCTTAGTTACCAAAGGTGATTGTGATCCTTCTTTCACAATAGAAAGGATGTAGATATAAAGCATTGAGAGGTTTAGGTTCTAATTTACCTTTGAGAGAGGACAAATGATAAGCTCTTGATCCATACTAATGAGCTATGGTGTAAGGTCTAAGCTAATTGAAATAAAATTTGCCTCTTTTGATTTTATCCATATTAGTGACGTGTTGATTTTCCTTGAGGATGAAATCTCCAATATTAAATTCTTGCACTTTCAAGTGTTCATTATAAGCATGATTGATTCATTTTTGATAGGCACGAAGATGGGAAAGAGTAGCTAAATGATGCTCATCAAGTATCTCAAGTTAGGCTAAATTTTATTGATGATAATCATCTTTTGAAATGAGATCATGCAAAGATATGTGAAGAGAAGGTATTTGGACCTTAAGAGGCAATATAGCCTCAGCTCCAAACATGAGAGAAAAAGGTGTAGTACTTCTAGGGGCTTGGATGATAGTGTGATATGCCCATAGGGTGAAAGGGATATGTAAATGCCAATATCAACCTAAGGTATTGACCATTTTGGTAAGCATGTTGTTAAGGGTTTTTTTAGAGGCCTATGTTTGTCTATTTTCTTGTGGGTGAAAAGGTTATAAAAAACTTAGTTTAATTCCAAATACATCACAAAGACCTCAAACTTGTTTATTTTTGAAGGATTTTCCATTGTCGATGATGATATTATGGGGAACACCAAAGTGGTAGATGATATGATGGGTGATAAATTTGACAATAGTTTTATATTTTATCAAGATAAGAGGAATAGCCTCCACCAATTTGTTGAAATATTTAGTCACAGTGATGATAGAGTGATGTCATTATGAATATTGTGGGTTAATTTCATTGATAAGGTCTAGAACCCAATATGAAAAAGGTTAGAAATAAATGGAAAATTAAAGGCTATGGTTGGGTGTATGATGAAAATTAGTGTATTGTTAACACTTAACACACGTTTTCACATAATCACAATAGTCTTGGTTAAGGGTAGGCCAATAGTAACCTAGGGAAAGGATGCATTTAGCCATAGTGAGTTTGTTAAAGTGACCCCCATAGATATCATCATGCATCTCCTTAATAGTGTGAGAAGCTTCTAGACCACATAGGAAATAGAATAGAAGGCCATCAAAATCACATTTATAGAGGATCCCTCCCACAACAATGTAATGGGAGGTGTTTTGAATAAATTCTCAATGGGTATTCCTAGAGAGGCCAGAAGGAACTATGCCAAGGTTGAGGTAGTCAAAGGTTTGTTGATATGAAAGGTTAGGCAAGATATCCTCCACATTAAAAATGATTGGAGTTTCTAACTTGATGTAGGAAGGATTAGTGAGGTGATGGATAATGACTGATAACTTAGATTTTGATGGTGTTGATGGGATCTGGGAAGTAACAAAAGCCATGGTGTCAGAAAACCTGTTGGTATATCTTGTGGTGGTTTGAATATGGTAGTGTCCAAATGATGCCAAGAGTTATAAAAATAACTATCTATATAGTTTCAAAATCTCATTATTACACTGGTAGATGCCATTGACTTGATTGAACACAAGTTAGGAATCACCAAAGATGTTGATTGTTCTAACTCCCAAGGCTAACATAGTTTGGAGACCTATTACTAGGGCTTCATATTCGGCCACATTATTGGTAGATTCAAAGTCAAGTTTAAAAGATAAAATAAGTGGTTCACTAAAAAGTGTGATAAGAATGATATTGGCTCCCCCACCATGCTAACATTTGGAATCATCAAAGAACATGGTTACATGATTGGTGAAGTATGCTTGGGATAGGTTTGTGGTGGACTCATCTAGAAGTTTGAGATAAGGTTGATTGCTTGGTAGGGGTGTGTCAACCAATTATTTAGTAATGACTTGCCCCTTAATTGACATCTATTTTGAGAACTCAAGGTTAAAATTAGTTAAAAGCATGAACCACTTGGACATACACTAGTTTTGGTATGGCTTGGAGTGCATGTACTTGAGTGGGTCATTATTGGTTATGATAAAAGTTTTGTGGTTAAGAAGGTAGTGGAAAATTTTGGTGGCCATGAAGACTAGGGCCAACCAAAGTCTCTTAGTATGAGTATACAAGGGTGAGGTTTATGCAATAGACAACTTTCTTTTTGTGTTGTTCATCTTGATGGGCAAGCATACCCCTAAGTAATGGTTAGTGGTAGATATATAAAGGTAGAAAGGTTGGTTATCCTTAGGAGGTGTGAATATAGGTGGAGATAGAAGGTATTATTTAAGTGCATCAAAGGCCTTTTGACAATCTTCATTCCACTTACAAGAGATGTCATTTTTCAAAAGGTGATGGAATGGTTAACATCTATCTAAGAGCTAATAAATGAAGCAGTGAACAAATTATAGCTTCTCCTGTAAACTAAGGAGTTGATTAAGATTGATAAAAGGTAGCATCTCAAGGATGGCTTTGATCTTAGTTAGATCAACCTTGATTCCTTGAATGTAAATGATGAAGCCAAAGAGTTTTCTTGACAAGACCCCAAAAATACATTTTTTAGGATTGAGGTAGACATGGTAATAGATAAGTCTCTCAAAGATAATCTTGAGGATGACTAAGTGGTCCTTGTGAAGTTTGGATTTATCAAGGAGGTCATCTATGTAGTCCTCAACAATTATGTGAATAAGGTCATGGAATATGTTGTTCATTGCATGTTGGTAGGTTACACCAGTGTTCTTAAGACCAAAGGGCATGAACCTATAATAGAAAGTCCTCCATGGGGTGATAAAGGTAGTTTTGTGTTGATCTTGAGGGGAAATCAAAATTTGATTATAACCTAAGAATCCATCCATTAGAGATAACATCTCATGGCCTACTGTAAGATCAATAAGTTGGTGAATGCTAGGCAGAGGAAATTCATCCTTTGGGTAGGCAATGTTGAGGTCATGAAAGTCCACATAGATACGTAATCCTCCTATGGCTTTAGTGATAGGCACAATGTTTGAAACCCACTAGGGATAATCAATAGGTTGAATGAAGTCAACAAAGAGGAGGAATTAAAGCTCTTATTTGACAAGAAGGGCTATGTGATGATGCATTCATCAAAGTTTCTATTTGATAGGCTTGGCATCATGATTGGTTATAATGTTATGGGTGGTAATAGTTAGGTCAATACCAGGCATATTTGCATATGACTAGGTGAATATAATGTTGTGGTCTTAGGATAAGGTAGAGAAGTCTTAAAGTTCCTCAGGGGTGAGAGATTGGCCCAATTTTACAATATGATGGTTGCCTAAAGTGCCTATGTCAATATCCATAGTGGATTCATTTAACATGGTTGAGTTCTCTAGAGCTAAGAATTTATGGATGGAGGAATCACGTGTACCAAGGTAGGCAAGAATAGAATCATCATCCTAGCATTGAACAATGTTAATGGTAGGAGAATATTCTCCTACTAGTTCAATATGGATCAAAGGGATGGATATGGGTGTCCCTTACTTTTGATAAGTCAAGGGGCTAAGGTTAATCATGTTGACAAAAAAAAAGTTAGGCAGGATAATGTCCTCATCCTCATACTTAGGTAGAGGGGGTGCTGGTGAGGAAGGGGTCTCTTATTCAATGATGGTAGAGGTAGGTTGTATGGATTTATTCTTATTGGGTAGAATGAATCCAAGGTCATGATTTTCATGAGGTTTTCGGGTCTTGATTGAGATCAATGTGTGTGGTCCATACTCGTATCATCCAAATATAAATCCTTTATAGGCACATTTGTGATGGTATATTTTGGTGAAGTCTAGGTTGTGCAAGTAAGAGAATGTAGAGGTGGATAGTTGTGGGGAAGAGGAGGTGATGGCAGAATCAAGTGGATTGTTAATTCTCCCATAGATAAAATGTGTTTGACAACTTAGAGGCCCCAAAGGAGTAATAGCTCCAATGTTAGGGCCATAACCTAGTTGGTGGCTGAGTTTCCCATACTCTTGGGGAGTAGGGAAAGCATCAAGGGTAAGGAGTTAGTATTCTCTAAGGATAAGGTGGTGAAAGGTAGATTCTAAGGGATTAGTGGTGAGTATATGGTAATAGATAAAATGGTAGATGCCTCTATGGAAGGAAAAGTAATGGCTTCATTTTCCATGGTTGAGGGTTTGATGATGGATGCTTGGGGTGTTGTTATCAAAGGTAAGAGGACATCATTAGATCATTAGGTCATGTTACATGATAAAAAAAGGCTCGGGTTAGCTTGTATGGTAAAAACCTAACCCTCATGCTCAAATTTGACACAATGGTGAAGGGTAGAAGGTATCCAACCCATAGCATGGATCCAAGGTCTCCCTAGAAAAATATTATACTAGAATTCACCTTCTACCACATAGAAGAGTTTAGGGAGAATGCATGGTTAGATATGAATGTGGAGCATAATAGTTCCCAAAGTAGTGGTCATGGTGTCATTAAAGGATCTAAGGATAGCTAAAGTTTGAGACATGACATTATTCGGTAATTTGAGTTGGTCATAGGCATGGGAAGAGGTGATGTTGATGTTGGCTCTCCCATCAATCATAACCCATTTTATGTAGGTTTGGTTGATGTGGGAAGTAATAAAGAGAGGAGGATCTAGATCCTCAGGGTGGATAGAGGGAATCTATGAGTCTTTGAAAGTAATAAGGGTGAAGAGTTGGAAAACACCTGTGAAGGCCTCTATAGTTGAGGAATCACCTGGTCTAACCTTAATAATTTGCATAGATTCTATAATGTCTTGAAGATGGTGAGGTCGGGTGGAAATGAGCTCATAGAGGCTCATCTTAATTGGATTCTGGTGGATTTGCTTAAGAATGACCCTCCTGATGGATTCAGAGGGGTTAGCCTTAGAGGTGCCTAATATGGTAACTTTGGGCTTAGCTAAAGATATAGAGGTTTGGATCTAGTTTGGTTTAGGATGAGTTGGTGGGTATGTCCATAGAATGGACACTTTGACCTTCCTATATCCTTTTTTTATGATCATGTGACCACATTAGTGGTATGGATAGAGGGGAAAGGTGTGATAGGAAGTTGGGTAGATTCTCCATCACTTTGAGGTGACGGTGGAGGATTAGGGATGCATTGGCAAATGATTATTGGGTGCATTGGTAGAGGATTCAAGGGAAGTTCATCTAGTAAAATATCATCCTCATCATAGATATGATGGATAATGGCATGGAGATCTTTTTGAATCTCCATGTCATGCTTGGGTGTCCTATGATAATAACAGATTTGATAATCATTATACCAAACTAATTTCAAACCAAGAAGATCAAAGGGATTGATAGGGGTAAAGTGAGGTAAGAGGCTTGTAGTAACCTTTTGAAAATGGTTGTATAGGATTGATCTAGAGGTGGGTAAGGTCTATAAGTTGTGGTTTTGGTTGGGAAGGTGGGTGTCTCAGTAGCAATGGGTTTGGTGAGAGATGGTTTAAGTAAGGTGGTGTTTTTGGTCAATGTTTTTAGTTTGGGTATGCTAGTCATTAGGATGTTCAAGCTTGATATTATTTCCATTGGTAATCTAATAAGGACCAGTGCATCAGATAATAAGTGGGTTGGTGTAACCAATGATGGTGGATGACATATGTTAAAAAGAGCTTGATTTTTAGGCAAAGTTGAGGGATGAGGCCCTAAGATAGAAGGAAAGGTAGAGGGAGGTAGAATCCTAGCCATGTGGCTATTCAATGATTTATCCCCCTTGGTTGGTTTGGGTTGAGGTTTGGGTATAGGCTTGGATGAGGTTAATTCCACTTTCAAGGATCGGTGAACCAAGATTTGTGTCGGGAAATCACTAAGAGATTTAAAATGTTTGGTTGGTGGCATGGTCATTGGAGAGGCAGATATTTGGTTGATGAAGAAGGTGAGGGGTTGGTTTAATTTTTGATTAGTTTAAGAGGTGGTGGAAAAATGATGGATTGGTTAGTTAAAGTTATGTCATAAGTTTCAAGTTTGTTGATGTAAGGAAGCCCTAACTATTTCCCAAAAGTGGTTTGATCCATGTCCAATTTTGTGACCATACCTAACTTTTGAACGAGTTTAGAAAAAGGTTTATATATTGGTCTAGCCTCATAGGTAGTGAGTGTCAAGGATAAACATATGGATTGAGGATGAGGAATGGTAGTCTCATCTATTTCCTCAAGTAAGGGATGTAAGTTTGGACTCAGTGGCTACTTCGTGAGGGGTTTTTATGAAAAATGTATTCCCTTGGGCACAATGTCCATAGTTGTGGTTTGTCCTATGGTTAGTGGAGATTTTGGATTAGGAATGGTTATTTGTTTAGATAGGTTATTCAAAGGGGTGGTTGATGATTCCAAAGCCTCTATGAGTGAATAAAAGGAAAAAAGGAACCTCCTCAAATTAGGCCTCTAAAGGAAGGGAAAGCGACTCCACTACCTTGGTGGGTGAAATGGGGGAGAAACATGTAGGTTGATGGTAGGATCCCCATTCATAAGAATATCAAGGACCATATTTACCATGTGGGAATCATGAGAACATTCATCTTGTGTGACCTTAGTTTTGGTAGGGGCATGGTTGGGAAAAGGCTTCTTGAAAATATCAAGAGCTTGATTTTGAGGGGCATTTGGATTATCCAACACAAGTCCCCCCTTATCAATAAGGATCTAAACAACATTATTGAAAGTATTACATCAACTGATGTCATGTCCAATTACCTAATGAAAATCACAAAGGTCATTCTCATTATACCAAGTAGGTTCTAGATGAGAAAAATTAAACTACTGAGGAAGTTTAATGGGGGGAAGTTGTATAAGGTTATCTTTTATTAGTTTCTCTAAAACTAAGGCATAAACTTCTCCAAGTGGAGTGAACATTTTTTACTTACTTTAGTTTGGGTTCTTTGTGTTTTGGTTGAAGGTAATGAGAGAATTTTATTGATTCACATTGGGTGGAGGGGTAGTTTTAAGGATAACTACATTTGTAGTTCCCTTGTTCTTGGTTCTAGTGTTGGCTTGGTTGCTCGATTTTGAGGAAGAGGTTTCATTGGTATTGAAGGTAGATTTTTTGCTTCGTAACTTCAATTTTCCCTCATCTATGGCCCAATTTTCTAGATTACATGCCATGGTAAAAGTTTCATCAAAAGTTCTAAAGATTTAGACATGCAGTGTAGAAGATATATGTTTAGTGCATGCTCAAGCAAAAAAACTCTATAAGTTTAGGCTGAGGAAAGGAAAATTAAATTTGATTAATCAAGATTATCCAATGGGTGATTAATTATTAATGGACTCATCATCAAATTATTTTATAGAATAGATATTGATGATAGAGACCTTCTTGGAAATGTTAATGGAAAAATAATCTAATAAGACCTGAGCTAGTTGGGTGAAAGAAAAGATTGAATGTCTGGTAAGGGTACTATACCAGCCAAGTATTAGGATGGATAAAGTCATGGGGAAGGTTTGGAGGATATGGGCATCATCGTAAGCAAGCATGTAATATGCATGCCTAAAATCCATAAGGTGTTGTTTGGGGTCCTCCTTACTCTAAAATTTGGTAAATTTTGGAAGCTCCCATTAAGGAGGGTAAGGTCTAATAGGGATAGAGGGATGAATAGGTTCATTACAAATCTACTCATAGGATAGGATGTTATGATGGATGACTCGAGGTTTATCATCTTATCCATGAACATCTTCGTTAAGTCATTTTGAGGTGGTGGACCAAGAGGGTTGTAAGGTGGATACTATGGTTGAGATTGGGTAACATATTGGTAGTTCTTTGGTGGTTAAGAGGTTGTCACATTTTGGAATGTGGATGCTAAAGGTTGGGTAGGTGGTATGTAAAGATAGGTGGATGATGGTGATAGAGTAGTGGGCAAATACCCTTATGGGCTAGGGATGTATCCTAGATTAGGCATGATGGGTACCTGTTGAGGGATTCCTATGGATTGGGCATGAATGATAATTGGGTTGGTAACAAAAGGAGAGGTAGTGACTTTCATGCTAATAGGTGGTGAAGTAAAAGGGATAGATACCCCTAAGCTTGGAAAAGGGGTATTAACCAATGGGTTAGGGTGGAAGGTTGGTAGTGTTGGTGGTAGGCGCTCTAATAATAAGTGGGGCATGATGGGTTAATGGTAGGGTTGTTTTTAAGGTGGAGGAGTCATTATAGGGGTAGAAGGTGTAAGGGTAGCAATTGGTTGGATAGTTTGGTTTTCATCTATGGCATCAAAGGGGTTAGTAGATGAATATGCTTGGGTTGTTGAAGGTTGGGTGGTGACTATGAGAATAGGTATACCCCTCATAAGGTAGGATGGCATGCCATAAGGAGGATCCTGAGGTGGAGTTGGAACCAAGACATGGTGAGGGGAGGTGTTAAGGTAGTGTTGGAGGGAAACTAGATTTTTGTCTAAAAATGTGGTAAAGTCCATGTCTC
>JARHVA010002271.1:550000-862500 GCA_037957365.1 Torreya grandis
GGTAGAAAACAAAAATGTAGGGGTTAAAATTGTAGTGTGAAAAATGTATCAAGGAAAAAATGTAGTGAGAACAAAACATTGCAAGAAAAAACATAGTAAAGGATGCACTCACACAAAAGATGACACAACTTTGAAATAAAGTTCCAAACTCATAAAATCACATTTTCATTTATTATTTTGCTTTTAAATTTTTTGCATTACTTTTTTACCATGAAATGTTAACTTCTATCACCAAAATGAACTAGATAATAAATAAACAATATGATAATCACTAAAATGTCCCAATTATGCTCTTCATGACATTTTTGTGACATTACCAATATCACTATGTTTTTCCTTACTATGTTTTTTCCTCATGACATTTTTCTCATACTATGTTTTTGCCGCTACATTTTTGTCTACTACAATATCACCTAGATCCACTTGATCAAGAAGTGCTCACAATAAACCAACATGAAGGGGATGATTAATATAGAGTCTTGATACCTTGAATTAAAAAAAGGACAATAACTTATGAAACTAAATATGAATGATAAATCAATGATATTCACTCAAGAGGATGTAAAATAAGACAAATAAGCATCCATAGAATATGAATAATAGTAAAAAAAGCAAAGGTATGAAGATAATAATCATATTCTAGTGTATATGAAGAAATTAAGAAATAAGATAAGTTTGAGATGGTGAAGGAAGTGAGAAAATAAAATATAGACTTATGGTATGAATAAATGGTTCTTAAGGTAAGATAAAGTATAAAGGCAAGGAGTAGTCAAGTACAAGAGGACAAGCTAAAAGAAATACAAATTTCCAAGGTTGAGGTAGTAATTGTAAAAGTCAAAGGAACTAAGATTGAAGAAAAGCCACTAAATGAAAAATAATTAGCAATAAGTGAAGATAAAATAATTTTTGGTGGATAATGCATTTCTTAATAATTATCAATTCATAACTCATTATTATTTTTGGCATCATGAGCAATATATAAACAAGGAGGAGCAGTGGACTATGCCTCAAAGCATAAAAGGAAAATTAATTTATTTAACAATTTGATTATGTTTGTAGGGTGGATGGAGAATATAATAAGTAATGATAATTACATATGTGTAAATAAATAACATACCCACATATATGATATATTGGTGGCATTAGATTCAAAAAAGATCAATTATTTAATAAGAACAATAATGATGCATGAGTGGGACCTCATGAAAACTTTTTTAGGTTGGTGGTTTGATGAAGGAGAATCACCTTGTAGGACTATTTAGTTTAAATTTTGGATTATTATGTGTGATATATGTCTAATATGTGATGGTTTCATTGATTATAAGTCCTAGGTAAGTATAGAATTCAAATTTGAAAACATCTTTTACTTTCCTACCAAAAGTGGGATTTGAATATTTGAACTTGTAACAATGTTTTTTAGTGCTAGTTTGGATTGATGTGATATTTAAATATTAGTAAATGATTTTAAAATGGAAAATATGGGTCATATTTGGTATATAAGTGTGTTTAAGAGTGTCTCAATGTGAAAGACATGAAAATAAACATGTAAATCAAGAAATCAAGAACATGTAACTATCATGCAATGTGCATTGGCCATGAATAGAAAGCGGTTTTTACATATTTATAAATATAGGGAGATATAATGAATGTTTTATTTGATATTATAAATATATTAAGTCAATATTGAGTATTAATTTTCAAGAAGAGTAGAATATATGAATAAAAAGGAAGAAAACTTGTTTGCTCTATGAAGGGCAAAAAAATGACAAAAATCTTGTTTAAATTTTTGGTTGTGAAATCAATAATATGAATGTTTTATTGTGAGTAAGAGGACACCATTATTGGATGTTAAAGTATGTTTATTTTCTCTTGGGTATGAAATATATTTTGAATAGTGTATTGCAGGCTTGTGTTGGAGAATGATGTATATGACTATGTAAAACATTGAGACCAATGCATGAATGAATATTTAGTGTTTACTTATGGACCTTGAAATATTATTGTTGTGTGTTTACATTTATATTTTTTTCTCTCATTATAGAGTTTTTTCTTATTATATATACAAATATTGAGAACTTAATGTGCAGTATAGATAAATTTGGAAAGACCTTGTTTTAGCACAGGTTAGTTATTGAGATGAGATGCATCATATGGCAAATTGATTAATTTTCATGAGAAATGAGTTTTTTAATGGTATTATTATGGTATTTATAGGTTTATAAAATTCACTAATAATAATAAATTATCAATATTTGAATATATATTATCTGTGAGTAAAATTTTGTGTGAGAAGTATTGCATGAGTAATGATACAAGTTGGTGTAAAAGGTTTGAAGGGATATGTTGTGATATCCCAACACTTATTTGTGAGTGAAAATATTATAATTTTGTTTTAAATTTATTAATAAGTAAATTTTTAATTCAATCTACATGATATACTCTAAATATACAAGAAAGATAATGTTTACAGACTCTATTTTTGACAAAGTCTTATAGTTGTGTCCAAAATTTTGTAAATCTATAAGTGGAAGACTTGTAGTGATTGATTCATTAAATTTAGGTACTATGGAATGTTATTTGAGTTGTAATATACCTAATAAAAATTTTGGGAGATTTTGGATTTGTAAAAATTAAAATGATCTCATTTATTATCCTCTCAGGCTAGCATAGTTCTGAATAACCTTGAGTTAGGGTTTCAATCTTGAAACTAGTATAAGGTAAGTTATAACCATAAAAAAATAATGAAACATGTTAATACATTGTTTTTTTACATGTAATAAAATATTATGAAATTTTTATGTTTGTAATTGATTGTACAGTATGGTTTTTAAGACTGTATCAATCATCTAGGCCTAAAGAAGCCTAAAGAAACCTAATTGTGAGAATAGGGTGTGGAGTTAAGTGGACTCCCTTGAGATTAGTTAGACAAAAATTTGTGTGAAGTATAATAGAGATAAAGGGTCATAAAAATTTTGTTTATTTTTTTAATATCACCTATCAATTGTCTAAACCAAGGAGCTTTATATGTTAGGAGGGCTATAAGGAACTGGGGACTTAAAGAGAGAAAGAATGGTTGACTGATGGTACAATCTTGGAGTCTAGGTTATTTGATTGGATGTTGAATGGGATGTAAATTATTATGTATATGTCCTCATGATTCTTGGTGTGAATATTATATTCATGGTAGAATACATTAAGTTGTTAAACCTATGAGTTTACGTATGAATTTGCAAGATTGATTTAAGAGAAGAAGGGAGTCTTAAAAAAGTAGAGAGAGAGAGAGAGAGAGAGAGAGAGAGAGAAAGGGATATGTCTTGTTTGAGGGATAAGATTCATTTAGAAACTTGTATATCCAATTGAAAGGTAAAAGGTAAGTATATGCATCTTAAGTTTTACATCAAGTTGATAGTTTTTAGGAGGTATTTTCTTCACTCACCACATTTATCATACTCAACACCTTTCTATTATCCCATTTGAACATGTTAAACCCACTCAGTATGCTAATTTGTACAAGTTTTTTACAATGGAGGATGGCTAGCATATGATTAAAAGTAAGAAGCTCAATGATTCAACTAAAAATTATATCACATATGCAATAACTAGTGGGAACACTACTTATAAGATTCATTATTTGAAGCAACATCCCCCACTAACTACCAGACAATGATTTTTTTCATTAGTCAATGATGTTGTTTACACTTTTGGCTTAGACATTGATCAATTGGTCACTCTCAATAACTAGTTCCTAGCCTTGACTGTATAGCCAAAATAATGTGTTTTACTTTCCCAATGAAGTATTGAATGCTTTATTTTAATGTGAGGTTTTTTTCAATCCCTACCCATAATCTTGGTATATGACAACCAAATATTGTGTTTCTTCAAGAAGTGAAAGTTGGATGGGTAAAATTAGAATTTTCCATCAAGAAAATATGGAAATATGCATCATTTTTAAATCATTTAATAATTATGGAAGTGTTATAGTGGTGCTTAGTTCCACCCCTTGTATCATAAACTTAATATTTTAATAAGGGTAATATCCTTCCCACTAGTGTATCTAAATCACTATCATTATTTTTAGAAAAATTTGTTTTTTTCTCAATGTATGCTCCCAATGATCACCATGAATGGACTAAGTTTTAGTAATTTATTAATAAAAACCTTACCTCTATTGAGTGGGTTGTTGGAGGTTATTTTAACATGACTAATGAAGTTGGTTTGGTTGTCATAAATTACCTCCTTTTTAATTTGGGGCTTGGCTCTACTATAAGAACATTTTAGGAGTTTTTTACCCCATACATAGGAAATATGATACTCATAAGTATCATTTGTTTACATGGTCAAACTACATATTTGGTATTTTAATTATATCCAAATCTTCAAATCGTGCCATTTTCTCTAGGGAAAATGGTGCACTACAATATTTTTTCTACCTTATCTAGATCATCTACTAATTAATATTCACCTTTATCGTAGTGGTTTCAATGATCCTTCTAATAATATTCCCTATGAACTTATTTTCCTACATGTGAACAAAAAGGATTGTATAGTTTCTCTTGGCACTCTTCATAATTTAGTTTCCAAACCCAAAGAAGGAAACAATTGGATCATTTGGTGGCAAGAATAACTTAAAAAATGCATCTATTTTTTATCCAAAAATTTAAAGATTTGGTTGAAATATAATTCAAGAAATAAGAACAAAACAATTCAAATAATGCTATCTCTGAGAAGAGATGTTTTATTGATCAAATTTGTAGACCCAAATATATGCTTATCTCTGGGAAGAGATGTCTGATTTCCATTTCAGGTTACATCTTAATTTATACATGTTTTGAAGGTTTGGGGAGGATGTGGAAGGTCACCAATCTAGAGGGAGATGAATTGGTTTGACTTCCATGATTTACAACAATATAGAATTTGAGAAATTACTATTTTTAGTAACTTACTATTTTTAGACTGCACTATTAAAATTGAAATTTGTGACACTTACGTTGGGTTTTATGGGGTCAAACTTCATTGAGAAAAGCTCCATGACATCTCACTAAGTTACCCTCATTATTAGCTTTCCAACAGTTCAAAGGGCGAGTCAATTGGAGCTACGGTGCAAAAGTTATGGCTCCCGAAAGTTTCATCATCAATTGGGGTGGACCCATCACCTGAATTCTCATCTGAATTGTTGCCTGGATTAATTTTCTATGATCTTATGATATAAATTTCACTTAGACCCTAGAAAATAATAGAATTTTCTCTCAAAACAAGGCCTGAGGAAGGACATAAAGTCCTCCTCTCTAGTCCTTTGGATGAAAATATTAAAAAAGTAGTGATTGTTATGGAAAATAAGATAAGATCATTTTAATTAAATGAAGGACAAAGGGATCGAATACACTTTTAAATTACTAGATTAAAAATGGGGATAAAGGATACAAATTATTTTAGTACTTGAATCACAAAAATAAAAAAGAGAGAATTATGCGCATCATAGACCCTAATGAGAACTATTGTTCCTCTTCTACTAAAATTAATATTTTTTCAACCACCATTTCAAAACACTCTTCACTGATGAGAATGATCATGATACGTCCTAAATTAAAGTGAGGAAAGAGGTGAGCCAATCATCCCCACCAAGATCACATAGGGCCTTTTTTATCATATTGATAGGTTGATGACCTTGATAGAACTAGAACACACTCTTTTATCTATGGAAAATAGAAAAATGCCTAGCTTGGATGGCTAATCGATTGAATTATTCAAGGCCATATGACCTATTTTTCATGGATATTTTTAACAATTTTATCTTGTGGTTGAGTAAATTAGATCCCTTGGCACATTTATCAATAAAGGATTGATAGTATTTATTCCTAAAGTTAGCAATAACTAAGACAACTTTTTAGTTGGATACATATCACTCTCCTTAATATCTCTTACAAGATCACTACAAAAGTTACTTCCTAACCTATTAAACATATGGTGAAATATATTATAAGACCTGAGAAATAAATATTTATTTTGGGGAGATACATTCTATAAAACTTGATTTTACCCTAGGAATCTATAAAATGGGCCTAGAAAACTTCCCAAAATTCATTCATTATCAATCTTGACTTTGACAAATCCTATGATAGAATCAAGTGGTCATTTATTCTAAAAATGTTAAGTTGGTTGGAATTTAGAAAAAAAATGATCCACTGCATCAAAATTTTGTTTAATGATGTATGAGATATAATTTATATGAATGGTTCTCTCATTGAACCTTATCTTCTTCAATGATCTATCTGCCAAAGTTGTTTTATATCTCCATATTCTTATTTTTTGGCTCTAGATTCTCTTAGTTACCTACTAAAAATAGCACATGACACAAATATAATTTAAAATATCACTCTTACTAATTATGTTTGTGCCCTTAACTCTCTTTTTTATTATGATATTATTATTTTTCTTTGAATCAATGAAGATGAAATCAATCATGCCATTAATGTGCTTGAGCTATATTATGTTGTTTCAGCTTGTAATTTTTTGATGCATGAACTTTATCATGATTCAAGTTGACCGCACTCCCAATTAGATTTCTCCTGAGTCGTATAGATTTCAACATGGATAAATCATAAGATACTTGGGCATTCCTTTTAGTCTTGGAGTCTCTTTTGTGACATGTGGAGTTATCTTATTAATAAATTTCAAATAATTATTAACCATTAAGGATAAAAATTCATATCTTTTGTTGGTATAATTGAATTTCCTAACAATATCTTTGTTGCAACTCATATTTACTATCATTCATGTTATCTTTCATATAAAACATGTTACATAAAATCCACCAAACTTATCCCAAAAAAAACATCTAATCCAAGAGGGATGGCAACAAGGGTATGCAAGACATTTATTGGAATCAATGCATTTAGTTGAAAGATAGATGTGGATTTATTATCATGGATCCTTGGACATAAGGTAAAAAAATATTTCTAAATGGATCATACATGCTCTTCATGGTTTTGAAATGTGTATTTTTCTTATTTTTTATAGGGTTTACACTACTATTAAAAACCAATAGAAAGAAGTGCATATACATGATAAATTGTTTCTTTCTAAATGATTCAAACTTTGAACCTCTACCCCATTAAATATTATATGGAAAGTATGAAATAAACATCTAATTTATTAGAGTGGAAAGACAACTCCTTGCAACATGATCTTAGTTTTCTCACTTTATCTATTTGGTAGAATAGGCAGTCAAATTAATGGGTTGTCCATTGATCTTCACTGTAAGTTGAAATGAAAACATATTTTTTAAAAAGGATTGCATCAATATAGAGTTTATGGCACTTATCTTGCTTCCAATGGATACATTGACCTCTTTTAAAAGAATTATTTCATCTACAGGACATCAATAAGACTATTGTAACTAAAATTTTACAAGTAGAAGATAATTCATTCCTTATTAAGATGTCCACTTTGGTTCAATGCAACTTTGTGAAGGACTAGAGGTGGCCTAGCACTAGTAGGTTAGCCCACTTCCTTCTCAAATGTGTTTATTGAAAATTCATTTTCGGGTTGTCTTTGGAACAAAGGCTTAATTTGAAGTGGAAATATAAATTCAATAAAGCTGAATGGAAGCACCTTAGAACTGCCACTTGGAAGTCTAAAGTTCATGCCATGGTGCAAACCATTTCTTGGAAGCTTTTCTTATACAAGATACTTATTGGTGACAAAATATGGCTTCTTTCTATAAATCCTCTTAAGTGTCTAATTTGCAATATTTTTGAGTTTGTTATGCACATCTTTTAGAGATGTAGGTCTGATCAAATGACATGGGTTATTGTACATATTGGTATTCCTAATATTTGAGCATAATTTTTTTTTAAAAATCTATTTTGGATCTTAATATTTTTCATAATGTGACTTTTAAATCATTTATACAATGGATTATCAACCACTTGTGGAAAAATAGATGAGTTTGTTTTCTCAATAGCTCTTATATTCCTTTTAAAATTGTAACTTTAAAACTTTAATTATATTCTACACATATATAATCTTTTTAAATTGCTCCAAAAAAAATTTGACAACATATAGTCAACTCAACAAATGACATAAATTGATAAACAAATTATAAATTTCATAAATGATCAAATAAAATTTTATATAAATTTGAAATTATAATTATAAGACTTTATACTATAACTGCTCTAATTTCTTTGTATTTACAACTTAAGAAATTGTTATAACATTCATAATTATCAAAAAATGAGTTGGTAGTTACAATTGAACATTTAATTACTCCCATCAAATATGACCCACTAATAAATAATGGAAAAAAAAAAAATTATTTTTACTTTTTGTTAGTGAAAAAATCAACCTTTTGGTATTGATTCACCTACCAATGAGTTTTTTCGATTATATATTATATATTTTTAACACCTTTGGTATATACTATTTATGTTTTATTTAAAGATCAAATTCATTGCAATGGGTATGTATCTACATGATGTATGTTTCCAAAGCTAGTAACTCAGATAGATGATTGGTATAGATTTAAAGTGTCACAATGTTAGGTCAACACCAATTAAATTCATGAGTTTAGTATTAAGTATTTATTTTGATTTTTTTTTTTTTTTTTTTTATAATAGATTAGGTGTAAAAAATATTTCTTTGGTTTCGTGCTAAGAATTAATAGATATTTATTTTTTTAAATTGATAGAGGTTACAATTTTGATTTTGTTCCTTTTGATATTTCATAAGATTTGCATCTTGATGGATAGGTAGGTAACACCTTTTACATCATCATTCAAATAAAACTTATTTAATTAGGTATTTATTTTTATTTTCAATTAAATAAATTAATTAATAAAAATAAAAAATGTCACAACTCCATTTTGTTCATATTCAAATTTCACAAGAATCATTGCACACCACATATTTATATTGAAAGTCCCTTGAGAATGGAGGCAGAAGATTTGGTGTACAATGACTCTTAATATATGATGAAAGACCTTCTCTTAAGGTGTGAGAGAAAATAAGGCCTAAGTTGTGGTTGAGGTATATTCCCTTGGTTGATCATCTTTCATTTATTCTCTATTTCTATTTGTTATTTGTTTTTCGATGACTTGTCTATCATGATATGGAAGGAGATCTATGGAATCATATTGATTCTCATATTTGATTTTATAGCTTCCATATACTGGTTGCTACATTTCCTATTTTTGATGATTATCTAACCTCAGTACTTTGTTATTATTTTCCATCCTTTTTTCTTGACTGTTACAGGGATTGGCCCGCTTATTATATTCCAAATCTAGTTCATAGCTTCAATCAAAAGTGTTTTACCTAATCAAATAAAAAAATTCAAAGTCCCTTTGAAAAAAATTCACCTTGTATGTGATATGGTAGTAAAAAATTAATTTATATTTTTACAAATGAATAAACTAAATGTCCTTTTCAAAGCATTATCTTTTCAATTCATTACTATTTGCTGTAAACATTATTTCAATGAACTAGGTATTCTTGTTGAATAAAATATTTTTTATTACTTCTTTAGAAAAGGGGAAAAAACCATGGAATGGGGAGTGGAAATCATGCTTCCTTGAGGAAATTTGGAAACATTCCATTATATTAAAACTCTTTTGACTATCCAATTTATGTGGATATCAATAGCATATTTTGAGGTTTTCATCTTACTATTATCTTTGAAATTGGGGTGTTTTATTCATGTTTAGACAAAATATTATGGGATGTTGTTTGCGTTAAATTTTGACACCAAAATATATTTGTCATCAGAGTTTTTGTTCTTAAATCTTTACTAGATTTGCTAGAAATTTTAGAGAATGAAAAATTGTGTGTTTTTTTTTCGGGCAGGGGGTTTCAAATTTGTTGAATTTTTCAAATTTCAAATTTATTTGTATTATTAAAAAAAATATGGAAAATCAAAAAGTGGCACCTTTGTATAAGAAGCCACATTTTCTCCATAAGAGTTCACACTTTTTTACATTAAAAAGTGATGTTTTTTCATCTTAAAGTGAGTTTTTTATATGAGATATTTTATAAAAAAAAATTATTTTAATTTTTTTTTGAATTTTATGTCATAGTTGTGGTGGGAATATCATTAATTATATCTAATATTATTTGGGTTTAAATTTTTAACCTTCATCATTCTCTTTATCGTCATCGTCAATAAAGATATCATCATCATCATCATCATCATCATCATCATCATCATCATCATCATCATCATCATCATCATCATCGACATTTTTATCATCATCAACATTAGCATTAGCATTCTTACAATGATCCTCCTCCTCATATTTCTAATCACAACTCATTGCAATAAATAAATTGAAACATAATAAAAAAATTAACGTAAAAATAAAGAAATGTTGAGATTTATTTTTTCAATTCTTAGATCTGTACATTGAAAAATATACAACCTTAGGTTTTGATAAATAAAATTCTCAAATTTTTAATATAAAAAATAGAAAAAATATAAATAAAGTTAGTGGTATGAGATAAAATTCAAACAAAATAAGACAAAAAATAAACTATTTTAAAATACTCATTTATTTTATAAAAATCCAAACAAAGAATGATATACAAAACTTACGAAATGTACTTATTCTTTACCTTATTTTTAAATTAAATCATATTTGTATTATGGCTCTTTGATTTTGTCTATTCATTTTAATCTTACCCTTTCTAATTTTTATTTATCTTCCATTATAAACATGAACATAAAAAATATATAGATAACTTTAATAGTATAAAATATAATCTTATCAAATCTTAGACAATAATAATAACTGGGTTCTTTCAAAATTTATTTTTATTTTCATTATTGTTCTCTTACTTAATAAAGATAAATGAATGTATTTTTATCTTCATATGATTTTGAGAGTTTTGTTTTCTAATTTAGAGTGTAATCTAACATAAACCTTGATGTTGTTTACCCTCATAATCAATTAGTAAATATAAATTAACTCTAAAATATTATAAACTTAAAATCTAATTTAAGAGAGATAAATAAATTAGGCTAATGTAAAAACACGATGATATAAAAAAAATTATAGAAGTTGTAAATTACTAAAAATGGTAACTAGGGTTAGGGTCAGAGAGATGTCCTTGAAAATTAATTAATTCTTTTTTTATTATATTTTTATTTAACTATGAATGTATAAAACTACTGACAGAGACTTGCAAACATGATGTTAATTTAAAATCTTACTTCATTGTATTTTGAGATAAGTGGTCATAGTTAGATAGGGTCATAGTGTGTTATCGTCTAATTTGACTTTGTTTGAGTTGATTGTGCACTAAATCTGAAGTTGGACACTATTTGGATTTGTATATAGATCAATTGATTCTATGTGGAGTCTATTTAGATATGTGGATCACCTACAAAAGTAAAACTCTAGCCTACACAAAGAAACAAACAAGATCAAATTCAAAGGTGGCGAAGGTGGGGAAGTGAGATATAGCTGATCTATCCTCAGAAATCCCCCTGTTGACTAAGTGATGCCTACACAGTCTGAATGGACCTCAAGTTGATGTAGTTATCCCTATGGGCAAGATCACAGATAAATATAATTAATAATTTGTATTGTAATTCTTGACAAAGGATGGCCTCAACTTTCAATAAAATAATGTTAACTTGGCCAATGACTTTATTATTATAACAAAAT
Source organism: Torreya grandis (assembly GCA_037957365.1). NCBI lineage: Eukaryota > Viridiplantae > Streptophyta > Pinopsida > Cupressales > Taxaceae > Torreya > Torreya grandis. The sequence goes on from JARHVA010002271.1 coordinate 561,664, forward strand.
TATAGTAGGGATCTTTGTTGAATGTATACATGATTTTTCATTATCTTTTCAAGAGAGTGTTGGCTAATGTAATTTGGGGTTTAAAGTGAGACACTTTATGTGCTCATATAGGAGAATATTTTAATGTTTCTAATAATTTACATATTTTTACACATAATTTTTTTACGAAATGTGTCATTTTAAAAATTTAGTTGTTAGATCACTATAGATAAGTCTGCACTAGTGGAAAAATGTGTAGTACATCCCTATCTAACTAGTGCACACTTTTCTAGATTGAACAAAGGCTTTTAAAACTAGACATACAATGAAGTTTATGTTTATTAGGGATGTTTAGGAATAAATTAGGGAAGTCTAGAAGATTTTCACAATTTATGTAAGATTTAGAAGGATATCATATAGATAAATGATTATTGGAATAGCGAGTGGGCCAAGAAATGTAAAATATGTCAAGGACCAATAATGTCAAGCATTTATTGATTAAATTTAAGTTTTAAATTCTCCTCTTCCCCATCCCCCCTTTATTATAGTGATGCATAAATTAATATATTAAAATAAATGTGATACATGAGTATGTGTACACACTTTCTCTTTATCGTAGAGCTGTCCATGCCCCCTTGTTGAGGCATGTGGATAAGTGTTAAATTGAGAGTGATCAAGCCTCAATTTTAATAATTAATGTAGATTCTTGATTTGGAAAGATATGTGACCCAACCCTCATAGAGGACTCTATAATGTGTGAAGAGATGGGAACCAACAAAGTGGTTTGCTAAAGTGAAATCAGAACAATAAGCATTGCTAAGCTCTCATGTGGCCCACATGCTAACTAAAAGAGAGGAGGTGGGAACCAGTAGATGGATCACTAAATTTTAACCAATACATGGAACACCACTAAGCTTAAACATGTTCCACTTATAAAATAATAATCACACCACTATAAATAGATCTAGTTTCAAACTGTAAATTCTTGAAATATTGGTATTTGATTTTTGAAAAATAGAAAATATGATTATTGCAAACTAGTATCTTGGTCATAAATTCATATCATACCCCTTTTATTGTATAGAGTTCCAAATGTGATATTTAAAAAATTATTTGAAGCCTTATAATTATCTTCATACAAGTATGTCTATGCTCAAATAGTTGAATGAATAGAATGCATAAGCAAGCTGAATGCCCCCATAATATAAAAATTATAAATTTTTCACATTGTAAATTATCATTTCTAAAAATTTATTAATTTTAAAATCCCATTACGATGCCCCCATTTGAGATGAGGGCGATTGCCTACAAATCACTTGTCTCAAAATAAAAAATGAGAGCATTTGTGAAATATAGATAAGCATGTAATAGAATTTTTATATATTGAAATTATAATTAAATTTTATAGATGTAACATTGAAATATTTGAATGATATGTTTATTTTATTTGCATCTTGTATATGTGATATAGTAATGTAGTAATGAATGAAGCATCTAAAACTTGTGATTGTTACATATGTAATGTAAACATAGTATATTGAAAAGTTTGAATAATTGAAGCACATAGGTAGTATGTGCATGATGTGTATCATGGAATTATAGGTATATAAGTATATAAATAGTAGTGCATGATAATAATCATGGCACCATAGTATCCAAATAAAAAGCATGTAAGTAAAGTTTCACAATTATCATGCAAAAAGTCCTAGAGGTTGCATACAAGGGACATGTAAAATGTCACATAGAGTGTAAAGAAAGTTTAAATATATTGTCACACATTTATCCCAAAGTATGAATACAAGGGACATGAAAATGTCATAAAATCATAGAGGGACAAAGGCCATACACACAAGGAATGGTTGTGCTATATAAGCAGAGTGTGTGTTGAACATACTCAAGGCCAAGGACAACATACAATAATTAAACAAGTTTTTGAATCATATTAATAAACTAAAATAAGCATGTTACAACATCATACAAAAAAATAAATTAGAATAAGATAAGCACATGTATCTACATTACATTTTAGTAAGTGTATATTCACCAAGACATATATAAACATAGAATGAAAGATTAAATCATGTCTTTTTTATATTTCATCATGTAAAAGAGATTGTTGATAAATATGGCATGGAAGGTGTTCATATATAACATATTTATTAACCCAAATAAGTAAGGTTGTTGGGTGAAAGGCTTGACCAGCATCAAAACCATGTAAAAGTATGTCTTAATTATAAACTTGACAAATAATTAAACGTTCATTATGTTTCATGTGCAAAAACTACATAATAAATCCATGTGACTATGTTGTAATTTAAAATATAGGGGTAAGGTGTACATGAATAGGTGCATAGTAGGGGACATGTGCATAGTTCATCGTTATCCTTCTATTGTGACTTTGTCCAAATTGAATGTATATAAAAAATCATCATGAAATCTTTTATTATGTATGAAGACTATTTTTCACTGTGAAATTTGTCTTGTTTCACATTTAGATATCTTTTGATAAACATTATGCCTTGAAAATATACTATGTACTAAAATATAAATCTATATGACACAAGAAAAAACACATTCAATAACATATAAAGATACCTATAGGTCCCTTTTTTTCTAATTTTTTTGGTATTTTTAGAATAGATTAATGTTTTGATATTTTTTCACAGTTGAAAACAATAATAATTAATAATTGAAAACTAAAAACTTTTATGAAAATAAAAATAAAAAGCATGGATGTGAAATTAGAAGAAGAGGAGGAGATTTGAACAACCATCAACAAGGTGTTCAAGAAAAGCATGATAAGGAAGAAAGCACGTGAGATTCCCCCCAATGTAAATATAGTTTTGAAAAGATGGAAATTATGGCCATGTAAAAATTAGGTAGTTGTGAGCATGAAAGTACATAAGAGAGCTTAGAGCATGTATAGATGCAAAATAATAATTAGATGAGTTGCCATGAAAGATATGTCTATTGAAATCTTAATAAGATGATTGTTTTGGGTTGTTCAAATGGGTTTGAAACAAATGAGGGAGTAAGTTCCCCAAAATGAAAATATATAATCAAGAACTAGAAGAATTCAAGGAATCAACAACAAAAACTTAGAAACAAGGAAGCTATATATAATTAGGTACTAGGCAAGCATATTTAACCAATTTATTTGTGTATAAGAAACCTCCCAAGGAGTGTATACATAAAGAGTGTACTCACCCTCCTTATATTCTAATAAACCACCTAATCTAATAGTCTTTGATTATGTCAAAGCCTCTAAGTTATGTACCTTATTTGAATTAGATCCTTCAGATGAGATATTTTTATCTTTATGTTGATTTTGTAACTATATTCTCTTTGGAAATTGTAACCCTTACACTATATTTATAAAACATAAGTAAATCATTATTATAAGTGTTACACCAATTTATTTTTTACATTATCTCCTAATAATTGCATTATAGTGTTGTAAAATAGGATCAATATGAAATAATGTAGGGCATGATTTGGGACCTAATGTGACTAGTAGTATAATAGATCCAATGTAATGTATGGGACTTATAACTTGATGGATATGGCATGTGTCATATCCAAGATATTTGAAAATATCAAGTCTATGTATGTTTTCTCCTTGTAAGTGAGTAACTGCAATATTAGTACATTGTTTTCTATCTATCGGTGGATTTACATAAGATGATCCAAATAAAAGGCAATTTTCTTTGGAGTATTTTTTAAAATAAGATTATTTTATTATTTCATTGGAGTTCCTTTATTAATAAATCCATGTTTGAATAGATTACCATCTTGTTTTATTTTCAAAATTTTCCTTGTGTGAGCTTAAACTTGTTTGACCTACACTTACTTATTATAGGATGTAATCATATTAGTAGTATTTGAATCAGTAGAATGTTAAATATCATGTGTTATGGTATTTCAAACATCTTGCATAATTTTTTGATCCATAATTTTTTTGCACCCTTACCCTGTAAATGATAAATACACATGTATTCACCTACTCCAATAGATATAAATAATGAATGAGAGAGATTATCATCTTCATCAATGGGATTGATATATAATTTTCACATTTTCTCATATGTTAACTCTTGTGTACTCTCCTCATCACTACTATAACAATATTCGATTTTGTGATAAGAATCCTTTGTACTTACCAAGATTTTTAATATCGTAATGACTTCTATCGAATATGTAATAGGCTCTTAATGTTGCAAAAATATGTGTTATTGTTACAAAGTTTATTAAAGAGGATCCTTAATTTGTTGAGGACTTGAAGAAATTTGTTCAAAATTGAACATTTTAATAGATTCACCTACTTCATAAGTATGCATTTATACAATAATAATTGGGTGTTTAGGTTAGTGAATATACTTTATCTAATTGTGTGATTTTACAATATCAAAATGGTATATCATCTATAGGTATTGTATACTCATGTGAATCATATAGAAACTTGATGCACCTATAAAGTGTAGAAAGTATAGTTCCCATATAATGAATTCAAGGTCATCCCAAAAATATATTATCTTTTAATGGAGTAGTAATAACCTGGAAGACCATAGAGATAATTTTAAGGCCTACTAGTATATCTAATGTGATTATCCCTAATATTCATGTTGAAGTATTATCAAAGATGTGGATAGGTTGCTCAAAGTTTTGAATATTTCTCTTATTAAAACCCATTTTTTGTATGAATTCATAATGACACATATTTATTCTAGGATCATTATCAATTAAAACCCTCTTAATCATCTTCCCATGAATTTGAACATAAATGAGTAACAACAAATTTTTCTTAGTAATGTGTTGCAGGGGTAGGTCATATTTATAAAAATAAATAGTGATAAAAATATCTTTGAATAAGGGTAAATTTTAGTGGCTATTTTTTGTTAATTCATGAATATTTTAGTTTTAGAAATTATCATTTGGCTATTTTGGGGGGTGGTGAATAATATGGATTCACCTAAATTATTTGGGTGTAAGTTAGTTTTATAGGTCAAATCACCTACTATTTAATATAAATTTCATACATATAAATATATTTTTCCACTCCATCAAAATTCAATGTGAACTTATTCTCTATTATATGTAAACTAACATTCACCCATATACTCATAATGGAAACTTTTAGTAGTAGTAAAGGGATAAAAGAAGTGTCTATAGGTTTTCTATATAGTCGCATACCCATCTAGATTCTACACCCTATTATAATTCACCTATCCATTCTGCTTTTCAGCTAAACACCGTATATTAACTTTCATCAAACTTTATAAACACATACTTATAAACTCACCCAAAAAACCCAAGTTAATTTGTATATGGGCCACTAAAATTTACCCTACTTTGAAGGTGATCATAATAGAAGCAAATGAAGTTGGTTGTGTGTCCATATAAATAGTAGTATCTCTCAACATATCATAGAAAATATATTTATAAGTAGGTTCACTTTTTAATAACTCTAGAATAGAAATCTTGGCTGGTGTAGTATGCAATTTCTCAATGAGATCATACCCTTTGGGTTGGGAAGCTTTTAATGAATTTTGGATTGGGTGGTGGAGTAATGATGACAATAGGTGTTTGAGGTTGATAAACCAAGGGAGGTCATCTACATCTAGTTTGAATAACATGGACATGAGAATATAAAATAATTTATGGATGAATGATAGTTATATAAGAGGATCTTATAGGGTTAGGTTGAGGGTGAGTATAAGGAGGTACAAAGGGTAGAGTACAAGTTTTTTTTATGTTTGGTGGTGATAGGAAACAACTCAAATTATATGGAAAAATAAGTGGCAAGGATAAAAGGTATTATCTTATGAGATGGAATATCATGACCTTTTTTACAAGAGGTTTACTTTTCTATATAATCAATGTTGGCTTCACCTTTATTTTGAAAATACAAAAGAGGGTTAATAATATCTTGAGCATGTTTACCTAGTCCTTGTCCCATAATATTATTATATTTTTATAGATACTTAAACCCAAATCCATATTTTTTATGAGTTATTAAATATTTGATAAAAGTAATAGGTGCAAGTAGAGGACAAGCTAAGGTAAAGCAAGCATTTGGATTGAGAGCAAAAGATGAAGTATGAGAAGGAGCTTACTTGATTGCTTTGTATGGACTCAATAAAAATACATAATGAATAACATGATGCAAATAAATATTGGATGCTATAACAAAAATCATTATTATATGTAATAAATAAGAATATGTATATACTACACCCATGATGAATACAAAAATGAACCAAGCAAGATTGTAATATACTAAGATAATACAAATCCAACATTTATTGAAAAGTGACCTATAAGGGGTTTAAATGATTTTTACACTCTCAAACATACTTTACCATTTATTATAAAGTGTCATCCCAATATTTTAGATAAATAAATATGGAGTTATAACCATAATCTTAACCCACTAAATCTAATTTTGAGAGTAAATTGAGAGTAACTTGTTGAGGTTAACTGCTTACTAGTGCACTATAGAATTAAAGGGATGATAAAGTTTATTATTGGTGTGAACAAGGGTATCCTATCCTTTTTAAATATATCATGATATAAGTGGAAACTAAATTTAATGTTTAGATCTATACTATGGTTTTGATTATTTGGGTAAACCCATGTGCCATGGTTTATATAAATAGAACATTGCATAGCCTTTCATAATAGTAGCTAAGTAGTTTGAAAATTGTTATAACATAGTTTATAAAATGAGAAAAATGAAATAAAAAATAAATTGAAAAAAATGTGAAATATTTTTGTGTATAGGAGACATAAAATTTCAATCTAAAGTTAAAATAAAGAACCTTTGTGTTGGTATTTATCTGAGGTGACAAGACAAATTTATTCGGTGTCATATTACTCCAAGGTCAAAAAAATTTGAATTTTTATGTTACAAATAATATCTAAGATTGAGAATGTTATTCTTTTAGTGTTATAAATGTATATAATTAAACTAAAAACCTAGGACAAAAATAAAAAATAAGTACAAGCAATGTTTTATTCTAAAAGTAGCTTCACCAAAATGTTTACCATTAGAATCAATTAGTTAATAGAAATTAACTCTAAAGTATTTTAAACTTGAAATATGATATAAGAGATATAAATAAAGTAGCCTAATATAAATACACATTGATCTACAAAATATAAATAAGTTGTAAATTACTAAAAATAGAAACTAGGGTTAGGGTTAGAGAGATGTCCTTACAAACTAATTTAATCTTTTTGTATTATGATTTTTACTAACCTATATAAAACTTCCAATAGAGACTTAAAAACATGGTGTTAATTTAAAACCTTGATTCATTGTAACATAGGATAAGTGCACAATATCTAGATATGGTCATAGTGCACCATTGTCCTCTATTATAACTTTATTTGTGATGATTGTGCATATAATCTATAATTTGGCTATTCTTTGTCTCTATTTGTAGATCAATTAATTCTATGCAAAGTCTTTTTGGATGCATGTATCAATTGAAAAATAAAAACCCTAGCCCATACAAGGAAATAAACAAGATTAAATGTAAAGGGAGGGAAATTAGGGAAGTGGGATATGGCTAAGTTATCCTAGAAAAAACCCTTGTTGACTAATTGGTACCTACATAATCTAAATGGACCTCATGTTGATGTAGTTTTCCATATGGGTAAGATCATACACAAATACAACTAATATTTTTTATTATAATGCTTAACAAAATATGGCCTTGACCTACAAAAAAAAAAGTTAACTTAGCCAATGAATGTATTACTATAGTAGAATTATAGTAGGAATCTTTTTGAATAGTTAAGTGCTTTTGAATTGTCTTGGCAAGAGAGTGTTAGGTAATGTAATCAAGAGTTTGAATTGACACACTTGATGTGCTCTTGTAGGAGAATATTTGAATTATTTATGATAATTGACCTATTATTGTGCATGAGAAAGTCATTAGTAACTATGTCATTTTGAAACATTATCCATTAGAGCACTATAGACAAGTTTGCACTAGTGGGAAGGTGCACACTGCATCCATGTCTGAGTAGTACACACTTATCCAAATTAGATAGAGGCTTATAAAATTGGATTGTCAATGAAGTGTCTACTAATTAGGGATGTTTAGGAACAAGTTAGGTAAGTTTGGAAGATGTTAAAAATAATTTTAAGACTTATAAGACTCTCATTTTGAAAAATTATCCATTAGAGCACTATAGACAAGTTTGCACTAGTGGGAAGGTGCGCAGTGCATCCATGTCTGAGTAGTACACACTTATCCAAATTAGATAGAGGCTTATAAAATTAGACTTTCAATGAAGTGTCTACTGATTATGGATGTTTAGGAACAAATTAGGTAAGTTTGGAAGATGCTAAAAATAATTTTAAGACTTATAAGACTCTCGTGTGTGTGTGTGTGTGTGTGTGTGTGTGTGTGTGTGTGTGTGTGTGTGTGTGTGTGTGTGTGTGTGTGTGTGTGTGTGTGTGTGTGTGTGTGTGTGTGTGTGTGTGTGTGTGTGTGAGTCTTATAAGTCTTAAAATTATTTTTATATATATGGTTATATGAATGAGGGTATGTGCACAAATTTTGGGGACAGTTCCATGGACATAACCCACTATGCATACATGTTAAAACATAATGTGTATGCATTATTATTGTAATGCATATGTGTTATGGATTGGGTACATGTTATTTTTATAATGCATATGAGTTATGGCTCAAGATACTCGAGCCATAATGTGTATGCATTATAACAATAACGCATATGCATTATGTTTAATTATATAAATGTGTACATGTTATAGGAACATGTTATTTTAGTTAAACATAACATGTACATGTTTCTGAAATTACAAAATAAAAAAACCCTTTCCTCCTCTCATTTTTTCTTGCTTCCCATTTACATTTTGGTGATTTACAGTCATGTTTTGTCTAGTATATCTTTCTTTTTCCCCCCAGCTCGCATTTTGGCTTACAAATCTTCCTTTGGTATTGCATTCATGAGATCAATGATTCCACCATGAAGAAGAGGTAGGTTTTTGTAGATTAAATAAATATATCTAATTTTTTTGTGAATGTAAATTTCATATTTTGATTTTTAATTTTTTTCTAATAGGCTAGTATGTTCTGCCTAACCCTCTGCCTAATCCTCTACATAACCCTTTGCCTAGCCCTCTTATAGTTTCACTAAATCCCCCATGTATTCAGGAGGATATAGTTTCTCTCACAATGGAGAATAAAATTGAAGTTGAGAAAATAATTTGGAGAATGTGGGAGCCCACTTCCATGAACACCCACCATACCTATTTGGTCAATACCTTAGAGTTAGTATTAGGTCAAGTTGACTCGATAATGAGTCAAATTGATAGATATAAGTCATATAGGGATAGTTATAGGGCTTACTATACTGACAAATTTTTAGCATATGAGGTGAAGAATAAAAATATAATAAAAGATCAAATTTGTGCTTTATTTATAGACCCAACCACCAATGCCCCATTTCCCATAACAACCAAAAATTTCCCAATCTACTGATGCCAACATGATTTTATTAAAGCCAGTTTTTGGGAGCATGGTGGATCATGTTTTACTATCACCCTTGTAATAACCATGAGGTCCCTTTGTACTTTTTGAGGAAAATCTATTGTGATTTTGTCCTCAATCAAATTATAAACTACTTTGACCATGGTGAGTTTTAGGTCTAAGGGAAAGGCTCTATGAATGATTTACCAGGTACATGTCATGCACCTAATTAGCCTGCAAGGATCCCTACCCAAAATCCACTTCATCTAGAGATTCCCTCTATGGTGACATAGGTTGTGGAGATAGACACTTTACACATGCTTAGTGTGCTTATTGATACACTTGTTCATCATATGAGTAGACTTTCAAAGATAGATGATCAAGATACTTTAGCTAGTGTATGTACCTAACCCTACCCATGCAGATATTGTGGTGTTATATGCACTAGAACTTTAAATAATGATGGTGGTGCTTTAGGGGGCTTGGAGTATATGGTATTGATTGATGAGTTGTTGGTAGACACATTTGGTTTGGATACATTGGAAGTATCTACACACATGCAAGTATCTTTTATATAAATTTAATGTTAAATTTTTAATTTATATTCTCAAATTAAAAAGGTAAAAATCAATTTACACATTTAAATTGAATAATACATATGGATTTTCTTATGTTTCAGGAGGAGACGTTACCTTCAACATCACAAATAAGTAGTGGGCCAACCCCTATTACATATATCTATGTCATTATGACACCATATACATTTACAGAGGTAAAATTTCAAGTGAATGTTATATACTCTAGATGTACATTCGTATACCTTAATTGCATCATTGGTAGATTTTGTGTAAGCAAATATAAAATACCTAATATAATTTTGTTATACTTTTTGTTGTTTGATGTATTAACATGGATTGGCATAACTTGTTAGAAACTCATCCTCCATCTCAACTATGTTTTCAATAACCAAAATAGTGATTTCAACATCCACTTGATATCCCATTATATGTAGTTCCCATAGTGGGTCAATCCCAATTAGTAGGATTGGATGTGTGTGTGTGTGTGTGTGTGTGTGTGTGTGTGTGTGTGTGTGTGTGTGTGTGTGTGTGTGTGTGTGTGTGTGTGTGTGTGTGTGTGTGTGTGTGTGTGTGTGTAATTCATTTGATAAAATTTATGTGGTACAATATATTTCTATCAATTTCTCAATCGAGAAAAGCATGTCTTCATCAATATGCACACCACTCCTTTCTTTTAAATGTTGGCCTAATAGCCAAGCACTTGATTCCTTTTTATCCTAATCACATATAGTAGTTCAATCTCTATGATCGATATCCAAAATGGTCATAGATAGAAATTCAATTCCCATCTTGATTTCATCCAATTATAATAGTTTCATCTCTATCTATGGAGTTATAAATTTAGATGGCATAGCCTCTTGATCCTATTGTACCTATTCAATTCCATTGGTTTATTGGTAGAGCATCCATTAGATCCTATTGGTTTTTTGGGAGAGCGTCAACTATAAACAATAGCCTATATGTATATGGTATAGGCCTTGTGACCATATACAAATAGGGAACCTCAACCCCATATAGATAGATGGGATTGAGTGTTTTGTTAACACCACCTACTTAAGGGGCCCAAAGACCTACTATATCTAGTTGGGGGAGAGGCCCTATCTATATCCATGAACTATAGTCACTCAAGTGACATCTTGACTCTATAAGACTATAACACCTTTCATCAAGAAATTCCCCCTAAAATGAATATTTATTGTCGACAAGACTATAGCACCCTTTATTGACCTAAAACTACTTGTATTGTATACATATATACATTCCATTATATAAGTTAAGGGTAATCTAAGGATAGATAGTCTACCTAATGTCACCTATAGGGAAACCAAAATCATGCACTTGTAAAGAAGACTATCCACTCACTCTTATCTCTATAATATTTAGTTCTATTTTCTATATGTTTCTTTAGATTTTGATGAGACCTATCTTATAAGGTTATATACACTCTTAAAAGGCTCAAGTATAGATGTCCCCCATAAAATTAACCTATCACTCTAGGTGTCTTACCCTGATTAAAACTCATTTTACAAACTTCTCAACAAACACCTATACAAGTTACTTGTCTTATCACAATGACTATTTCTAAGGGATTTTTTATCACACCAATACTCATAAGACTATCCTCAACTATACCAAGTCATTTCCTTAATATATTTAGTCCTAATGACCAAGTAATAAGGTCAAAATCTGAAATACACCTCAGCAAAGCTATGCAAGCATCCAAACCAATGTATATAGGTACATATCAAGGATGTTTCAACACCTAACTTGAATTCAATGACTCAATTTCACAAAATTCACTCAAAAATCATCCCTCATTGTCTTGTCATTCTCCCTCATGAAACTAACATTTCTTGCCTTCAGTGTGGTGTTACAAGTCACATGTTGCATAGATCCACTTGTCACATTCATGTTTCCCGTGACCTCATTAGATTTTTTCATATCTTATGCAAGACTAAGTTTATTAGAAACTTGTTTAATAAATTCTTCCCATGACCTCATTTGATCATCATTATTTGAGTCCATTAAATTTTCTTAATTTTTTGTGGTTAAAGTATCATGCATAGGCTCTTCATCAACAAAATCAAAAACTTTAAACTTTAAATGTGAATTTCCAACATTATCTAATTTTCTATCATCACTTTCATCATAATTCAATTCATTATTGTGAATTTCATCATAATTCAATTCATTATTGTGAATTTCATCATAATTCAATTCATTATTATAAATTTCATCATTATTCAATTGATTATTGTCAATTGCCTCATTATGTAAGGCATTTGGCTCATTAGGGTTAGTGTTTGTACCTTGTCTAGAGTGAAATGTTTGCATTCCTTCCTTGTTTTTTCTCTCAACTCTTCTAATTGCTCTAATTTCTTGTTCTTCAACTTATTTCTCTTCCCTAAACGTGAATTAGAGCCCATTTTGACAAAAGCAACTAATAAAGTACTTCAAATGTGGGATTAAAAAAAACTATAACCAAGAAAGTACACAGAGTACGGAGGGAATGTCTGTGGGGATAGTAATCTCAATTAGGGATAAAAATAGATGTTGAAAAGTGAGTTTTTGTTTTTACTTTAAGTAATGCATACATGTTCCTTGAAGTATAGGCATATACTATAAAAATAAGCAAAAAGGCTCATATTCAATGCATTTTTTCCACTATAATACTATAATATGATGCAATAAGATTATAATATGATGCATAAATCCCTAATATGATACAATAAGACTATCAAATATTGTAATAACGCTATCATATCATGTAATAAGACTTAATATGATGCAATAAGACTATCATATAATGCAATCAAACTATCATGTGATGTAATAAAACTATCATATGATGTAATACATATCTAATATGATGCAATAAGGCTATCATATGATGTAATAAGGCTCAATATGATGCATAAATCTCCAATACATGATGGAATAAGACTCTTGATAAGACTATGAAGCAGTAGGACTAATGAATGATGTAATAAGGCTCAATATATAAGATAAAATGAGCTCATTTTTCTCAAAATCCCATCATAGGTCCTTATAAAACTAGGTGAATAATAGGTTCACAAATTGACACTAATCGCATTCATGAATTGATGCATTTGTGATGAAATCAGGGAACTTAGGGGTTGTGTTTGCTATAAAATTTGAATTTAGGATTAGGGGTTTAGTGTAATGGGTTTGTACATGTGTATATGTCATAAAATTAGGGTTTAGGTGAATTATACATGTTCAAGTGATAAAATTAGGGTTTACAATCAACATGTCACAAAACATGACCTAATTTATCCCTTTCAATCACATTTTAGGCTCTAATTTAGGTTCAATGGATTGAAATTAGCCACACACTTACGTTCATATTTGCATTTTTGATTAAATTAGGGATAGTTAAGCCATACATGTTACATCTAGATCATATAATCAATTGGGATATAAATTTGGTTTAAGGGATCAATTTTTCCCAAATCACATCCCTAATTGAACCAATCAACTAATTGGTTCAATTCATGATAGATAGAATCATATTTAATTTTGTCCCAAATCATATATCGTGATCTTATAGTTATGTCAAGAAAGGGCTCAAATTGGCCTCCCATGCCTCCTCAATTGAATTGCCCTATAATTGAATCTTGTTATGCCATGATGTACCTCATACACCTAAAAGTGTTAAATCTATCAAAGATGCATCAAGTCCTAGAATTTTTAGAGTTAACAATGCCTCGAGAGGCCAAATCTAGTTACATATCACAACATGTACCTCCTACGTGCTCAAAAGTATCGACACTGTTAAAGGTGTTGGTCTGAGAAGCATTAAAGAGCTCTATCAGATCCCTATGAGGCCCAATCCAATTAGATACATCACCACATGTGTATATTGTACACACATATATTTGTGTTAGAGATATAACTATTACTTGTCTTAGAATCACTATATTTGTTAGAGCCTCAGGATGCCCAATCCAATCAAATATTTCCACATTTGTAGGTCTAGTACACCTAGAGAATTGTTAAGTTGTTAGATACGCACATCTTTGATACTTAGACATGTTCCATCACTGATCCAACTAATCCAACTAAGGCCTATTCACAAATTTATCATACATACATATAAGCCAACAATGTTTAAATATTGACATTTATCCAATCAACTCATGTATAGTAAATAATTAACATGATATGAGCCTTTGACTTGCCATTACTGTATGAAAATTTTGATGTAGATCCCTTTAAGGTCCCATCGAATTGAGAAACCACCAAACATTATCAATTTTTTACATGTACGTATTCAAATTATTTATATCCCTTTGCCTTGAATTAACTCTAGATCCCAAAGTACATTCATGTTAAGTCCTACACATAGGAGAGAAAAAAAATTAGCAATGGATAATCCTCAACCTCAAATCCCAAGCTAGAGCAAGAATTTTGAGACATGTACTAATTTATTGCAGTCCACGTCATAAGGTTTAATCTCATTATAATGAAATATGAACAAGATGATTGAAGATATATGTACAAAATATATAATCTTGAAACCTTCGGTGAGGTGGTGCACTCTTGTATTTAATTTTGATCAACCATCTATATGAGGTGAGTAGTTCATCATCCACATGAACAATTATTGGGCCTCTCTACTCAGCATCATCTTTGAGGGGAAGTAGGTCTCATATTTATGAAACATTCTCATAGGTTTAATGTATCTTGAATAAGCTAAATAGAATTTGAGTTAGGGTAACTTGTACATATCTCATACTTGGTCAATGTCAAGTCTACACCATCCCTTAATGGTTTTAAACAAATTACCTAGTGCATTTAGATTTTTTATAAGCTATACATTCATCACTATAGGAATGACATCTTAAAAGCACATCATCACTAATGGATACATGTGACCATTTCAAGTTTATTGAGCTCAAAACATATCTTATATAAAACAAAATGTGTACCTAACTTGACCAAAATATTTAAGAAAAACATGTACATACCTTTTACCCATCATCCTAATTTTGTATCTTACCATCCCAATCACATAGTAAGATATAAAACTCTATAGTATTGATATGCACCAAGTGTTGTCTATCTTTTTTTTAACTTGAAATCGTTGCATCCATGGTGTAGTTAGGACTAGTCCCATGTCAAATACACACTCTTCAAATGATGTGGGAATGGATGGAGTGGTTTATGGTTGTCCCATGTGTGATGGAGGCGTAGATGAAGGAGGTGCATGGAATGGAGGATTAACCATATTTTCACAAGAGATGTTAATTTTAGGTAAAATTTGATTAATGTATTTGAATACATTAGGGGAATCAAGTGAATAATTTTAACAATAGAAGACTCTTGTTAGAATTTCAATTGGGACCTAAAAATGCACCTATTGAATTAGATGCACTAAGTGACCTTCAAAACTTAAGGGACTTTATTCAACACATTTTAGGAATGTTTTTGGGACAATCCAAGGCATGATTCACAAGTATTGGGCTCCATTAGATAGCATTCTTGCAATAGATATCCAAGAAATGCACTGTTACACCAAGGCCTCAGTTCTTATTTCTACTTACACAAGATTATCTATACTACATAGTCTGATTCAACAAGTTTTCCACTTAAACAAATTATTTCAAAATTTATAAATAAAGGGGTCTGGTCAAATATATCAAAGAAACAACAAAAGGGTAAGATAGTATTTTAGGCAAATAGGATAATATCAATAAGAAACATAAAATTTAAGGGCAAGTAGGATTTTAGGAAAGTAAGGTGGTAAGGTATATCCTTTCCCTACTAGGGGAAAGGTCCCAATAGCTATGCATGTTTCAATTATCGAACAAGGCTTTTGTTAACATGTGTTCTATTAATGAAACATATTGGTGTATATAAATATTAAAGTGCACTAGAAGCTGAACATGTAATATCTAATACTTGTTCAACATTTATTTTATAAAATTAAATGTAACCAATCACATCTTGACAAGTAAGATTCAAGTAGTGATACTCTAATGCACAATGATTGGTACTCTAAAGGTTAAGTTTTGATCATAAATTTTAAAAATGCATTTTATGACCTCTCATGATAAAATTAGTTATAATGTAAAATGTATAATTTGTTAGACCTTGAAACCTTAGTTATAATTAGTTAATATGACATATTAAAACATGTAAAATTTTTGAAGTCTAATGCAATGTTATGGCACCTTAATTCACTGTCTAAAGCTAATGGGACCTTTCCCCTATAACAAACATTAAATTTATTTATTTTGTTTTATTTTAAAGGAAGGTGTACTCTTATATAACACATACACATTGTATATTGTGTTATATAACATGTACACATTATATAACATGTACACATTGTATATTATGTTATATAATGTGTACGCATTATACAACGTATATGTATTATATAACGCATATGTGTCATTTGAATTTGAATTTAAAACTGAGACTTTAGTCTTGGAAATGGCTTGGATTTTTGAGCCAAAGGCTTGGGACTATGCATCTACAACTGAGATTGAGAGTTTTAGGAAAAATGAACAAATTTCAACTTCAATCACCAAATACACTATGGATTTCAACATCAAAAATTGAAAAATTATTACCTTTATGATGAGCACATTGTCCTCTTTCTAAATGTATGAATTTTATAATTTTTGGGCTATTTTAAGGGCTTAAATTATATTTATTTCTTACAACACCTTTTTTAGGCCACTATTCATGTTTATCTAAAAAATAATTCATTGATCCAAATGCAAAAAAAATTATATGGTAACAAACTAGGGTAATTATACACACATTACAAAAAAAAATCAATTTTTATTTTTTTTAGGTAGTTAGGATGGGCCACACACTTGGTTATCCATTTTTTATCAGTTTTCAAGATCTACTTAATTACAAAATTAATTTAAAAAAAATACTTATTAAAAAAAAATTGTAACTTACTAGAAGATCTTATCTAAATATTCACCAAAGGGTTTCTAACAATATTTAATGATACTCAAAAAATGGTGGGCTACACGACCATCTATCTACTATGTTTTCCTAAAAAAATATGAGGTCCTCTTCAAATTTTAGATATTTGACCTATTTATATATAACCATTTTTCAAAAAAAAATAGTTTTTTGGAAACTAGACTCATAATTATACAATTCATGTTTTTATATCATCTTCAAATTTTGAGTGTATCCATCTCTAATTATTTGTAGAAGTTCACATTTCTAAAATTTCAAAAAAATCATTTCCATGGATAGGCCCTTTTTTGTCCCCCAAATGTGTGCACTTACCCATGATGAGTTGTTCAAGCAAGGTAAAATATGTCAAGAATCAACAATTTCAAGAATTTATTAATTAAATTTTAGTGTCTATATACACACTTGTGTTAGATAGAGTCAAATTTGAATTATTGAGGGAGGTTTTTTAAAACATTTATGGTAAATATTTGTGTTAGTCTTCACATCAATGTTTGTGTCAAGCCTTATTTTTTTAATTTTATATGGTTAATATCTCATTAAAAGCATTAATTTCACAATAACCTTTAAATATACTTCCATCATATTTTTATAATATACTTTCATCATATTTTTATAAAGTTACCAACATTTGACAATTTCCACCATTTGAAGGTGTTTTCTATTTCTTTGACATAAATTTTATCAAATTTCACAAAAAAGAATTGCCAAATTTTAAGGATTGCAACCATTTTTAAAATGTTTTCCATTTTTTGATAAAATTTATGTTAACGCTAACATAATTTTCATCAACAAAAAAATTCAACATTACTAGCATTAGAGTTAACAAATTTTGAAAAAAGGTGACACTATTTATGATGTGATTTCCTTAAAATATACTAGTGTGTTAATGGACAGATAAAACTCACTCTGCATGTCAGGCGGGATTATAATGTTGTGTTATGGGCCTAAAGTTTTCAAAATTAGGAAGCATATTTCGAGACGAAACCTCATGTTTATATGTGTTGGAACTTTCATATTTTTTAACTAACTTTGTTTGGTGATTTTTAAGTTTGGTAGTTACTTTATATCCCTAAGTATTTTTTTAATGGTCACATATTGCAAGAGGTTTTTTTAGCCTCTAAATTAAATAGATTGAAACCTTGTAAATCTATTATTTTTCTATCCTTCAAGATATGTTTATGGTTAGATTAGCTTAACGCACAATTTTCTTGGACAAAGTCTCATCTTGATCATTTATTTTCCTTTTAAATTTGTTTCTGAGCATAGATATTAAACTAGAACTCAAAAATGATTTTTGCTAAATTTGGAGGTTAATGTAATTTTTATATTTATGTATTGATAGCTTGAGCTCAATTTAGATGAGTATGATCTAAATGTAATTTTGGGGACTATTTTCCTAAAACAAATTTTTAATGATGCCTAATATAGAGTTTTGATTGTGTTGCATGTTACATGTTCATAACTAGATATTTCCTAAGCCAAAATTTAGGCAAACATTTTTATATGGAATGCAACAAGAACACTTTAGATTGTCTATGGGTTTGGGTACAAAATTGAATTAAACTAAATTGGTAAAATATCATTGAATAAATAGTGTCTAAAAGGAAAAATGAATGAGATATTCATAACTAAAAAAATAGTATAGAATATCAATGGATATCATCAAATTTATAATTCCATGTAAATTTTTCAACTCGTTAAATTCAATTCAATTTTCAATAACAAAAATATGAACATGGTTCGTCTAGCTCAAACTTTTACACATGGAGGAAAAATAACTTGCCCTTAGTATTGCTTGCTCAAACTGGAGTTTCAACCTTCAATAGTAATACACAAACCGTACATGTGAGCCTATTAATACCTCTAAAGGATATTGAACCTCTTGAAGGGTAAAAACTTGCTATTGTTTATAGGCCTAGCTTAAAACCCCAATAATTCCCTTTATTTATGGTTGTATGTTTCAAAAACTATATTTTCCCACTAAGGGATGTTGACAATCCAAAATGTGTACCTAGACATCAAGGCAACATTGATCAATGGGGTTTAACTTTTACTACAATATCAAGAGTCCATTCATTAACACACCTTCACATGTCACCCTTGTTTTTCTTTCCATTGTTATGCAAGCATCCAATTCAATGCATACATTTATATCAAAATTATGTCAGGATCTTGCTCCACCACAATAAGAGCACATATGATTACTTCTTGTATTAGCAACTAAACACGGAATTTAACCAGAATCAATAAGTAACTAGAAATATGAAACAACACAGGATATAAGAGACAATACACAATTGTATTATATACACAGAAGAAAATACAATAAGGAAGATGCCACTTCTTCCTCCACCTCAAAGGCTCGCCACACCTCAAGACCTTCTTCCCTCTCTCTCTCGGTCACAACAATCAACTCCAATATAGAATTGATGTTCACCTCTCCAACCAGTCAGTAACACGCTGCCAGTTCACCAAGTACACAACCGTACTCCAAGTAGATCTCCCATGAACCTTCAACCTGCAATTCAATAGACCATACTCACAATTGTAGATCTCTCTACACCCCTGAAGAACCCTTCTTCAACCAGTACACCGGTGGATCAGCTCCTTGACCTTGCAGACCTTGCAACTCTCCCTGATCAAACACTCTCAGCACCCCTTTTGAACTAGGAGGAGCTACACTAGCTCTCTCTAAAAGCTCTATGGCTTTCTAGCACACACTTACAATACAGGCCATGAGTCCATATATAGATCTCATGTTTACAATAATTAGACTAACCTAATTACAATAATTAGACTCGCAACTCAAGACTATGACTAGCCTTCAACGTGCAAACTAGCAGTCCAAAAATAGACTCTCCCGGATTCGTCATGCGAACTGCCTATTCTCACACAGGCTGCCGACGTCGGCTCCTCCATGACCGATGTCGGCCGACTGGTAACCGACGTCAGTTGCTTCCTCTTGCTATCTGACCGACGTCGGCTGATCAGACCGATGTCATTTTTCCTGCAACTGAATCAGCAACACCCCGCAACTCTGGGTCCTCCTTAACTTCTCCTGTTTGCATCCTGGTGAAGCTTTTAGCTCCACAACATAACAAATTATAAGTAAGAGAAACAACTACTACATTCCATATAAATATAGTTCCTCATTGGTGTAACTTCTTTTTATTTCATTAATGTTTCACTACTTGCCAAAAAAAATGTTAATGTTTCCCTATACATCCTTGTAACATTAGTTTTATACATATTTAGAAATTTTATATACCTTAATTCATATTGTTAGTGTTTTAGTTATTCAATTCTAACCTATTTACATTTTGTCCCACAGTCTTAGATTCCAAAGATAGTTCTTTGCTATTTTCATAGATTTTTATACATATATCTCTAAATTTAAAAAGGCAAAGGCATACTAAGTATTAAAAATATGATAAATGTGTAATAGAGGCTCATGGAAGCTAAAATAGATCAAACCCATAAAACACTACAAAACCTCAAATAAGAGCCTCACTTAAGGAAGTAATCAATGAAATTTAGAATGGACTCTATTATAAACAACACTTAGACTCCATATATTTTCCATTTGGATGCATGAGAAATGTATCAAATATGGATTCCACTCAAGACATTCATTGAATAAGCATTGAGCCAAAAAAAAGTTCCTAAAAGTTGAAGGAAGAAGAACAAGAATATGTACCCAAAGAAGATTAAAAAGTGTTTGATATGTAAATAAATTATAATAAACCTTTTATGTGTATATTTGTATAGGTATGTATATATAGATATATTTCCTATGTATGGAAGTGGTTGTTGATAGTATGTAATGAGATTCATGGGAATATATAAAATAAGTATAAATTTAGAGGAATGAATATTGAATTCTTTGTGGATATGTTATGTTTAAGTGTGTACTATTTCATTGGTCAATACACAAGTAATAAATCAAAATTTAACTTTCTTCCACCATGTGAACTTTAGTAGGTGATTTTTATGTCAATAATTTCATGATATTTTAGTTGTTTATTGTCAGAATTGTATAGTTTTTTATTTTTTATTTTTATTTTAGGTTTAAATACATTAAATATTTCAACTCATGTTTGTTACCTCCAAAGTTATATTCATATTCAACAAGAGGCTTGCATATATTTACTCCTCTAAAATATCAAGCACACTTATATTATGTACATAATAGAGACCACATAAAAAAACTATGACCAATAACTATGTTCCACACTAGTATTATTTCTCATTTACATTTTCTCTTTTAATAGTGTTTTTGTTAGATGCCATTTGACACATTTTAATTTTGTTTACTCATCTTTAATCCCCATACACTAGTATTTCCTCATTTTTACCTTGTTCCTATCAACATGTCCATTGTAACTTCAACTTTGGAAACAAATACTAATTAATAAATATTTCTCTTGAATTTATTGACCATGCCTTTCTCACCATTACTAAAAATATATATCACCAATCCTTCCTTCATGTGCTTTTACATTCTCAACATATTCATTTAATTCATTTAAGCTTTGTCTTAGCTCTTTTATAGTCCGATGTGACTTATCCTATATGGATTTTAAATGTTTTGTGATAATTAATTATTACATGTTGCACATGTATCTATTGTAATCACTTCAAACTATTAATTAACATTGGAAAGGTGCAACCAATGTAAGAACATTAGTTTTGCAATATATATGTTATAAAATTTTCAAAATTAAATAGTTTATTTTGTTTGTATTGGTTGAAATAAGGCAATGTGACTAATTTTATAGGAAAATATAATATTTATGGAACCTAATTTTTTTTTCATAGTGACTAATTTTATATATAGTTCATAGCTGGCAGTTCATATTTATGGAATACGAACTTAAGTGATATGACTAATTTTTTGCATAGATGGAAATCGTAGCTTTGTTATTTTTGTGTGGACATGTAAGCAACATGATTTTATTGATGGTGGTTGAGATTTAGTATTTTAATGTAAAATTTTGTCCCCCTGCAAAAAACATTGAATGAAATTTAATATTTAAAAATACAATGGATATTGTTAAATTAAATAACTAGAGCAACCAACTAGGCATATTTAATTGTCCCTTCCTTTTTCCAAATTAATTTTGATTGTCAATGAGTTCATTCATTATTTTTTTCATCTATGTGCAATACATTTATCTATTAAACAACAAAAATATCTTTTCATTTGAAATAAATACCTAAGATTGGAAATTACACCATATATTTACACAAAATAGAAAATGGGCTTAATTTTTTGGTAAGTCTTTACCAAATGCAATCTTTTAATGTTATTTGTTTAACGCAATGTCTAATTTCTCACATTTTTATCTATGATTTGAAAATATTTTTCTATTTTACCATTATTCTCATAAGTCTTCTTCATTATATTTTTATTTATCACGATATCCAAGATTTGTTCAAGCCATCTATGTCAACTTTCTATTCAATTTTTTCTCTCTTTCCTCTACACCAAAGTTATAACGCTTGAAAGATTATGACCATTCTAAATTTCTAATGGGTAGCATATCAAACCACATACACATGCTTAACATGAAAGGGGGCCTAAAAGGTAGAATTTGGAATATGGTATTAGTAGTTAGTTTTGAAAATAAAAAATAGTTATTAGGAAATGAGGCTTCCATAGATTACAAAAAAATAAAATAAGGAGACAATCATTAAATCTTAGAAAAAACACATTAGATATAAAGCAAAAAGAGAGTGAAAGTAGTTAAATGCATTGTTAGATATTTACCTTGGAATTTATACAATGATATACGTAGCTAAATATTGAGATCACTACATTTTTCTTCATTTTATGATTTGAGACTTTGAAATAAGTTGTTAGTAGCATTTTTATCCATTTTTAGTAGATTTATTTATATTCTACCATGTTATTGCCCTTGTTTCCACATGTAAAAGTGACTTTTCATCTCTTATTACATATTGGTAATTCACTTGTTGTCACTCTCAAATTGACCTACTAAGAATAGGTTTTTGTTTTTATCCTAATTTTGCTTCAATTATTGTTGCAACCCATCCATATATACATACATGAAATCAAGGGAGAAACTATATATGGCATGCATAAGGAAAAAGAGTGTATAAATGTAGGAGTGATTTGGAATAACATAACTACATTTTTATCTCATGGCATCAATTTTATCCAATATGTACTGCTCATATGCACCCCCACCAATATTGAACTTTTGCACATGGGCTCACTTCTTTCTTTGCTCTCTATTCACATCAGATATAGATTATGCACCATTATCAAACTAACCTCTAAGTAGTGGGGCCTTGCCAAACTATTCTATAAGTTATGAGTCATTACCAAACTAACCTACATATGTCAAGCCACAACAAGTCTATTCTAACATATAATATTCATTCAATGCCACTTCTCTATTTGGAAATATTCTCATACACAAACTCAAACATGTCAAATTAATACAAAGGAGGATTGCATCATCCTCTATTTTAGGCCGATTTGTCAATTTCCTACCTCACGAAAATCAAACGGATCTAAAGATCAATGACCAAAAAACCCATCCAAAAATCTAACTTAATAGATAAATGAACACAAAAGACACATATATCTCTAAAGAGATACTTAAAAAAAACCAATTGTATGAAGATGTTACTAGCATCAATGGCTACTATGTGTTTGCACCTTTACCATGTGTTATTAGCTTGATTCAACTCATTGATATTTCTTCCAATTGTCAGTTTCTTGGTGTCATAATAATGGTAACTTCCCCTAATACCATGTGTTTTTACGACATATTTTGGCCCCTGATTATTAATATTTACATATTGGGTACTTGTGTTCTCTAGATAGTTAATTACTTAATGTCAGAATATTAGTGCCTTCCCCTAATATTTGGTGCATATATCGTCACTAACACTATAAATTCTTAAGACTCATTCAAAACATTTATTTGATATTTTTCAAAACATTGTTTTAATTGAATAAGAAAGACGTAACATTTTGATCCTACACAAAGCTATGATGGCCATGTTATGGCCCCACCAAAAAATAATAGCAATTTGGTTTAAAATTAAAAAAAACTAATATTCAAATGTAATGATATTTATTTGATTAACATAATTCATTTTGTAATTTCAAGTTGTTATGCCTTCAAAAAAACTTCTTTGTGCATGGACTTGCATTTACAATCAACCTAGTAGTCCCACAAAGAGGAGTGTGTATTTTTCTAGTAGGCATGCCAAAGGAATCTGACTTAGTGGAATATTATTTTCTATATAATAAGTTTGCAATAAAGTGTCATTTGGATTAATTACATTTTAAGTTAAGGAATCTACAAAGCATATAAATGTTTGTAAGTAATGGTAATAAAGTCTTTTTAATGGTTTTATGATATGGTCTGTCTATTGTATTAATTTATATCAATTTGGTCTATTTAATTTTATATAAATTGAGTGATATTAGTATTTAAATTAAATTTTAAATTTAAAGTAATATTTTTCAATTCTGAAATCACCTTTTATTTTATCTTTTAATTCTTTGGTCCCATTATCTAGACCATACACTATAGTCATAACGTTTTATTTAGACTAAAGTGTACGATCCAAACTATAGTTTTCCCTCTTGTCTTTTGTTAGATGAGTTTATTTATCCTTTCCAAAAAAAATAACTATTGTAAATCGACACATGTGGAAATATTGTAAGTTTGAAAACAAAATTATCAATAAATAAATACATGTTCCAATTTATTTGGACAAAAACATTATCAATTATTCTTTAACTAGTATTTTACTATTGATCACTTTTAGTGGACAGTTTAAAGTTATTTCCTTTATATAATTTACTACTTTTAAACATCTTTATTTTCTACCTAGAGCTCTAATAAATCAACAACATCCTATTGTATATAATAGCCTAAATTGACTTTGTGTTCCTTTAACTCTTTAAGACATAAAGAGATAAATATTTTGAGTAAACCAGAGTTGGAACACAAGATTTTAGGGAAACACAATGAAAGGTGAAACCAAGAAATTAAAATTTAGAAGTCAAATTTTAATTTCAAATATATTTTTTGGATTATATGTTTAGTTAAGACATCACCCAAAATAAAGTATATGGTCTAAGAAACTATATTTATTAAATTTTTAAGTTGTGATTGTCTTAGCTCTAGTTGTATATTTTTAAGTTTCACATTTCAACAATATTTATTCAACACTATACATAGTTATGTCATTTATAATTTTATGAATTTATTATATCATTATTCCATTATTAATTGGACATTATTACTATTTATAACACGTATTATAATACTTAACTAAATTACATATTTATTTATTTGATTAAAATTAAAATGTAGAAACAAATAAAAATATGTTTTTAAAATATATTTAATTTATCCAATACATTTTTATAAAAATATATTTCCATCTTTCTATTCTTTGAAAAATAAATGGTTCTATATTTTTTTTAATACAACGATGTAGTGACTAGTCTTTACTTCCTATGTTAATTTATTTTTATTACAAGTTATTAATCCTAAAGGGAGGGACTTATACCATTCATTACACTTTAATTTATGATTAATCTTTGCCTTATTAGCCAATAATGTTACTTTTTTGTCTATGTTGATAAATATATAAATAATTAGCAAAGGTGAAATGTGCACTATTTAACTTGAAGCTTAAAATAATATTAAATGATTAATTTAATTAGATGAAAGATTTAACATGCTATGAATGATTTCATCAGGGAGTATGAATCATCAAGCAATGTGTAATGCAAGAATGTCAATGGTAGTAGTAGTGAGTAGTGTGCATGCACTCCAGCTAGATATTTACCACTTATTGCTTCTAAACATCAGTCATCTTTATTCCAGGGCATTGTATTCTTTCATTTGCTCTCTGAAATGAAGACACTACTGGGGAAACCCTAGTTGTTACTACATCCCTCCCATCCACCCATGGCCAAAACCATCATAGTTTACCCTACACATTGATGGCTATAGTGAGATCAATTTACCACCCCTAAATGGTTTCCTCCTTCATTTTCTACCCCAGGAAACTACCCTTTCAATTTAAGATGCCTCCTTCAAAATTAAGGCCTATTAATATTTTGCCCAGCCTATTTCACACCAACAAGGAAATAATTGAATCAAGTTCTATTTTAAATAGTATATGAGTACATTGGATATTAAGAGAACCTAAATTACTTTCATAAAAATGGTTGGTTATATTTATCTGAGAAACATGTCAGTTTTGGCAGAAAACCCTCTACTTGAGATTTTTTGATATTGCTAGCACCCAATAGAATCATCTCATGTTTTAGGACTTCCAACAAGCCATGCCACAAGGGAGCCCACATTCAAACTAAATCTATGAGATCATTTAGGCAGCTTAGACCATAGCATCCTCAGTCTAAGGTCATCAAATCTATGTTTTTTATTGTTTTTATGCTTTCTTGGCATTTCTGGTAATTTGGTTTTCTTCAATGTTGTGAAGTGAGGAGAAAAATGTATTTGATAAGATGTACCCTAGCCTTTTACAAAAAAAATCCTTTCCAGGTTAAACATAAACAAAGCTAATTCTGGAAATACAAAGGAAGGAGGAATAGATGAAGCTTCTCCACAAGATCTTGAGGTGAGATCAAATTTTTATCCTTGTTTCTAAATCTATCTTATATCTTCTCTTTGGTGTTTCCATTTGTTAATTTCAATTGATTGAAATGTACCAAAATATCCCTTCTTTAGTGATAAAACAAGTTAAGCATTTTTGAAATTCTCTAGTGGTAAAGGATAAGATTAGGACCTTTATGCAACTGTGCTTCCAAAATTTGTAGATTCATTACATATTTAATACATATATATGACTAGCTTTAGTGTGGCTTTGATTTCAAGGAAAAATTACAAGAAATGTTATAAAATATAAATACCCCAAGTATAAATAGGTATAAATCTTCTTTTACTCTAAGTGTTATAAATCAAAGAGTAAATAGAGACTTAAAAGATCTTGTGTAGAATTCATTCAAATTTGAAATCCAGACTCAGTAAGCTATTAGATGGTTAGATAGTGGCTATAAAAATTTATTCTTGGGATTAGATAGACCCTAGTGATTTTCTCTTAATTTGGCACTTCTTGAATAAGGTACCAGCTGAACAAGGTTTTATTTTAGGATCAACTAGTCTAGATCTTCCTATATAATGGTCACTAAGCTTTTCAAGGCTTGCTATGTTATAACACCCTCAAGCTAATGATTATAAATTGAAGATTTAATTTATTCTTTTATTATAATCCTACATACTTACATGAGGTTTATGTTGTGTGCTTTTATAGCTTTGCATCAAACAGAGTCTATGTTACATGTGTTCTAGTCCATGGCCCTAGCCCTTGCCACTACTAGTGAACAGTGTTAAACTCTACTCATGATAATGTTGTTGAACCACCTGATGCAATAGCATCCAAGATTGTGAGACAACAACATGCTTGCAATGATGGATTAAGATTTCTAAGTTTTATGTATTTGAATGAACAATGGTGTGTCTAAATTTTTCCATTTTTAGGGTTGCTCCTTAGTTGGGGAAACAGAAAATATGGGATGAAGTTAGAAAAAGTGATGGGGAACAAGATATGATGTCACTTTAGTTACAACAAGATTGTTTATATGTCAAACCCTTTCAAATTCCAAATCTGAACTTGCAAATCTTCTCTCTACATTGGGAGATCACTCTTCTCATGGCCTTGTAAGTTATCCTATATACCAAACATGTTTTTTCTATTTAATATGCTACTGTCTAATAAATTTTCATTTTTAATTTAATTGATCTTTTTCACCTTGTCTTTCAGCCAAAAGTCAAAGGAAAAGCCATGAAGGATTTTGTCCCTCAAAAAACATATGCATGCTAGGAGGAAGAAACAAGCTGAAATCTTCCCACAATTTTGCCAAAGAAATCAACAATATCAAGTTTCAAAACACAACTATGCTATACTTTTTATTTAAAATCATGTTTTTAACTTCACGCTAAACTTCCCCATAGGGACTTGGCACTTCGTGCCCCTTATTTGTATATTACTTTATAATTAAAACCATGTCTAAATTTGTGAAAGTTCATTGATTTCATTATTAGAATAAATGTGATGAGATATTAAATGTTTGAATTTATTTTATGATATAGTTAATTGTATATGTATTATTAAAATAAAAATATAATATTTATTAATATAAGTATGGAATATTAAATAATAACAATTAGGTAATTATAATATTTTGTTAGATGGTAGACCCTGATCTTATTATAATATTTAGGTCTCAGTAGGGGGTGTGAAGGGGAAAGGTCCCCTCACTAAGATCATCATGGCAATTCAGGGAGGCGGGGACCTACTTTGAAGCTCTCCTATTGAGAGCTTTGGGGCAACACCCTCAAAGCAATTTTTTTTGAAAAATGCATTGTAAAATATTGTAATTTCATAGTAAATCTGAACAATTCACTATTAAGTCATATATCTAATAGTAGAAATTATTTTGGTGCATTTTTACCCTAATATATAACCCTTCTCTAATATGAGGGCATAGAAATTATGGTGGCACACTGCATGTGAGTGAAGAGAATATTGCAGTGGATGTATTGCAAGTTTTTTCCTTTATTTGTTGGACTGAATAGGAGAAGCGCTGACTGTTTTTATGTGGACGTAGCCCATGTTGGATGAACCATATTAAATCTATGTCTCTATTGTGTTGTGTTTTCTGCATTTTATTTCCATTTTTTATTTCATTAATATTACTCTACATTCTATACTCCTAACATTTTTTCTATTTCACATATTAATTTTTAGACCTATATCTTTTTAATGTATGAAAAAAATTATATTATATATTTTTAAAATAATTTAAACCTTAAAAATCAAATTTAGGGATTGTATAATCTCTTTATAATTATTATTTTTGATGAATGTCTAATAACTTTTTTGTTAGTATATTATTTTGACAAAATGAACAAGATGACCACTAAGTAGTTAACGCTATCAATTGTGTTCTTAATAAAATAAGAAACATAGTTTTTCTTATTTATTATCATAAATTATAAATAACATTGATTTTAACTTGTTAATGCATTTTACCTCTATACTAAACCTCTAGGCTATCTGTCATAAATCTTAAGTTTTAAATTTTAACTTGTAAAGTCTAAGCATCAACTTTCAAGTTATACAAATGGAGACTTGTGTAGTAGATATGTTAACAAAATTAGGTTGATTGCAATGTTTAGACTATTTCTTACCGATGAGAGTTTTTTGATGTTACATAGTCATACAATCTTAACATTATTACCCTTTACAATTTGTTTTGCAACATCATCTTGATTTGCAATGTAAAACAAATGATCATTTATTTAATTAATTAATTAATTTTGCTTCTTGGTCTATTATATTAATTGATTTCTTTAATTTATTCAATCAACATACTTTTCTTAGATTGATTGTTATTGTTTTGTTTTGTTTTTTTGTTTTTGTTTTGTTTTTTGGTTTTCCTATGCTTCTAGACAATATATCTATGATTTATTTGTGGATCTTTATTAATATATTTATGTCTTTGGTGTATATATCAATAAAAATGTAGTCAAAGCTAATTCCCTTCATTAGGTCTAGGTTGATCATCTCAAACAAGAGGAATGAAAAACATCCTAAACATAGAAAAGGAAAAAATAAAATTTCATTGGCTTTATCGTCCCATGCCACACCAAGCCCCGAAAATGTTTTTTTTTCCTATGAGTTTGGTCTCAATAAAGAAATTTATTTAATAAATTTATGAGGGCCTATAAAAAAAAAATCCGTCTACCATAAGGGATTTTCCCATTGAATGTGGTCAAGATGCAATTAACCTTGATTTTTTCCTTAAATGTTTCATTAAGGAGATGATTGATAGAAAAAATGTTATGTAGGAATCATAAGAAGAAGACCTTGAAGAGAGTGTTTAAGACATTATTAATGAGTATCCTAAAAAATCTTGATGTACATTAATTTTTATGCCATATTACCCTAAATAGAACTATTACATATTACAGATTTTTATTAGCTACAGTTAGGAAAGTAATTCGATTTTTGTTTAAAAAAAATAATGTGTTCCTACAAATTATGTCTTGTTCTATTGTGAATACTTACACTACTTTTTCTACTTGTTTGGAAATTAATATGCATTGCCTCATTTTTTATAGTCTCAAATAATGGCTCCATTACAAGAGTGTTCTCTATATTTTTTGTTGTAATATATCATTTTATTGAATTACCAATTGTGGTCGTATATATGCAATATTTAATTGTAACACACATTTTCATTGTTTTAGATTAAGGTAAAAACAGGTTTTGAAGGGACCCTGAAACCCTTAAACAGAATCAAAAAGATAGAGCAATAACAAGCACTAGGAAAAACATTTCTAAAACCTACTACATAGTAGTAACAAAATCAGGTTATACCAAGATAACCTCAATATCTAGTATATAATCAGCCCCCTAATATTCCAAGTAATGATTTAATATCTATTTTTTAGGGGTAAAATCCAGAATAGTTGCCTGCTTGCCATCGGCAATATTCTGCATACTTTCTAACTCTCTGGTTTTCTTAGTGGATTTTCTTCCAGGTTTGTCCGGAGAACCAACATCCGATTTCACCTTAAAATGTTGTTCATCTCTTTTTCCCGATTTATCCATAGTAGAATCAAAATGTTTCGCCTTAGTTTGCTGGTCTTTTTTGCTACTTCTTGTTTCTACCCCCTTAGTATTGGTATTTTTTTCAGCCCTTTTTCTTTGTTTTAGAATTTGCTTTAAGTTTTCTCCATTATCATTCACAGGAACACACATTTTCATTGTTAATGCCTAATGTTATGATTTTTTTCAAAGGTTAAAAGTAGAAAAACATTCTTCCCTTTATTTATAGTGTGTATGTACAGTACTTTATTTGTGTATCCTTTGTTGCTCAAACTTATCTTTGTTTTAGTATCCATACATGTCTTACTTACTTTCATAAAAGTTGATCAATATCCTTTACTAGGTAGGAGTTTTATATATTGTTAGTTTATATATTACCTAATATGAGAAGCATTACCATTTCAACCAACAATGGATCCTACACTTTATGAATTTGAAATTTAGCATCCCATCATTTATTGTATAGTATCAACCAATCATTAATTGTTTTCGAATTAAGAGTGACTTTTTAACATAATTTTAGATTTTTAAACATTACATTTGGTATTTCCACCCAACCAACATTGTTCATGTGGTCAAAATACTATAATCAAAGTTTCAATCCTAACAAAATATAAATATTCCTCTTTCTAATGGGGACTAAAGTCTCATTATGGCACTTGCTATTATTACAAATTTAATTTAACATTTGGACACTAAGTATGAAGTAGATATTGTCCACTTAAGGGGACATATGTAAGGCTCTAAATTTTTATTAAATGTTCATTTCGAAGGAGGCGTGGGAGGGAAATTGTCAAGTTTGTCCCCCCAGTGACTGGGGGTTGGGGATCTACACTATCAAGAATGGGTTCCCACCTATCAATTTGTTGTTGCTACTTAATGGTTTTGGTCTTTGTATTTTTTTAATTTTAATTTTTTCAATTTTTATATTAAACTGTTGTTGTGACTACAAAATTAGATTTTTGATGTTGTGATGTAATTGCTCCTTCGAAACTTGCTCCTTCGAAACTTTTTATTTACCTCGATTTAATCTTCATTCTAAAATATGATATCTTCCACCTATTTTTTTACATAATCAAAAAAATATATTTAATTGATTTTTAATAAAAATATTTTTTTCAATTTAAAAATCATATAATTCTAGATACAATAATTTTTTTAATTACTTCCATCAAACATAACAAATTAATAAATAATTACATAAAGATAGAAAATTAAAAATTTGTATATGATAAAGAACAAATTAACCTCTTAATATGCATGTACCACGTAACTAACTATTTATTTTTTATTTATTTTTTATTTTTGAAATCTATTATTATTGTTGTCGGCGTATAAGTAGTGTTTTATATATTTTATGGAAGGATTTCTTCAAATAATTTAAACTCTATTGGTATCATAATAAGAATAACTAATTTTACATTTAGTGATCTTGGATATAAAAATAATTAAATTTTTAATTAATGTTATATTTTTAAAATTAAAAATCATAATTTTAAAATATTAAATTATAATTTTTGATTAATATATTTTTATAAATCAATTTTTTTTTTTAATAATAATTATTATTTTAATATTTTTTTGAATGTATTTGAATTTTGGTGATGACTCATTTAAATTATGCATAAATTAAATAAATGAATTTGTAAATATAAGTTTTTATTAAAAAAATTAAATTGAGGTGTTTGTTGAGCTAGCTTTTGTTGAGCTATTTTGACATAAAACATGTTATTTGTGAGTTTTGCTTTCAAGATAATGAATTTGTAAATATAAATCCTCACCAAAACACTAAAAAAGAAACAAAAGTATATTTGGCCTTCCCACCAATTGTGTGTGTAAGGAGCATGTTGTACATAACTTGATTAAAAGGAGTCTTGTAGAGGGGGCAAAGCAATATTTTTTCAAAATTATACGAGTGAATGGCCTATAAATTATTGATGAATGATCTTGAAAAAACTAAAAATATGACATATAATATCATTGAAAATAATCCTCTTAAACAAACAATCTCACTCCTAATTTTTTTGAAAAAAATTATTTATATTAACAACTAAAATTTAAAATTGCATGGGACCACCAAACCTTATATGTTAATTGGAGTTCCTCCCTCAGTAAAACCGCCGCCTAACTTCCACAGAAACTAAAATCCAAAAGTGGTTATAAGCTCAGGTGGTCCAGGCAAGGACGTTTCAATCAGGCCACCCAACCCCATACGTGCGAAAGAATCTGATCGTAACAGGAAATGAATCGCGATGGGAAAGAATCTGATCGTAACATGAAATGACAAAAACGAAAGACTTAATTGCTTGGAATGAAGCGCTGGAAGTGGATGGCATCTCTTAATCTGGACGCCTATTCCGATTTGAAACGAATTGTAACCTGCGTACAATACAATAACAATCGCGCCTGGCACTGCCATGTATTGGCGTGCGTTATATGTGGCCCCTCAGAGAGAGTCAGATAGACATTCAGATTCGGTTAAGAGTCCGACAAACGCACGGCAAATATGAGGGGAAAACGGTTAAAGTTCAAGCCGGCTTCTGGGTTCTTGCCCAGTTTTCAACGCCAAACACGGCTGAAAATTCAGTCTGCCCATCTTGTTTTGCGCGACTGTAAATTGTGAAAGGGACAGATTCAACTTTTATTTTATTTAATTTCGTATATGTTTATGTTTAGCCTTACCACTTCTCCTCTACTTTTGAATTATCAGCATCCAAAGGACGCATAAGCTTTGGTTTCATGGAAGAATAATTGCAATTATTTTTTAGTTACAAGTGGTCTCATGTAATTGTAAATCTTTTGAACTGTAAAATATTGAATCTTTTTCTGGAAAATAAGAGCAGCTATTGCATAGGAAAAAGATTTTTAAAGATAATTAGCAATTAAGGGCAAAAAGTTGCAACAAATGCAGATTAGGCACTTTACAACCAATAAAAAGTATTCTATACATACCTTTTTAATTTGATTTTACATTCAAACTTTTTAAATTTTCTCTACAAGAGTAATTTTTGCAATTTTTGAAATCCATGAGATATTTTCACTGCATATCTACTCCTAAATAATCTCTGCAACACTTGCAACTATTTTTGCAATTGTAGTATCATGAGCCAAGTTTTCACTGCATGATAATCATCTCCAATCAATTAGTAGAAGAGGGTTGATAGAAGACCAACCCAAGTCTCTAAATTCATTGATACCTCTATCAAATTTCACTGGATAGAATATTTAAAAATAAAGTGTTTTTCAATATGGACTATCTTGAGGGAACACACATAACATGTCTTCTATAATCACATTACTCAAAAAATGATGATTCATCTCAACTCATAATTGATAATCAAACACACTTTCGATTGGTCAAGCAAGATCCATAGGCCATGTGATCAATGGTATAGATGATATTCAATTTGAATAATAGCATTGCCTTCCATGATTTGAAAGGAATACCTATCATCTAGAAGGTCCTCTTTGGGCTAAGAGGATGCAAATGAGAGGTGTAGGTTACTTAGATGTACTCTTTTCAATACATGTTGTTAAGATGGGATTGACGAGCCCACACTCAATCTGACCCACAACCAATGTTAATGTTTTAGATAAATGTATTGTTTTTGTACGTTACCTAGATGTATTGTTGTTATATATAATATCTAGCAACTTTTTTGATCACTTATTTTAAGGGAAGACGTATGGGTGCATCTTAGGAGTAAGTATATACAAGGAGTCAATCAATAGAGATGCTAATGAATTGAAAGAATGAATTAATATCATCATACGAACCCCGTCAATGCCTAACGAGACCATCTTTGAAGAACAAATTGGGCTAAACACAAATATCTCTCATGACCAAAGATTGAAGTGCCTAAGAATGTCAATTGTTGATTGTATAATTTAAGCATGATGACACTCTCAAAGAAAATACGCTGACTTGAAAAATTAGTTTGGACAATACAATGGGGAACTACCCACTTACAATGCATCATACACTAAACAATGCTAGTTTAAACCCTCTCAATATGTTCCCACTCACTAGTTCAAAATCTAAGGCCCCAAGATTCTATCACATAAAGAACTGTAAGTTTAATGACTACATTAAAGAGGCACATATTAGAAGGGATATACTAAAAATGTATCTAAAAACATGGATGCTCGAAAACAAAAAGTGAGGTATACCCCAACAAAGCCACAATTATGTTACAAAGTTTAGGATAAATGATATCCTAGTAAATGACATGTAAACTACACACCTAAATAGGTGTACGTTGTTGTGATCCCCACAAGCTCTTCTTTGTAAAGAAACCAAAATCTACAAAAAAAACCCTAGACATGTTGAAGATTGTGACCTTAGCCTCAATAAGGTTGAAAGCCAACTATCGAAGCATCAAGTTCTATGTATATTTGCAAGAGAGTGAGAGAATAGGACCACTTCATCAACAAAACACATTATAGAAATTAAAATATGATGTAAGATATGACCATCATCAACATGACTATGTTGTTAAAGAAAATCATTGAGGTCGTTTACATAATACCGCACAATTAATTAGAGGGTGCCCCTACTTGAGTCTAATGGTGTTTTTAACAAAGTCAAAGAAACCATGAGAAGTTCAAAATTTTCCAATGTAACTATTTTACAATCTCATGACAGGATTAATGAGGAAATAAAAAAATACCAATACCATGTGGCTTCTAGAAAAGGTCTCTTAAAATTGAGGTAAATGCCTTATTAATTTTTTTTTTAAATTTTAAATACTCTAAAAATTCATTGACGAGCCTCTTCAATAATAACATGAAGAGTTAAAATATGGGAAATAATCTAGAAGCCTCTCTTGAAGCTTGTATGTCCCTTGGTTTTTAGATTACAACTCTCTATGTCCCTTGGTTTTTAGATTACAACTCTCTAAGTGCAATGGTATAAAGTGCTTGAAAACCTTTAAAATTATGAAAAAAATAAAAAACATTAAACTTATAAAATCAACATGAATCCTAAACTTTGAATGTTTCATCTCATTTATAAGGTTGTAAGCTTAAAAATTAAATTAAATTTATTATAAAAAAATCTAACTCACAAGAGCTATATATATATATATATATATATATATATATATATATATATATATATATATATATATTAGTATGAATGCCCCAGATGAAAACTTCATAATTTTTTTTGGTAAATTATATAACTTAAATAAAATATAAGATGAAACAAATTTACTTCTAACATATCTATTATATAGTGATATTAAGAATCATTATACATACATTTGCAATCATAACTTAAGACAACCCAACAAAGTTTGAGGATTTTGTTCTCTATATAAACACACATCAAAACAACTATTTAAACAAGTAAATGTATAGACCAAGTTTGAATTTAATTACTTATCTTCTAGGGTAATTTAATTAGGAGTAATATAATGATAAAATAATAATAAATGTTAGAAATCAACAAAGACTAATATCACACTTTGCAATGAGGACATAGACAAATTATACTTTTTGTACACATCATAAGATCTAAGTGTAGTATAAAAAAATAACCACATATAACTAAGCATCACACAGCATGTCAAACATAATAGTAATGCCTAATTAAATGCTCTGATAAAAAATGTAAGGAAACAAGGGAAGTAAAAATAAACTTCTATTGTTTAGATGATGACATAAATTTGTTGTTAAAATTTGGACCTGGAAATATGCTTATGAAGTTATGACACCTATCACGCTGAAATATAGAGATGATTTTAGATCGCATCTATGACCATACAAATGCTCCAAATAGGTTATCAATATTGTACAACCACTTCTAATAAAGGAATCCCACTTCAAATATAATATTTTGTGTTTGTTCACTTTCTTCTATTCTTTTTGCTTCTTTTCCCTAATTTTATGGGATTGTCCATGCATCTTAAGTCAATAAGCTAATTTTGCTTGACCTAGAGTGTCAAGGATAACTAAATGTGGTCTACATTAGGCTTTGGGTGCCTAGTGTGAATTAACTAGTCCTCTAATTTATTCAGACCTCTTGTATTGTAATATAGAAGTCAATAAATATAAAAATTTCATAACAAAAATAACTCTAGCATGTGTGTCAAAAGTGATCAACAATAGAATACTTCACTTGCATAAGTGATTTGTGTGAAGTCACAAGACATAATACAACACTACGAAGGATGATGATCGATCCACGGATAGTCTTGTATAGACCTAAACATGCACAATATATGACCTACAAGAGAGAGCTAAGTTCTACATAGAGGTGTGAAGGGATGGACGGTAATGAGAGAGGTGATAATTACCCACCGATAAAGATCAAC
The DNA here is from genome assembly GCA_037957365.1 of Torreya grandis. Classification (NCBI taxonomy): domain Eukaryota; kingdom Viridiplantae; phylum Streptophyta; class Pinopsida; order Cupressales; family Taxaceae; genus Torreya; species Torreya grandis. The sequence continues at coordinate 598,714 of JARHVA010002271.1, forward strand.
AAACCAAATAAATGCACACATAATGAAAGAATTTTGAATAAAGGAAAACTCAATTCTCATTAGTTACAAGGATCAAGTGATAAAGGGTTCATGGAGGGAAAATTTTGGCAACTTTATTATGCCTATAAATGTCGACCATTTTACAATGTAAGACTCAAGATTTTATAGATAATGGGAAGCCCAAGGGTCATTAATTCAGTCTCACCCACTATTGGGATAGTTATAAATTTTGATAATGATTTGAGGAAACAACTGAGACTATGAATGAAATGGATGGGTGCCCATGCTCAATCATGACAAACATGAATGGGGTGGCTCAACCACTTGGATCTCCTCAAGATCACCATGGGCCATATCAATGTAGTTATCCAACTTGCCTCATCAAGCCTAAAATAATATTTGGCATCCTCCTACTCATGCACACACTAACATAATGACTTGGCCTAATTCTATCATTTTTCCACCCACTCTATGAGTTGCAATCAAGAAATTATGCAAATCTCACTTTTAAAGATTTTAATGGCTGGATGAGTCATCAAATTTAAGTTGGTACACTGATGATGTGGTATTTTTTGAGGTGGACACATGGTGAAAGCTCATTTATTGTGAATTCCATGTCACTTCTCAAGTCTTCAAATCCTCAACTCAGCTCTGCTAAGTGCTAGTTATTACTCTCCTACTCATTAGTTACCCCTACCACTTTACACTAACTCATCTATCTCTATGTCCACTCACTATGTCCATGGCTGTGTTCTCAAAGCCTACCACCTCCATATGATAGGGTGTCATTCATGTTTCGGTTCCTTGGGATTTTATAGAAGATCAATTCATAGAGGGATTCTTATTGGTTAGGTGCTTATGGGTGTCATTATATGTTTGTCAGTCTAGGGGGAGCCTAGGTTGATAGGTGTCCATGTATTGCTCTTTGATTTGCTCTAAGAACTAATAGTTGATAGCCTAAAAATGCTACAATTTGTTAGGGATTTGTTGTGACTTATAACCCAGGAATCCATCAAGACATCATTGGGGGACCCATCAAATTCAAACTCATTTCTTCCTGAAGCTATGACTAGGAAAAAAACCTAAAATGATTGTCTTTTTTTTTGTTTGACTCTTAGAGGTTTCTGGAGTGCAATGCATTGGTTAGGAATGATTGAGAAACTAAGAATTCAAAAATTATTTAAATTACAAATCTTTCCTCTTTAGCCTCTTTTTCCTTCGCTATGTTATTGTATCTACTTCTACTTCTATGGGCTCTTGTTTCACCACTTGGTGACTCTTCAACCTTCGCAAGCTTTAGCTTTCGAGATTCACCGCTACCACATGCCACTTCCTTGACACTTCACACATCTTGCCTTTGTAAATTCTACTATCACAACTTGTGCATTCTTCATGATTTCTACCATCATGACATTTTTTCTGACAACCTAAGTCTTCACAAATTTTGTTGATGCCTTAGCTTTCATAACTTTTGTTCGAGCCCATGTATTTCACATTTTTTGCTTTGTAATTAGTCTTTAGAGATTTTATTCAAAACAAAAGTTCTGACTAGTATTGGTAAGATTTGCCTTCGTAAAAGTTATGCATTTGATCCTTGTGAAAGTTCTAACTCTTTTTTAAATGCACTAAGTCCTTTTCCTTGTTCATGACTTTTGTCTTGGATTTTGTTGGAACAATTATTCCAAAGACCTAAGCCTTCGTAAAAGTTGTCACAATAATTATTTTGACTAGTTGTGACACTTTTTTTTTAAAGTAAAACACTTAGAAAATTCTCATGAAGATTTTTTGGGTTACCTATAGGTTTTTCAACTTATGTTTGGACCTCTAGCCTTTGGAAATTTTTTTGGAACAAAATTTATGACTAGTCGCAACATTATTTTCAGAGGGGAAAAGACTTAGACAATTTCTATGAATTCTTCAGGCTTTCCTCTTCTTCATGACTTCTATTATCACAACATTTGCTTGCATAATTTTCCTAAATACCTAATACTTAGAACAATCTTCATGAATTATTAGGAAATTTTGTTCAAAATAAAAATTTTGACTTGTCTTTTATCAAAAAGTGTGAAGGCTAACTTTTTTAAAATACACTAATTCTTTTGCCCTTTGACTTAGCCTCTTTTAGCCAAACTTTGACTAAGCCTTGAAAGCCTGTATGACTGATGAACCCTAAACTAAATTAAAACATTGTTCTTCCATGGCTACCAAAAATGGTCAACATTATGGCAACCTCTATAGGTTGCTTGCCTACTAAGAAGGAATCTAGTAGCCTTTTGAAGTAATCCATTGGGCATAGAGTCATAGAATCATCTAAAACACTTGATTCTAAAAATGCAACACAATTACAACCTACTTAGTCCATTATTGAATAAAATTAACTAATATCCACCTCAGAAAATAATAGAGAAATCAAGGAACAAGAACAAATGTATAAAATCACTTAGAGGAAGATAAAAACAAATAAAACTATTTACAATGTTAGCACAGGCACTTAGGGAAAATAAAGCATCTAACCTACTTTAAACTAACCAATCATAAGGCTATATAAACAAAGCTATTGACTGGTTCTATAAAATAACTACCCTTATCAACATTGAATGATTTTCATATTTGAGGGCAATCAACTAGAGGTGGACAAAGATCAGATGCTCAATGTACTGGTGATCTACTTCTCCAAGGATATAAACAAACTCATTTACCCATATAAGTTGACAAGAAATACAACCATCTTGGATTGGATAGGTAGGTTGATTCTAGCCTTCTTGATGCTAAGTTTTATGCTCTGGATTAAGAAAAACATGTGATGACTTCTCCTTGTTGGCCTATGACCAGGCTAGGTACTTGATAAGGCATCATCTTAAAAAGATAATAGGTATGCTTAAAGGATTGGCATTAAAAGGAGATGAATCTTGATTCTTGATATGCTAAGACCAAAACACACCTAAATTGTCCTTTAGGAGTGTGCAAGTGTCAACAAGCTCATCAAGGACTTGATAACCAACATTGAAACTATCAAACAAATCAGTACCAAACAAACCTAAATCTTGGGAAAGTAGACTTAAATGACTTTCCCTTACTTGTTTCTTGATTTTTTTGCCAACGTTTCACTCCTCAAGCTTATTCAGACTATAGTCCCCTTGATGAGGAACATAACTTGCTTCTAATATCTAAAATAAGTCATGCAACTCCCCATAAATTTTTGGTGTCTCCAAACTAATCTCAATCTGATTAGGGTCTTCTTCTTAAAGCATATTCTCTCTTTCAGTGTTATATTCATCCTTAAAGTCCTCCATCCTTTAAAGTGGTAGCTCATCAAAGAAGTTGACAGCCCCAACCTCTCTCTATTTCTTGAACTTCTCTCTTAGAGTAGGAGGAAATGCACTTGCTTCTTCTTCTTCAATGGAGAGATAGAGTTCCCCAAGCATGTTCGGAGTCTAAAAATATACCTTATGAAGGGAATTTAATCCTTCATCTTTAAGAACCACTTCCTCATCATTGAGATCAAATCCATGCCAAGTAGATTAATCTTCTTCCTCACCCATATTAAATGGAAGCTGATTCATCCAAGAGAGTGCCAAATCATCATGCCCCTCAATGCAATATTGACTAGATAAAATTGGATTCTCATCAACAAGACTATCTTCTTCCTCTCCATTCTTGTTTGTTTTCTCATTTTTATGCTGCTCTAGCTGATCATACTCATCTTCGTCTTGCATTAGGTCTATTTTTTCTAGTTTAGTGGTACAAAAAGGGCTACCAATAATTATTTCTCTATCATCTTCACTTGAAATATCATTATTTTCATCTAAATGGTATTCATTTTATTTCCATACAATGATTCCTCCTTTGAAAAGGGAGATGGTGTGAGGGCAAAAGTATCCAACTAATGAAGTAAGGATGGCCTTAACAAGGTTTGGCATCTCAAAATTTGGATGATTAGTTCAAGAGGGCTTTCATGGTTGAGAAGCTCAAGGATCTTCCAAAGGATGAGGAAGAACATGATTTTGAGAGGGTTGTTCCTAAGGGATAATAGGTTGAGTTTGCATAGGAATGGGCTCTTTCAAAGGATGGGGAATTCTAAAATTTGGGATTTTAAAATAAAGAGACTTACTTGGTAGTTTAGAAGGTTTCCCCTGCTTGAAGCTTAGGATATTGAATGTGGGAGCCTCATTTTGAGTGGGTTAAGCCTGAGTTATGGTGGGATAATCTTGTCTAAAACTAGGAATAGAGGAGTTGACTAAGGTATGATTTATTGCACTTGAATAAGCACTTGATGCATCAACTCCTCTTTGACTACAATTTGCCTAACCAAGTGTTCATCATACCTTTCCTACATCTCCCTCTCCTAATAATGAAGATAATCTTGATGAGTAAGCTCTTCCTACTACAAGTCATACTCTTTCTCCTTTGTAATAGCATTTAGTTATTGTTGTATGTTCAAAAATATATATTTTAGGTTAATATTAGTCATATTGTCCATATTATAGCATTGACTAGGAGGATAACCATGATGATTGGGAGAAAAGTAGTCTTCTTGAGGCTATTTATAAGCATGAGAATAACACCAAGAAGGATTAACAAGGGTGGGAGGGAGGTAAATATTATGAGAATAAGGATATCCTACCATGACAAGGCTATTTGGGATAAAACTAATAGCATTTTCAATCTAATATAGATAATAGGAAGACATAGAAAATGTAGTTGGATAAAAAGGAGGGGAAGGGGCATATTTTCAAGGGGAGTATGACATGATAGATAATTAAAAGAGATTATAAATCCATTGAGATATTCTTTAAAAATAAATAATTAGGGCTGCTTCTTGAAGAATAAGTACATACGAGCAGAGTCATGAGGTGATTAAATTTCTTTAAAAGGAGGAAAAGATCAAGAATATCACATAAATTTTGATCTTTGATAATCTTTAAGCACTTTGACTGCTTAAACTAGTAGATTTGATCTTTGGAATCACCTTGGTATTGAATAAATCACCCCTAAAAGGTAAGATGCATTGAATATCACACCAAAATCCTTCAATGGATGATATAAGGATCATCAAAATGTCCCACCAGGCATGCTAAAAATTGTTGTCACTTGAACTATGCACCTATTGAATTGAAATATGGTTCAATAAGACAATGGGTTCATCCACCAAGGTGTGAGACTCTTGTATACCTTGGGACAAACCTATGGAGAAGGTTGAATTCCTTCTAATCTTAATGCATCTGATTTAGGATCAACATGTAGGCCTAAAAGAGATAAAATAAGATCTACTACTATTCTAAAATCTAAATTCTATTGAGGGGGAAAGGGAGAGAGGGGGTTACTGAAACATAAAAGGTGATGCACCAAGCCTAGAAATAACACCTCTACAAGCTTTGAAGAACACATTACAACTGTATAAAATGAGAAAACATTACACAATCTCCAAAATGAACACTTCACTTGCATAAGTGATTCATATGAAGGCATTGGACATAATACAACACTAAGAGGGATGATGAATGATCCAAAAATAGTGCCCATTTATACCTAAACGTGTATAACATATGACTTGCAAGAGACTGCCAAGTTTGGTATAAAGGTGTGAAGGGATGGATGGAAATGAGAGGGACAAGTATTACCCACTGATAAAGATAAAAAAACCAAAGAAATGCAAATAGAATTCAAGAATCATGAGTAAAGGAAAAATTATTTCTCACTAGTTGTAAGGCTCAAGCTATAAAGGGTTCATGGAGGGGAAATTTTGGTAGCATTACTGTGCCTAGAAATGTCAACCATTTTACAATGCCAGACCTAAGCTTTTATAAACAATGGGAAGCCCATGGATCATTAATTCAATCTCACCCACTATTGGGGTAGTTACAAATTTTGATGATGATTTGGGGAAGCAACTGAGATTGTGACTAAAATAAATGGGTGCCAATGCTCAATCTCAACATACATGAATGGGGTGGCTCAACCACTTTGATGTCCCCAAAATTACCATGGGCCATATCTATGCATTTTTACACCATGCCTCTTCAATTTTGTAGTCATCTTTGGCATTCTCCTAATCCTCATGTACACACTACCATATTGACTTGGATAAATTCTACCATTTTTTCACTCACTCTACAAGTTGTAGTCAAACTATTATACAAATCTCACTTTTGATGATTTTGATAGCCAGATGGGCCACCAAATTTTAGATGGTGCACTGATGATGTGTTACTTTTTGAGGAAGACATATGGCATAAACCCATTCATTGTGGATTCCATGCCATTATTCATTTCATATCCTTCAGATCCCTAACTAAACTCTATTAAGTACCAGTTGTAACTCTCCTACTTACCAGACACCCTTATCAATTTTCACTAATTTAGTCACCTCTCCATCCACTCAATGTGTCTATGACTGTGTGCTTAGAACCTACCACCTACATGTGGTAGGTTGTCATTCATGTTTAGGTTACTCAAGGTCTAATAGGAGGTCATATCCTAAAGGGATTCTTATTGTTTAGGTGCCTATAGGTATCATTCTATTTTTTCAATCTAATGGGGCTTAGGCTTATAGGTGTCCATCAATGTATTACTCTTTGATTTGCTTTGGGAAGATATAGTTGATAGCCTAGGAATGCTATAATTAATTGGGGCTCTACTATGACTTACAACCCAAGAAGTCATCAAGACATCACCAAGGGACCCATCAATTTAAGATTGTTTCCTCCTAAATTCATCACTAAGGAAAACCCTATAATGGTTAAGTCTCTTTTCTATTCAACTCCTAGAGGATTCGAGAGTACACTACATTGGTCAGGAATGCTTGGGAAGATAAGAATTCACAAATTACTTAGAGTATGGAGCTTCCCTCTTAGCCTCCTTTTCTTTTTCTATGTTATTAGCTCTACTTCTATGGGATATTTTTTTACCACTTGGTGGCTCATTGACCTCCATGGGATTTAGCTTTCTAGATTCATAGGTACCATGTGTCACTTCCTTGACACTTCATGCATCTTACCTTTGCAACTTCTATCATTGCTACTTGTGCATTCTTAGCGACTTCTACCATTGTGACACTTTTTGTAAAGACATAAGTCTTCATAAATTTTGTTGACACCTTAGATTTTAGGAATTTTGTTTGGGCCCTTGTCTTTCACAGTTTATGCTTCAGGACTAGTCTTCAGATCTTTTGTTCATAACAAAAGTTCTAACTAGTCTTTGTAATATTTACCTTTGTAAAAGCTCCAACTTTTGTTCTTGCAAAAATTATGACTCTTTTGTACATGTAATAAGTCCTTTTCCTTCTTCATAATTTTTTTCTTGGATTTTGTCATAATAATTATTCCAAAGACCTACACCTTCACAAAATTTGTTACAACAATTATTCTGACTAGTCGTGACACACTTTTTCTAAAGAGTAAAACACTTAGAAACTTATCTCAAATATTTATTTGGGCTTCCTGTAATCTTCTCAACTTATTTTTAGACCTTTAGCCATTATAAATTTTGTTCAAAACAAAATTTATGACTAGTCACAATAATTTTTTTGAGGGGGAAAAGACTTAGACAAATTTTGTAAAATCTTTGAGATTTTCTCTTCTTCATAACTTTTATTGTCACAACCTTTCCTTGCACAATTTTCTCAAAGACCTAAATACTTTGAAAAATCTTTGTGAAGTCTTCATAACTTTTAGTCACAATAAAAATTCTAACTAGTTTTTTGCTAAAAAAATGCGAAGGCCAACTTTTGAAAATATGCCAAGTTTTTTTCCCTTTAACTTAGCCCCTTTTACTTGAACTTGGACTGATATTTGAAAACCTATATGACTACTGAACCCTAAACTAAATTCAGTTTCTACTCTTTTATGGTGATCAAAAATGGTCAACAGTTACAAATCCACCACATTGGTGATGAGTTCATCATAATAATTATGTGAACCATTTTGGAAATTCCATCCTAACATGGTGGTTTTGTATTACATAAAGGGAAGTTTTGTAACCTACGAAAGTGGTTTTTTCTTAAAAGTGATGGTTAGGTAACCACTCCTATAAATAGGGTTAGTTCTGTCACCATTATTCTACCTTCACAATTTGGCTTTAGTGATTCATTCCTTGATGTGTTTTACATGCTTATTGTCATGCTTCTTTATTTTTCCACCTAACTTCACCTATAATTAGTCCCAGCTCACCACTATTATATTTATAATATTTTTGAGTCCTTTATAAGTTTAACTCCCAGTTCAACTTAGTTAAATTCCTTCATGCAAGTTCCAATGCTCTTCTAAAAGTAAGCCAATTTTGGCTTGATTTTGAATCCAAAATTTTTCATTAGAGTTTAAGATTTTTTAAGCCTTTACATCCACAACCTACTACAATTTCTTTGAAACTTTGATTTGATCATTTTTGTGTTTGACTACATAGTTATAGATAGGGAGAGCCATTGTTCTTACAACCAGGACTTTACAAATGGTGTTTTAAACCATATATAGTCAATTTTACTTATTTGGAGCTATGTCAATATTATTCCTCTCCTAGTTGTGACATTAATTTATTCATCCTCCTTGTTAGATATTTCTTTAAATCTTTAGTGGGTAAAGGAGCTAGTATACTAAGGACCACAGTATAATAGTTATCTTGCCTTCAGTTGGTTTATATCCAGATTAGGTTAGAGTTTTTTAGATTTTTTTCTTTATGTCATTCAATAGATTAGATAAAATTATAATGCATTATTGTTTTATCTTAAATATTTATTTTTGAAAAAAAAAATCAGGTGTTGATAAGAATTTTTTTCTTTCTCTCATCCTTACACAAAAATAGTAATTAGTTTTCCTTATTTATTTGTATTCAATTCAATAGATTATTTCACAAAACAATATTTAATTTAAATGTTAGGTGAATTTTATAAATTATATCATATATTTCTAGCCATTTCAATAATTAGTTTTTAGTTTTGAAACAAGTTGTTTTATTCTCAAACATGCAATTAGTGACTCAAAAAACCCAAGACAAACCTAGGTGAATAAGAGGTGTCATATTGATTCTGATGTTCATTGCTTGGATCAATTGAGTATGTTTTTTCAATTTATTTTATCATAAAAATCATAACTCATATCATTCATTTTTATTTCAAATACATTTTTCATAGCTAGCATCCAACACCTAGAAAGATTAAAACTTATTCTTGGTTTGTTTAGGTGAGAGAAAATTCTAGGAACCTCATAAAATTTATTGTTTAGAGCTTAACTATTTTATTGAATCACTTACATGTTAATAAAACATAGTTTTAATAGTATATCCATTCACATATCAATAAAAAAATTACAAAAACAACTTCATATAGCTTGAATATATAAAGGTTAAAATTCAGAATTTGCACAACTAGAACATATCTCTCTCCCTCTCTCACTTTGTATGTATTAAAAAACATTTAATTTTTTTTAAAAAAGGAAGTATTTGTTATTTAATTTCAGTTTGATTATTTTTCTCTACTTTCATTTATTTCATTTTAACAAGTAACTAATTTTTATTTCAATCAAACATTCAAAAAATAATTCAAACAAAAACATTGTCAAAAGCCTTGTCCAACCATACAAACCAAACAAAACCTTGTTTCTAAACAAAAAAGTAAGTACTCACATGATATATTAATACAATATCATAATATTACAATTATATAATACCTTTTGGATGATACTTCTTGAAACACTCAATCTTGTTAGAGAAGGCCTTTTCATTAGGGTTAGAGCACTCGGTCCTATAGTAGGCATACAATCTGATATCAATACCAAGCTTAGGAGAAAGGTCTTATGTTCCACCCAAATTCCCCATTCTAATTATTGACTCTCTCAATGCATTAGAGTAACAAGACAAAATTCCTAACCCACTAATCATTGTCTTCTCTCAGAAAAGATGTCATTACAAAGTTATCCAAACCTAGTTTCTCGCTCTCACCTCCTTATTCTCCTCAAGTCTAGTCTTGTCCTACATTCACATTTATGGATGAAATTGACTGAGCATATTCAAATTGATAGAGAATATATATTATTTTGAGTCATTTATCCTAATATCCATCATTTCCTTGGTCCTTGCATTGACTAGGAACTTTGCCTTCTCTTACTCTTAGATACTAAGGGACCTTGGAGCTATGTTTCTGAACATCTTGATGCTCTCAAAGAGCATGTGATGTTATTGAGGTATTTTGGTTCTATCTTGAGAACAATTTTTCACTACCCATTCTATAAAATAAATATCTTGATCCATATCCCATCTATTACGTCAGCTACCCTAACCTAACCTCAGGGAATTGAGTGCACAATTTAGCATGTGTTATTCATGTGTACACAAATTGGTGAACCTAACATGAAGTACTTTTATCCTTTGAATTTAATTTTATTCCTCTTCTCCTTTATCCCTTCTCCACTTCCCCTCTTTCTTAAATTTATTCTATGGGTATTTATATACCCTATGTCTGTAGACACCTAAAACTAGCCACAACTGGCCTCCACCCAAACTTTAGACTGATTCTCACTAAACATTGTAAATTAAGCCTAAGAATCACTGAATGTCCCAAATTTGGTTATCCATCATTCATCAAATCTTGGAATCATGTTGAGGCATCCCTATTTGGGGTACTATCCCATATGCAACAATAACCCTTCTTGTATTCCTATGATCATAAATGGCATGCCCGATGAGATAGATAATGAGGTAGTTATAATGGCTTTTAGTGTGTTTTGTTTTATATTTTTATTCTAATAAATGGTTGTTAAAGTAGCTATAATTTTCGATCTATTTACTATTTTTTTCTGATTTTTGACAAGTTGTGCTTACTGGATTCATCTTAATTCTCTCAAAATTTTATTGAAATCTAATATGTAGTTTAAAAGTTAAGACTCTTTTAGTGACTAATTATTTTTTTGAATAAATGACCATTAAAATAATCATATTTTTAATCTATACACTATTTTTTGCTAAATCTTTTACATGTGGTGTGCATTTATGTTATCTACATGCTATAAAAGATTTGTTAAAATTTTGACTTATATTTTTAGATATTATTATCTTACTAATTGTCCCTTTTATTTGTTGATTTTTGTTTTAGTTGTTTTCTAATTTTGTTTTAAGTTTGCAATTTATAACTTGTAGGTATTTGGTATTTGGGATCTTTTTAATTTTTTAATTTTACAGGTTTTGATTTTTCAATATTGCCATATATATATATATATATATATATATATAACAAAACCCTGTAAAAATTACAAGACCTAAGATGGAAAAAGGCACAAATTTGGAAGTGGTTAAGTCTTGAATACTTACTTTATTTGGCACCTAAAAAGAATTTAAATGTTTTGTGCTTAGTTATTTGTGAATTTTTTTTTACCAACTAAGACCAAGGGGCCAAATTTTCATGAACATTTTGCTTTGGTGCATTAAAATAAACACTCACACTTAGATTACATATTCTTAAGAGTGTTTTTGTTTTATGCTTATTATTTCAAAGTTGTTTATTTTCACAAAGTGATTGATGCATTTATGCTCTCCCCCCATTCCCTTTAGGGAACTTGGGTGACCAAAAGTGCTCTTTTTTTACATTTTTGCCTTATTCAAAGGCATGAAAAGAACATCACTAAGGCTCTCCTCAAATCTATATTTTCACTTGTCTTTTATTTTTATGCATTTTGGCTTGTGAACAGGAGCTCATTTCTCCCTCACAAGTTATCTAGGGTTGTGTTGACCTAGGGTTTCATCTCCTAGCATCGTATCAATCCTATTCCATGGTGGGGTATATAAATCAAGGCACATATATTATGATTGATAGGTGTTGAGTGGATAGCCTCTCCGATCGTAATGAAATTTTGAATCAGGTCTAGCTAACCAGGGAATTACACTAAGAAGTACATAGATAGAATCGCTATGCAAAGGAATAGACACTTTCATAGTAAGTTATTCATTATGAAATCAATTAATGTGAGACATATCTCGTGTTAACTACACTTGAGACCATCTAAAGGTCAAAAATTTAAGTTTTAAAATAATCGCACTTACTACGGATATATTGTTGATGTAGGGTGAGTAGCCTAAAGTTATATGTTACTATACAATCTCTTAGGAGAAGGGGGTGTAAAAATAATACTAATACATGAATTATTATTTTTTGATTAACTCTTAAAATCCTCCCAAGAGCATGTATATAGATGGAATTTAGTGATATGATGCAACCTTGTTATTTTTAGAGATTTGAACATTATACTTAGTTGTATGTTGTCATTATTCCTTTACTTGTTTGGTATTTAAGTTTAAAAACATTTGTTTGTTTATGCCATGTCAAAATGAGTTTGGTGTCCACATCACTCCATTTTTTGAGGAGATGTTACGCCATCTATTTGACACCATATATATATAATGCTTGTGTATGTATAACACACGCGCGCACGCGCGTGCACACACACACACACACACACACACACACACACACACACACACACACACACACACACACACACACACACACACACACACACACACACACACACACACACACACACACACACACACACACACACACACACACACACACACACACACACACACGCACGCACGCACGCACGCACGCACGCACGCACACACGCACGCACGCACGCACGCACGCACACACGCACACACGCACACACGCACACACGCATATGTGAGTGTGTGTGTGTGTGTGTGTGTGGACACACACACACATATATATATATAGATATACATGTATGTATGTATATGTGTGTGTGTGTGTGTGTGTGTGTGTGTGTGTGTGTGTGTGTGTGTGTGTGTGTGTGTGTGTGTGTGTGTGTGTGTGTGTGTGTGTGTGTGTATGTATGCATATATGTATGTATATATGTATATATGTATGTATGTATATATGTATATATATATAGAAACACACACACACACACATGTATATCTATATATATGTGTGTGTACACACACACATGTATATCTATATATATATATGTGTGTGTGTGTGTGTGTGTGTGTGTGTGTGTGCGTGTGTGTGTGTGTGTGTGTACACACACACACACACTTACATACATACATACATGTATATTATCTACACACACACACACGTGTGTGTGTGTGTGTGTGTGTGTGTGTGTGTGTGTGTGTGTGTGTGTGTGTGTGTGTGCGCGTGTGTGTGTACATACATACATACATATGTATCAAACCCTTTAACATGGTGTAGGACCAAAGTGGGAAAGAGGACATAAATTTGCAAGTGCTAAGTCTTGAACATTTCACTTTGGTGCCTAAAAGGAATTTAGTTAAGTCTTGAACATTTAATTTTAGTGCTTAAAATAAATTTAGGTGTTTATGCTTAGTCATTTTGTGAAATTTTTACAAGTTTACAACTAAGGCCAAAGGGCCAAAATTTTCATAAACACTTCATTTGGTGCATAAAATTAACACTCACTTAATTTATAATTTTTTAAAAGTGTTTGTTTTATACTAGATCTTTCATACATGTTTGTTTTTAGAAAACATAAGAGTTCATGTATGCTCTCCCCTATCCCCTTTAGGGAACTTACGTGACCAAAAACACTTCTTCCTTGTAATTTGTGACTTTGCCCAAGGCGTGAAAATAATTTTGTCTAGGCTCTCCCCAAAACTCGTATGATTTGGGTGATCTAAAAGCAACATCTAAAGCCTTTTTACTTATTTTTATTTTATGAAACTTGGGTTGTGGATGGGAGTTCATAGCTTCTTCACAAGTTCTTTAGGGAAGATTTAACTCGAGGTTTCATCTCCTAGTATTATTTCAACCCCACTCCATGGCGGGGTATATAAATCAGGGCACATATACTGTGAGAACCAAGGGATTGATTGGCTAACCTCTCCTTTCATAATGAAAACCCAAGTTAGGTATGGTTAACCAGGGGATTGCACTAAGTAGTATATAGATAGAATTTTTATGCAAAGGAATAAACCCTTGCATAGTAAGTTAATCGGTATGAACTCTATTGATGTGAGGCATATCTAGTGTTAATCACACTTAGGACAATCTAGATGGTTAAAAATTTAAGTTTTAGTAAAACCCCACTTGTTGTGGATATATTGTTGATGTAGGATGAGTAGCTCAAAGGTCCATGTCACCATATAATCTTTTATGAGAAGGGGGTGTAAAAACCCTACTACTTCATGCACTTTTATTTTTGGATTAACACTTAAAATCCTCTCAAGAGCATGTATATATATGGAATTCAATTATACGATGCAACCTTGTCAATTTTAGGGCTTTGGATGTTATACTTAGTTGTATTTTATCATTATTCATTTACTTGTTTGGTCTTTAAGTTTAAAAACATTTGTTTGTTTATGCTATGTCAAAACAAGTTTTGTGTCCACATCACTCCATTGTTTGAGGAGGCATTGCATCATCTATTTGACACCCTGTAATTGCCTTTGTATTTTAACAAAACTTTATGTGTGTATGTCACTTAATTGAAAAGGGTAACATTACACTGCCCAATCCATTTTAATTTTTAAGCCTTTAAAGTCTTGAAATAAACCATTGATCATACTTTTAGAGCATGATAACATTGTTACATTGATCAAATCATTTCATAGACTTATTTACCTTGTGTCCAAGTTTCCAATTTGAAACCAATCCACATGTGTCTTTTGAGTATTTGTATAGTACCGTTATGTCATTCACCTTTGTCTAGCTTATTGTTTGATCAAAGAAACTTAGTTTTTAAAGTTTAGTTTTTAATTAACCTTGATAAGATCAAATCCAAATATTTATTGATATATGTTTATGCCTTATGTAATTTGGGATTAAACATTGAGCTTTCTATTTTGGGTTGTGTAACTTAGGTTAATTATTTACCTAAATTTGAAAAATATTATTTATTCCTTTATTTGGGAGAAAATAGTCTATCTTCAAGTGCCTTTTATTTTATGCCTCATACCAAATTGACTAAGTTCATTTATAAAGTCAAATGCCTAGTCTATGCCAAAGTGTTTTAGATTTCTTAGATTTTATTATTTTTTTGTTTAAAGTCTAGATTTTTTGCTTGTTTTGATAGAAGTCCTAGCACATGTCTTTTTTTAGCCTAGTTTTTAATGTTGTGTTTGGCCAAAATACTTAGAAACCTTTATTTTTTCTATATTATACTTGTTTGGAACATTTGAACCTAGATTTTAACATTATGATTTTATTTCATCCACTTGACATTTTGTGTGAGATATTTAAATGTTGGACATTTGATGTTAGGTGATTTTATACCAAGTTTTAGCATAGAACATTTTGGAGATATGGCTCCCCTAGACCAAGTTTAAATCATTTGTCCTTTGGACATTATTTTTTAGAATTTGTAGAACTCCAGGCCTTTTTATGAAATGTTCATCATTGATGTTGATATGTGTCGTTACACTTATGGTGGAGTCATGTACAATCCAAGTTATGATAGAATGGCCACACAAATTGATTTTTTTTAGGACCCCTATGGTAATGATGTAGTTTGTGAGATGGATCCATAACCTCCTTATTCTACTATATCTAGGAAACAAAGCTAAGCACCATGTTTTTTGGTACCTTATTTTGATCGATTGACACATGATGCTCACCCTTTCATGACCATCCAATCCCCCACCAATACCGTTAACCTTCCTTTGGATTGTGTGAGTCTTCAAGCTCCACAACGTTTAAGGATTTCTATACCAAGAATTCATCTTTTAGCTTGTGTGAGTAATGAAGCTCCACAATACCCTACCATTTCTATACCATAACCTCATATTTTATCTTGTGTGATCATCGAAGCTCCACAATTCCCTACTATTTCTATACTAAGACCTCATCCTTTGGTTTGTACGAGCCACTCAACTTCTCAATGCCCTACCATTTCTAACTAGGACCTCATCTTATGACTTATGCAAGCCACCCAACTTCACAACACCCTACCATTTCTATCCCAAGACCTTGTCCTTTGGCTCATGATATAAATTATGATTTTCAACACCCTATCATTACCATTTTAGGCCCTTCCAAGTATGGTAGCTCATTACCACAAAGTTGTCCAATCATAACTAGATAGGTCATAGTTACTATCCTAGTCCATAAACTAGCCTTTATTAAGCCTATCATTATCCAACCACTAACCATTATTCATCCATTACCAACTATTTACCACTTTATAAAACCCCTACCAATTGTCCAGACCCAACTAAGCCAATCAGTACCTCTCCAACTAAGTCAATCATTCAAAGACCAAGATATATTCAAAACTAGTATTTTATAGCTACTTATAAACCAAGGAAAAGACAACCAACCAATCTGCAATGATTTTGTTGAACCAAACATTTATGACAAGTCAACTTGTGATGAATCACCTCTTAGTACTATACCTATTATCGAGGAGTCTAACTTTGATGAGCCAATCTTTGCTGAGTCACTTTTTAATGATTATAATCACCTTTAGGAAAATCATTATCTTAACCATATGCCTATTTTAAAAGAGCCTCCCTTTGACAAGCTAGTCTCTGAGGAATTTTCTCTTGACATTTTTCCCCTTGTGGAGGATTCTCACTTTGATAAACTAATCTTTATGGAGCCCATTATGCCATCACAGGTTGTTACTTGTCTAAAACTAAACATTCAATAAAACATTATTATAGCATCATCCACAATATATGAAGAATTAACATTGAAGTTAGGTTATATTCTTGAACTGACCTTAGATTTAGCATCAAAAGTAGAATCAACATCAATCTTTATATCATATTTAGAGTCCCTTGAGTTAGACTCAGCTTCAGAATCAGAATATGTTTTGATTGTTACAATATTGGTTATGCATGCCTTGCAAATAAATTTGAATATATTTGTGATCCTTCCATGATTTTTGGGGATGATTACTTTAGGTTCAACATACTTTATCTTAGTACCTTCTATGAGGATTGTGTTGCCTCTTCCCATTCCATTACCATTACACATTCCATTAACACTAGCCAATATAGACATTATATTGACATTCCACCTCCTACATCTTCGGGTAA
The DNA here is from genome assembly GCA_037957365.1 of Torreya grandis. Lineage (NCBI taxonomy): Eukaryota > Viridiplantae > Streptophyta > Pinopsida > Cupressales > Taxaceae > Torreya > Torreya grandis. The sequence goes on from JARHVA010002271.1 coordinate 615,724, forward strand.
TCTAAGTGTCCACTTGATTAAGTCAATAACATACTATAATAATGGAGCATACATAGAGATAAATAAATAATTTAACATAATAATATATTCTATATGCTTTATTATTTCATATGAAAAGATTACAAATATATAGGAAGAGACTTTCCTATAACTGGGGAGATACAATCTCCATAAATCTCTCTCAAACTAATAACTCAACTAACAACCCACTATATATGAATATATTGTTACTAACAATATATTTGATTAACTAACACACACTAATAAATCTAACCCATAAACTATTAACAAATCTATTAATGTATTATTATAACCAACAATAATATCATTATTACAAATTAATAATGTTTACACACCTCAACATTCACCTCCTTGAGAACATTTTAATCCTATCTGCACCCCCTTAATGTGAAAATGGGGAAAACAACTCTCACATATGTGCACCTATACTCGTGATTTAGTGATTTTTAGTAGACAATCACAAAACTTTCAAGATGGTTTTACAAATGACTCACCAACAACCAAAAATAATGCTTGATGGTTTTACAAATGGCTAACTAATAACCAAAAATAATGCTTTTACAAGTGGCTTATCATAAACCACATAATGATGTGCAGTATAGGTTTTAGCTCTCATCATTATCACATTTTAGATAAGTTACATAAGAGTATTTAGTTCACTTATGACAAACATGAATAGGCATATAACATACGTTCTTATTTCAAATCACACTATGCTAAAAAAATGAAAACACACACCACACAATTGAAAAGAAAAATCCCACTAAAGCAAAAAGTGGCCCCATCACTAGTGGATAACAAGAGGATATGAAACCTCCATCCTCTATTTCCTCCTTCCTCTAGTATGTGATACTACTTACTTAGCACATATGTTGATGAAGCTCGATTGAGGATAAACTTTTCCCACAATCCAGATGTCACGTACAAGTGAAAATACATCTGTGAGACAATTTTTTTTTATTTTTACAATTTTGATGATGACTCTATATGACCTAAAAAACCTTAAAATTTTGGACTCTTGACAACATGACTTAAAATTATTTATTGATGGAAAAATGACTTTTAAATTTTTACTCATTTTTAAATATTTAAAGACACACTTAGCAAACTAATTTTGGCATTATCATAGGGACTTTTGACATAGACCGACACTTTTGATTTTTGAACTTTTCTATTATTAATAAGACTCTAGAAAGTAATTAAATATTACTTTTGAAACTATTTATGACTAGATTGACACAAATAACTTACATACATTAAAATAAAACTCTTATGCCTAAGGGACTTAAAAAATAAAAAAATAAAAATAATTTGATAGTCTAAAAATAAAAAAACCTAAATCACCTATAACCAAATGATAAACATTAAATAAAGTCTCTTAAATAACTGAAGTGACTAACTAATGACACCAATAAAAAAATAAAAAAATAATATTTCTAAAATAGGCATGACTAACAAGTATGATGACTTACACAAAAGATAGTTATTCTATGGACTGCATGGTTGACAATGATGCATCCATCTAGAACAAATGGTAATGAATAGTTGAATAAAGGATGACTTGTGGAAAAAAATTTCAATGCATGGAGAATTATGCTATGCCCCTAACCTATCACATGTATGAGGATAGTATTAGCTGACTTGTGGCTTACTTATCCCTCTTTGATGTTCTATTACATTTATCTATGCTTTCTTTTGATTAGTAGGTTGGCCTATGGAGTAACCATGGCCTAGATAGACTATATATAGGAGGTAGTGGGTAATTATTTATCATCATATTGTGAATTCTGATCTTATTGAAGCTTGTGGAGGTTTCCCCCTCAAAGTGGCTTATCTATTATAATATATTTGGATATATTTTAGTAATATTTGGATCTACTTCTGCTATTATACTTAATTCTTGAAGTAATTTCATTACAAATTGTGTGTTATGCATCCAACTGGTAATGGATCTAATTTTATTTGGTTACAAGCTCCAAAAGATTAGAAACAAGTTTATGAACTATGTATTACACCAAATTTATAACTATATACTTGATAAATGACCCATAGAGTTAGAGAGGAGTTGTTAAGATCCATACACTATTGAAGGAAACCTGAGGTTAACTGATCTGAGCCAATAATTCCTCATATCCTTTACCAATGCTGAGTTTAAGTGATTGATTTAGTAGTGTTTATCACTATTGAGAATATATCTGATCATAGAGACTACACCCAATACATCCAAACAAGTTGTATGACCATAGCTCAAATATATAATCCTTATGTTAGACTGAACAATGCTATATTTGAATGCATAGAACTCTAACACACCAATACATCATAAATACACCACATAGAGTTTGCACATGGGTAGGATATAACAATACAAAAGTTATGATCTACAAGACTATCATGATTAGTGGAAATCACTTGAATGCAAATATTTAAGAGAGATGCAACATACAGGTTCTGACAAAGCCATAGAATTGAATAGGCTTTCATAAATCTATGTAAAAGAAACCTTAAAAATTGATCAAAATAGATCTTTAGAATCATTAAACACAACTTAGAAACGTAGATTTAAAACATCCTATCGAGCATACATTAGATTAGAGATAGGATCGACATATATCATACACCTTACACCTACATGTTTGACATCTTTAAATATAGCACCATCATTCAGATCACTCAAAACTAAGCTATAGAAAAATACTTCAAAGACCTAAATTTATCATAAAATACACATGACTCTCATTATAACGACAATGATAATGGCTCTAATACCAGATCTTGGGGTAATTAGAGTTTACACATGATTAAATCAATACATACTAGAATAATCGACTATACACAGAGATATAGAAATCTTTTAGCACAATAATATATTCTGCATACTATATTATTTCATATGAAAAGATTAAAAATATATAGGAAGAGACTTTCCTATAGTTGGAAAGATACAATCTCCGTAAATTTCTCAAATACTAAAACCCACTACATACAAATATATTATGACTAATAATATATTTAAGTAACTAACACGCACTAATAAATCTAACCCATAAACTATTAACATATTATTATAACTAACAATAACCATGTTATTATAAATTAATAATATTTACACACCTCAACACTACAAGTGTCAATTGGGACCAACAGAATCATACCTCGTTGAACTGCATCCATGGTGGCATATCAGTTGCATAATGTTATGGGGGTTAAGACCACATTCATGAAAAATAAAAACAACTTCCTAGTGAAACCTTTTCAGAGGTGTTATGGGATAATCAAAGTCAAAACTTAGTATCTTCTAGTGAAACCTTGTTTAAAGTGCTAGAAGACAATCAAAGTCAAAAGTAAATGTTTCTTAGTGAAACCTTCTTGGAGGTGATATGGTAAAATCAAGACAACTTCATTGGTGAAAACCTCTTCAAGGCACCAATAGCTAAGCATAATAGTTATTCATTTCTTGATGAAGACATTATCAAAGATGAAATTAGTATAGCTTTCAATCTACAACATAATCAGATGGTAGCTAATCTCAGACCCAAACAATATAAGAATCTGGTGGCCCTATCAAGAGCATATTAAAAAATATTCAACCCCGCTACATCCAAAGTTATGTTGAATCTGGAATTAGCAACATTGTGTGTGCCTAAAAATCTTGATCTTCATTTATTGTCGAACCATTATACATTCCATTATCATCCACCTTTACATTTCCAAATCAAACCTATCATCCACTATTTATCTATATTTACCATCCCCAGCTGCACTTTCCTTTATAGAGGCTAAAAAAACATCTTGTCTTGAAGTTTGAAGGAAACATAATCAATGACCAATGAAGATCACAAAAACATTATTAGAGTCCAAATATGCAATAGATTCTTGATAGAAAATCTATTTAGAATAGGTGTGGGCTAGTAATTTACATAGTTGACTATTCTGGTCATATCATCTGTTGATCAGGATGTGCATATCCACACCACCAAGAACAACAAAAACATTTACTTGGCAAGAACTATTTACCTTGCCTTTTCCATTTGCCATTTACCTTGCTTTTTCCATTTGCCATTTACCTTGCCTTTTATGTTTTCCATTTACCTTGCCATTTGTATTTACCATTTACCTTGTTGTTTCCATTTTCCATTTACCTTGCCTTTTTCATCTTCCATTTGCCTTGTCATTATTTCATACCCTACCATTTATCTTACCTTATCACTTTGGGGCAACCCTATTTTCATTATATCCAATTATCATAACATCACCATCCTTGAACAATGCCATACCATATGTCATCCCATCATACTTTTACTACTAACCAAAGCTTTTTTTTGGCCACCCTACCCAACCCTTTTGATATTGGTTCCTTTGGTTCTTCCCACACCTTTTATGAGAGGATTCCGATCCAATTTCAATATTTTTAGAATTTTGTGTTCAAATGGCAGTCTATGAAAGAAGTGTGACAATGGATTTGGCAAGTTATCTTTCATTCATGTTTAACTGGTGCTACTAATTATAACCACCTTTATGAAAATTAGTATTCCACCTTGTGTTACTAATTATAATTGCCTATGGAAAAATTATTATCTCTAACCTATGTTTTTATTTCCTAATTATAACTGCTTATGGGAAAATTAGGAATAATACCTTTTACCATGCATTGTCACATCACCTTGCCATTATTATGCTCTTTTGCCTTGTTGTTTGCCTTAGTTACTAAATTTTTTATTACTTGGTTGGATCTTCCCACCTTTTGCATTGGTAGAATTATTGTGACTTTAGGTCCTATTGGGACTATATAGGTCGTGCTTGATTCACGTTGAGGTCAACTCAGCCCCTCTTTTACATATGCTCTCACCATTTTATGAGCAACCTAAGCCACACTCTCACCATTTTTTTAATGGTATATTGTCAATCTATAATGAGTTAAGATACCCCAAAAGTTCTAAAAACATTTAGAACATTTCTATAAATTCCAAAAACATTCAAAACATTTCAATATCCTAAAAATTTGAAAATTAATTTCCCATCTCCTAAAGAGATATAAAGCCTCCGAATCCACAAACATTTGTCCTATTTAAACCTATTTAGTCATCCTCGATCCACCCTACTAGGGAAAATCCATTATTTTTTGTAAACCATTTCACTGCCATTAAGGGTGTGACTTTCCCTTTGCATGTATCCTTGCTCAAGGGTACCACCCATTTATCATTCTATTGAGCCTTCATGCATAGACATTGACTTTATTAATGACATGATACTTTCTATTACTTTTTGTTTCAAGTCTTTTATATGTGTGTTTTCCTAGTTGTTTGTTGTTTGTTTGTTTGCCTATTGGTTTGCTTTGATTGTCGTGCCTTGACTCAATCTATGTGCATTCATTGGGTGATTCACTGTGAGTTATTCTTGATTTTATCCATATTCACATGTCAACATTGTCATCATTGGTGCATTATTTTCAATTGTTTATTGGATTGGGGGTCATTTATTGTGCATATTATGGCTAAAGTTATCATGGTCTTTTATATCATGATACATACCATCACATGCTATATTAAAAATTAGCTTGGGAAGTCCTACAAGTAGTGGATCTATAGAAATTTCTCCTTGGTAACCTTGGCAAATCCTCCCACCCTCTTTGATAAAATCAACCCCTTGACCATTCTATTTATATATATACTATTAAAGATGAGCATTTATACATTATTAGGTATAACTAAATCATTTTAATCAATCAATTCTTATTCTTTCAATCATCCCTTTCATCACTTTGCACATCCTCATGTGTTTGGTTGTTTGTGGCTTATTTAGTCATTAAACCATCGCATCTACATTTATGCCTGCTCATTTTTAATCTAAACAATATATTATATCCTTGAGTTATGCTTTCCAATCTATCCTACTAGAGCACAATCAAATATCATTATTCAATCTAGGCCATCTTAATGATTATAACTGCCTATGGGCAAATCATTATTTTGACTCATCATCCCTAATTGGGGCATATGACATTACCACTTATTATAACCACCTTTAGGAAAATTAGTCTCTCAACCTTTATTACTGATTATAACCACTTGTGGGAAAATTAGTACTTATTTTAAAATCAATGCATGCAAGCATTACCTCGATTGCATTAATCTCACCCATGGGTTAATTTCATTCTTCTTTTTTCTTCTTTTTGAGGGACCATCCATCAATTATATGTATTTTTTACTCCCTTGAGGGGCATCATTATAGGATTCCCAAACATTGTTTGGATATTTTTCTTCAATCATTATCTTATCTCTTAAATGACCTATTTCATTATTTGGGAAGGTGTTACTATGCCTATATCTTGTAACATCTTCCCAAACAGGGGAAAACTATAGACACCAAAAACTAGCCACAACTAGCCTCCACATAGAATTTAGATTGATTCCCACCAAACATTGTAAATTAAGCCTAGGAATAACAGAACCTCCCAAATTTAGTCATGCATCATGCATCAAAGATTGAATCATGTCGAGGCATCCCTATTTGGGGCACTATCTTATATGCAATAATAACCCTTCTTAGATTCATATTATCATAATGTCTAGATAATATAGGTGGATCTCTTGGCCTAGAGGGCTATAGGAGAATCTAACTCAACTCTAGTGAGCCTTAATTGCTGATTTAGAACAAATCAAAATTCAACACCAACATAGCTACCAATTATATAACTAATATCATCCTAACATCCAAACCATGAGTGGGGTCTCTAACTATGAGACATGATATGTATCTAAAACTATGATCAACCACCATGAATCCAATGTTATGAACCTAACTAATGGAAGCACTATCACTCCTCACATGTCCACTAGACCATCAATTAGCCTACAAATACTAGACATGGAAATCATTACTAAATATGATCATTATCTAGGAAGGATATGCCACTTGGAATATGGGAATAACCATATACAAGAGGCTATGCATTCCCCTAGTAAGAGCCAAGACACCTCCTATCCACCAATATAAAATGTAACCATTACCCTTGGGGCTCAAACTACAAACCAACCTCTTTAAACTATCCCACCTCACATTATTAATCCTCTTGTATAGGAGGCTCTTAGGCCTAACATAATCACTGGCCTAGACCAACTCATCAATACCCTAGTAGGTCAAATTCATGAACTAGAGAGAAAACATCAATATTTGGGTTAGGGGATAAGCCTAAATTATGTTACACAAGTTCATCAATCTTCTTCTCCCATCTAAATGACAACTCATCAAATTCCACAATAACAAGCTTACATGCTTCTACCACAATAAGAGCATGCACCCCCAACAAGCCACACCTCCCACCAACCCCTTGGGGGCATCCTTACTCATTGGGTCCCCAGCCCAAACACCTCTAAAGTCCATTCATCCTATCAAAATCATACTCAAACCCTAATGGGGATTGTATACACCTACACTCCATATTTGTAAAAGATGTGGTAGACAACAATCTAACAATCTTCACATCTCTACATTATGTACCTTCCATGTACACTCCTTCTACATAAATAAGTTACATCCCACCTTACATAGCCTTGGGATACATGAGAACTATATATACTCTACCACAAAAAACACCACTCCTCATACATCTAAAAATATTCCTATATACTTTCATATGTATTCCAAATTTACTCACTTGGATAATTATTTTCTAGCTTATTCCACACCACCCTATCAAGATTTAACTATACCTCCTAGTGTCTACCATGTTGTCCCCCAAAAAATATCACTCATTTTTGGGATAACATTTGAACTATTTTGATCCAACAGACCAAAATCCTCTCTCTCCTTTCAAAAATTATTCTAAGCATTCAAATTCTCCATTTTTCAAGGATTTTCACAGTTCTACGGACTCAAGACTACGGACTCTGTAGGCTTGAAACTATGGATTCAGTTTTATAGACTTCATAGGAAGGAATCTATGAACTCATTTCTATGGACTCCAATAGTTCTACTGAATCAGTTCTATGGACTCTATAGTCTGGAAACTACAGACTCGTTTCTATGGACTCTGTAGGCTTGATTCTATGAACTTTCTAGCTTGAAACTATGGACTCATTTTTACAGACTCTGTAGGCTTGATTCTATAGACTCTGCAGGCTTAAATCTACAAACTCTATCGATATGTTTCTACGGACTCAAAATGCTTGAAATCAGCAGGTTCAATAGGTTCAAAGGCTTCTATAGATGAGTTCAATCAAAAGAATAAGTTTCCAACACTTAGTCATTTTTAGGATTGGTTCAATGCCTTGGTTCAACCAAAAGAGTTCATCGGCAAGCTTCTATGCAATGTTTGAACCATCGAACCATTGAACCTTGAACCATTTTGGTTCAACGGGTTTAATGGGTTCAAAGGTTCAACATCATCAGCAAGAGTTAAGTGCATTTGTCAAGGTTTAAAGTTCAACCACTTCAAGGTTCAATGGCTTCAAAACACTTATCAAAGGGAAAAAGGCTTGAACCATTGAACTGTTGAACCATTGAACCACTTTGGTTCAAAGGTTCAACAGGTTCAAAGGTTCAAAAGGTTCAAATCATATGGTTCAATGCAGTTTAGTTCAAAGTATTTGGTTCAATTGGTCAAGTGAATGAGTGGAACACAAGAAAGCAGTTGAACCATTGAACCATTGAACCTTGAACCAACACGGTTCAATGGGTTCAATGGTTCAACAGGTTCAATTGGTTTAAAGCAATCAAAAGACTTAGACAAAAATATGGCTTCAAATGCAAGATTGAACCATTGAACTGTTGAACTAAAGTTGGTTCAATCGGTCGGTTCAATCGACAAGTTCAAGGGGCTGCCCCAAAGCCAAAGGAAAAAGTTCCCTTATGGAGGGCAATGAACCAAGCCAAGTGCCCTTGTAGAGGGAAACAAGCAAAAATGGACAAATAGAATTCCTTCAGAAAAGTGAATCAAAGACAAACAGCCCTTACGGAGGGTAGGTGAGGAGCAGATGGACCTTTGTAAAAGTCTGAAGGATATTTATGGGCTTAAATAGTCCTTGCAGAGGGCACAATTCTCTTTCAAGAAAAGAACACAAAAAATTGACTAAGGTAAAATGTCTGAAGGAATTCCTTCAAACTTTTGTCCAAAGAAATAAGCCCAAAGCAAAGACAAAAAACCCATCGAAAGAAAGCCTGATGGAAAGTAGAGGCAAAGTGAAGGAATATTTCCTTTAGACAAATTGTTCGAAAGAATTCCTTCAGACTTTTTGTCTGAAGGAAAAGTCTGTCGAAAAAGGAAAAACCCATTGAGGAAATAAAAGCCCAAAGGCCGCTTGAAAGATCCCAAAGGGTAGGTACCCTTGTGGGAGGATCTCACCAGGGAAAGTGTACCATTTCTCAAGACCCCGAAGGGCAAGTTGCCTCTGAGAAAGATCAAACCTAAAGTTGCAGCAGAAGCTGCCACATGTCCCTTATAAAATTGCAATAGAAGTTGCCAAGTATCGTCTTCTGAGACACAATTTCTAATAAGTTTCAAAGATGTGAAACATGCCACATGTTTTGTTATAACTCAGTGAAAGTTGCCATATGTCAACATCCACAATTTCTTCCTTTTGTTTCATAAGGATTGTGGTGGGCCCCGAGTGAGGTGCTAAGGTCAAGCAAAGCGCAACAAGTGTCTGCATCTGTGTAGATCCAAAAGAGTACTAAATGTTTCTATAGTGCTTCTATAAGCTCAATGGATGCTGCCACATGTCCTTGTCTATTTCTTAGTGGATGATGCCACGTGTCCTCACCTATTTCACAGTGGAGCATGCCATGTGTCAATTGTTAAAAGTATTGGAAAATAGCCAAAGCAAATAGGAAAGACACGAAGGAAGTGCTAAGGAGGATGGGAGGCCTGCAACTATCAAATTTAGAGCAACCAAGTAGCTGTTGGCTTTTAAATGATGATGGACCTGAACATGTCAAATTTGTGATAATGAAATAACTGTTGGTCCTTGCAGGCTTAAGCACAGACCTTATGAACAAATTTAGTGATCAGCCAAAGAGATAGCCTAAAAGCTCAAATCACACAGATAAAGGCAAAATACAGCCAGAAAAGGGGGAACAATGAAGAAGGATCAGAAATATCTATGCATAGGATATGTTTCTAGAAGGTAAAGTAGTCCACCAGGTAGACATCAGAGAGCATGAACATTCAATGGTGTGGCCTATTTTTTTGCATTGAGTAGAGTGAATAGTTGTGCACACATAAGGAAACACATCAAACAACCCATATTTAAAACTAATGATCGATTTCAGCATAGCCCATGGATAGAATTTAAAATGCATTAAAGGAATTGAATGCATCATAACACATTTTTGGAAACAAAGCACCCAAGTCTTTCTTGGAGCACTATATATTGGACTCTCTCTTATTGTTAAGGAGATCTCTCTCTCGGTTATCAGAAACAAAACTCTACCCAAATTGAAAGGCATTACTGAGACTTTGAGCTCATATTGTTGATCATATTTCATTATCTAAATAAGAAAACAAGTGACTTTTCAGACTTTGTGTTGGAATAGCTTGGTTTTTGGGGAAACTATTCTTATGTTTATTTCCTTAATACATTTTTTTGTCCATTTTAATTAAATAAGTAGAATTAGTGAAAGTAATTAGGAAGGTAACCTGAAGCTAGCTATGGAGAGACTTTGTGCCCCCATAATTGCCTTTAGTGTGTTTTCTTTCTATTCCTATGTAAAGGATCTTGGGATGACTTTATGCCCTCATTGTTCTTCATATTTCACTCTTTAGCAGTTGAGGTGGAGACTTTGTGCTACATTTCATCCTATTGTGTTACTGCACCCTATTACAGTTACTTGTCACCACCTGAAAGGTTCTTTTTATCTACTAAACAACACTTTTGAAAGAAGAGGAGTGCTTTCTGTCATTTCATTAGGATTCCTCCTTTGATTTGTGAACATCATCTCTGAAAAAAGAGAGATGGATGGTTTATCCTATCCCTGAGTGTTATTTTTTGCTTATATATATAGTATATAGCTCTTGCATATTTACAGGGAACCTCCCCTTGATGAGAGGAGAGATTTGTCCCCTTTTGATGTAGTAAACCTACACATCTAGCCAACCAATTTCCCTATGCTGTGGTTGAAGAGACCTATTTTTCTCATTAGTTAGCTGATTGACAAAATATTCACCCAACAATTTTTGGTGACTCCACTGGGGATTTACGTGTAATCTAAAGCCTCAAGTTTTAGATTGAAGCAGTCCCTACCCTTATTCATTATAGACTCTAGTGACTCTATTCTATGTCTTACCCATTATCATTATAGCCTTACCATCTTCCTCCGCCCCCATGCCAACTGGGATAGAATGTGTAGTTTGAAGCCTCAAACTTCAAGCTGAAGTAGTGCCAATTCTTTTCCTTTTTTATTTTTACACTCTAGCAGATCCATAATATATACAAAGCCAAAGGGATAAAGGTATTGTTGACCCTATATTCAAGTTGGTACAATAAAGTAATTTTGATCTATTTCCTTCACCATCTTGCCTCCAATGAACCAGGATCTTTCCTCCTACTAAAGTCAAGTCTCCATTACTAGGCAAAGCATCCATTTTTTTTATTAATAAAGCTTTGTCAATACTTACCCCTCTGAGATTTGTTATCCCACCTTTCCATAGTCATACAATGGTAGTTCAAGGCCCTTAGGGTAACTATTTTGGCCCACTCAATTTAAATCCACCTCTACATGAGCTACCACACAGTTTAAGGAAAAATTTTCCCAAGTTCTATGGTGATGGGAAGGTTCATCCTGATGAACATATTGTAGCCTTTAACATACCTTGTGGCGTAATAGGTGTTGAGTATGAGGATATAGCAGTCAGGCTTTTCATGGAAACACTACAAGGCACTACTATAGACTAGTTTTATCATCTGTAGGCCTAGACTATGACTGACTAGAACACTATCAAAGCCAAATTTGAAGCAAAATTCAAGCCTAAAAAACATGCACATGCCCTACTGGCTCAACTCACACAAATGAAGAAGGAGCCTCATGAACCAATGAGGGATTTCATAGCCAAGTTTGACAACCTGAGGAATAGGATTCCTGGTATTGCTTAGCCAACACCTAAAAACCTCAAATGTTTCTTCATCAACTCTCAGCTACCTAAAGTGAGTTTTCTACTGAACATGCTAGCCAAATAGACCTTGCTATAGCTCAAGATTTGGCCACTGAGGTGGAAGATGACCTTATCTTGGTAGGAAAGATAAGGAGAGATCCTAACAGAGGTAAATCTTCCTCATCTTCTAAATATCCATCTATAGGTACCACTGATCCAATTGTACACAAGCTAAAAAATGAGTTGCTAGCTCTTAGGAAGCAAATGGCACAAGGGATATCTTCAGCTCTTTCATACAGAGATATGCCAAGAAGGACATTCCCCAATCAGTCATACCAAGGCAATGCTACCAAAAATCAAGGATAACCAAATCATCTTCCTCCCCCATAGGGGCAACTTGCCATTGAAGCACCCCTAACCAATTTAGTAGTTGGATATCCTTAAACAGAATCTAAATTCTCTTTCCAACCTAAATTGAACCAAGAAAATGACACTGATTTCCTTGAAGAAGGCCAAGAAGAATTAGCTGGCGACTCCAACATTGGTTTCTTGAATTACTAGGATGAACCCAGAGGTAAAGGTGAAGCAGTTGATGGATCATATGCTATGTTCACCTGGTCCCAAAACCAGTCAACCCAAAAAATTGATAAAAGAAAAATAGAGGAAATTTCTCAACCTACAATCTCAATTGCCAAATGAGGAACTTCTCTACCTTTCTAGCCAAAGGACCTAGTGAATAATAAAAAGGTAAGTACATCAAGCATTCCTCCATCTTCAACTTTAATTCCATAGACCAGTACCACCCCTCCTAAAAAACTAGAAAGATAAAATCCCTTCCTCTGTTCTTAATCCATTTCAATCATTTGACAGAATCAACCATGTCAAGAAGACCAAAATTCAAATGTCTAAATTTGAATTCTTGTAATCTAATCTTGAGCAGTTGGATAGGTTAGTTCAGTGTGTGAAGAATAAAACCATCCCTGTAGGACAAGATGTCAAAAAGGTAACTCATGATCCCCCAAAGAACATGTCCATCCCAAACAATCTTGTCATTACCCCTCCAGCTACCCTTAGGAAAATAGAGCCTTTCTATGTTTCCCTATTGATAACTGGTCACAAACTGTGTAATTGCATCATACACTCAAGTGCATCTAACAACGTCATGCCAGCCAAAGTGGTAGAATCTCTTAGACTCACACTAACCAAAACCTTTGGAAGATGTTTCTTTATGGAGAACAAACAAGTACCTCTACTGGGACAAATCAAGGAAGCCCATTTTGCATTTGCAGTATTCCCAGATAAAAGAATCAAGATGATAGTCCTAGTGGCTGACGTCCCAGCCTCATACGACATTCTTCTAGGGTGAAATTTTTGCAAGGATGTTGGTGGCAAGTTGAGCATGGACCTGTCTAAAGCAAGGATCCCTGTCAAAGGCATTATGCAAAGGTTGCTTCCTAAAAAGGAATCAAAATATGTTGTCATTCAGACATCAGCGCCTAAAGCTCAAATTTTGTTTGAATCTTTAGACATGGGTAATTATTTCTTGACCACAAAGGATACTCATGTTTTAGCTAATGAAACTTCTAAAAATAATAGTCTAAAAATTGGTTTAGATGGAATAGTAAAAGCTGTGAGAGAGCACAGTGCAAACACAGAAGAATTTCCCCTTCCAAGCAAGGAGAAATCTAAGGAAATATCAGTTTTTGATGATGTTTGGATCCTGGAATTTGATTGTAGCAATTATTCTACTAGCTTAGGGGCTGGGATTGTGTTGATATCTCTTCAAGGAGATATTTTTCCTTCTTCATACAAGTTGTAGTTCAACAACACCAACAACACAACTGAGTATGAATCTCTATTGCTTGGATTGAAGGCCACTCAAGATAAAGGCATCAAACTCCTTCAAGCTAATGGAGATGTTGAACTAGTGGTTTGTCAGGTAAGGAACCTGTATCAAACCAAAAATGAGAGAATATGCCACTACCACAATCTAGTTTGGGACCAAATTAAAAGCTTTGATGCTTTCAACATCTCTGCCATACCCAAGGAATTCAATGACCAAGCTGATACACTAGCTATTTCAACAACTCTCTTAGTTCCTCACCTAGACTTCAAAGGAAATAGGTACACTATCGAATTGATCTTTAGACCAAGTGTGCCCGATAATGTCAATCATTGGCAAGTGTTCAATAGCGACAACCAAATCATCACCTTTTTGGAACAAAAAGACAACTTTGAACATCTTCACTTCGAAGGCAATAACCTCTAGAAACTCGAATCTGATCCTAAAATGAATCCACACGTAGGTGAAGAATTCTTGTAGTTAAAAGGGAATAAAATTCCCAAATAACTATTCTCTTGAGAAACTATTTGACAAGCATGATAGGTTCATCAAACAACAACAAATAGATTCAAACTCCTCCTAGGGGTTTGATCAGATAAATTTGGGTACCAAGGAAAATCCCAAGATGGTAAACACTGGGAAGTGTTATACTCCAGAGGAGAAACTCAAATTTACTGACCTGCTTCACCATTACATGGATATTTTGGCATACTCTTGTGATGATCTAAAGTCACTCAAGCTTGAGAAAATTCACCATGAAATTCTTCTCAAGGATGATTCGGTGCCTTATAAGTAGAAATCCCAATAGTATAATCTAAAGATATTAGGTACTATTATGTTTGAGATATAGAAAATGTTGAATGCTAAGATAATCTTCCCAATCCATCATTCCACATGGATTGCCAACATAGTCCCTATGAGGAAGAAGAATGGCATTTAGGAATTTGAATCAACCATATTTAAAAGATAACTATCCTTTACCCATCATGGACCAAGTACTTCAGATAGTGACCAGCTCAAAAATGTTATCAATGCTAGATGGCTTCTTAGGATACAATCAAGTTGAAGTTGGTGAAGTAGACTAGCACAAGACAGCTTTCACCACACCTTGGGGCACATTTGCATATAAAAGGATGCCTTTTGGCTTGATAAATGCTGGTGCCACCTTTTAGAGAGCAATGGACCTTGCTTTCAAGGATGAGATGGGTAAGTTCATTGTATATTATCTTAATGACTTGATCATCTTTTCTAAGCATTGCTTAGATCATATATGCCACTTGCAACAAGTGTTGGAGCGCTACTACCAAAATGGCATTTCCTTGAACCCCAAGAAGTCAATTTTAGGAGTAACAGAGGGGAAACTTCTTGGACACATTGTGTCCAAAAAAGTCATAAAGATTGACTCAGAAAAAGTCAAGTCTATCTAAGAGCTTACCTTGCCTACAAGTAGGACTGTTGTTCACTCTTTCTTCAAAAAGGTGAATTTCTTACAAAGGTTCATCCCCAAGTTTGCTGAGAAGACTTGACACATTGTGAACATGATGAAAGGAAAGGCCACCTTTAGTTGGACTGAAGAAGGCAAGTTAGCATTTGAGGATATCAAGATTGCCATTGCCCATGCCCCAATTCTAGTTTGTCCAGACTACAACAAAGAGTTCATCATATACAGTTATGCTTTTGAACACATGCTTTCAACAATTTTGGTTTAGCAGAATGAAAAAGGTATGAAAACTCCCATTTCTTTCATGAACTGCCCTCTCAAAGCTCATGAACTGAAGTACATGGAAAAGCATGCTTATGCAGTGGTGAAGTCAGTCAAGCATTTCTGCTTCTACATCTTGAATTCTCATACTACTACCTTGGTTCTTGATACCATAGTCAAATCCATACTAACTCAATAGGAGTTTGGGATGAAAAGAAGCAATTGGATTGCAAATATCCAAGAGTTTGATCTAGTTATCAAACTAATGAAGCTAGTGTGAGGAAGGGGCCTTTGTCAATTGATTACTAACAATAGACCTGAAGAAGCAAGGCATGAAGAAAAAGAAGTGGAAGACATGCCAACAGTCCTCTTTGTCTCCACCATGAATGAGTGGTATTCAGGTATTTCTCATTTCCTTACTTATGTTGAGTGTCTTGCCCACCTATCTTACAAAGAAAGGAGGACTATCAAGTTGAAAGCTGCCAATTTTGTCCTTTGGGACAACGGCCCGTACAAGAGGAGCCTTGATGGAGTGTTCCTTCACTGTGTGGACAAGGAACAACAAAGCCAACTTTTGGAATCCTTCCACAATCTAGCCTATGGAGGACATTTTTTTGCTCCTGTGACTGCCCATAAAATTTTGCAAGCTAGGTATTATTGGCCAACTCTTTTTCAACATGCATATAAATGGGTAAGAAAATGCTACCTGTGCCAACAGTTTGTTGGGAGACCCAAGTTAGCTGCCCTGCCTCTCAAGCTAATGGTCATAGAGGAACCATTATAGTAATGGGGAATTGATTTTATTGGAGCTGTAAACCCATGTTCAAGTGTTGGACATGATTATGTCCTTATAGTAACTGACTATTTTACCAAGTGGGTGGAAGCTATCCCAACCAAGCATGCTACTTCAGAAGTAGTGTGTAATTTCCTCAAGGAGAATATCATTTCCAAGTTTGGGGTCCCAACCAAGATTGTCACAAACAACGTAGCTTGTTTTACTTCCCAAGAGATTACTCAATTCTATTTTTACTATGGGATCACCCTCTTTCACTCTTCTGATTACTTTCCACAAGGGAATGGACAAGCTGAATCAAGTAACAAGAACCTGATGACTATCATCAAGAAGCTAGTGGATGACAACCAAAGGACATGGCATAAAGCACTGGTTGATGCTTTGTGGGTAGATATAATTACACCAAAAAGGGCAATTGGTATGTCTCCTTTCCAACTTCTTTAAGGTATCAATGTTGAGATACCAATCACCTTAGAATTGCTAGCATTAAAATTGTCTAAGAAAATTGAAGATCAGACATATAAAAGCCCCCTTGATAAGAGGATCATGTGCTTGACTGAGCTAGATGAGAAGAGAACTATGGTGGTGGACCAAATTTTTGCCCATCAAAGTTTGGTGAAGAATCTCTTCGACCAAAAGGCAAAAAATTATGATTTCCAGGTTGGAGATCAAGTCCTGTTGTGAGACAAGAGAAGAAAACCAAAGGGGATGCATGGGAAGTTTGATTCTCTTTGGAGAGGCCCATTTATTATCCATTAGCTCAATGGTGAGAATATCTTCTTGTTGAAATATCAAGACGGCATGCTCTTCTCTCTGCCTTACACTGGGCAGCATCTGAAGCACTTCAATCCGTGAAGTATCAAATAAGATTAGCTTATACATATGTATATTTGTATAGTCTTTAGTTTTTTTTTTGTGCTTTCTTTTTTGTTTTTTTCACCTTTTTTTTTGGGTAGCACGACTCCATAGCCCAATGGCATACTTCAAGGCACTGGAGATTCTGGTTTCTAGTCCCCTCAGTTGTTTCAACTGAAGGAAGTTCCCTAATTGGAGCTAGTTGTTGTCCCCTAAAAAATATCACTCATTTTTGGGACAACATTTGAACTATTTTGATCCAACAGACCAAAATCCTATCTCTCCTTTTCAAAAATTATTCTAGGAATTTAAATTCTCTATTTTTCAAGCTTTTTCACAATTCTACGAACTCAAAACTATGGACTCTGCAGGCTTGAAACTACGGACTCAGTTCTATAGACTTCACAGGAAGGAATCTATAGACTCATTTATATGGACTCTGCCAGTTCTACTGAATCAATTCTACAGACTCTATAGGCTTGAAACTATGGACTCATTTCTACGGACTCTCTAGGCTTGATTTTATGAACTCTATAGGCTTGAAACTACAGACTCATTTCTACAGACTCTGTAGGCTTGATTCTACAGACTCTATAGGCTTAAATCTATGAACTCTATAGATATTTTTCTATGGACTCAAAATGCTTGAAATTAGTAGGTTCAACAGGTTCAAAGGCTTCTACAGGTGAGTTCAATCAAAATAACAAGTTTCCAACACTTAGTCATTTTTAGGATTGGTTCAATGCCTTGGTTCAACCAAAAGAGTTCATCGAAAATATTTTATGTAGTGTTTGAACCATTGAACCATTGAACCTTGAACCATTTTGGTTTAACAAGTTCAATGGGTTCAAAGGTTCAACGTCATCAGCAAGAGTTAAGCACATTTGTCAAGGTTCAAAGTTTAACTGCTTCAAGGTTCAACGGCTTCAAAACACTTATCAAAGGGAAGAAGGCTTGAACCATTGAACCATTGAACCACTTTGGTTCAAAGGTTTAATGGGTTCAAAGGTTTAAAAGGTTCAAAGCATATGGTTCAACGCAGTTTGGTTCAAAGCATTTGGTTCAAGCAATCGAGTGAATGAGTGGAACACAAGAAAGCGATCAAACCATTGAACCTTGAACCAACATGGTTTAATGGGTTCAACAATTCAATGGGTTTAATCTGTTTAAAGCAATCAAACAACTTAGACAAAAATATGGCTTCAAACATAAGATTGAACATTAAACTGTTGAACCAAAGTTGGTTTAATCGGTCGATTCAATCGACAGGTTCAAGGGGCTGCCCCAAAGCTAAAGGAAAAAGTGCCCTTGTGGAGGGCAATGAACCAAGCCAAGTGCCCTTGTAGAGGGAAATGAGCAAAAATGGACAAAGATAATTCCTTCAAAAAAGTGAACCAAAGACAAACAACCCTTGTGGAGGGCAGGCAAGGAGTAGATGGACCGTTGCAAAAGTTTGAAGGATATTTTTGGGCTTGAACAGTCCTTGTGGAGGGAATTCTCTTTTGGGAAAAGAATGCAAAAAATCAACTAAGGAAAAAAGTCTGAAGGAATTCCTTTGGACTTTTGTCTAAAGAAATAAGCCCAAAGCAAAGACAAAAAACCTGTTAAAAGAAAGCCTGATGGAAAGCAGAGGCAAAGCAAAGGAAGATTTCCTTTGGACAAATTGTTTGAAAGAATTCCTTCAGACTTTTTGTCCAAAGGAAAAGTCTACCAAAAAAGGAAAAACCCATTGAGGAAATAAAAGCCTGAAGGCCACCTGAAATATCCTAAAGGGTAGGTACCCTTGTAGGAGGCTCTTGCTAGGGAAAGTGTACCATTTCTCAAGACCCCAAATGGAAAGTTCCCTCTAAGAAAGATCAAACCTAAAGTTGTAGTGGAAGCCACCCCGTGTCCCTTATAAAATTGCAATGAAAGATGCCAAGTGTCATCTTCTGAGACATAATTTCTAATAAGTTTAAAGCTATAGAATGTGCCATGTATTTCATTATAACTCATTAGAAGTCACCACGTGTCAACATCTACAGTTTGTTCCTTTTGTTTTGTAAGGATTGTGGTGGGCCCCAAGCAAGGTGCTAAGGTCAAGCAGAGCGTGACAAGTGTCTGCATCTGCATAGATCCAAAAGAATCCTAAATTTCTCTATAGTGCTTATATAAGCTTAGTATATGTCACCATGTGTCCTCACCTATTTCTCAGTGGATGCTACCATGTGTCCTCACCTGTTTCACAGTAGAACACGCCATG
The DNA here is from genome assembly GCA_037957365.1 of Torreya grandis. Lineage (NCBI taxonomy): Eukaryota > Viridiplantae > Streptophyta > Pinopsida > Cupressales > Taxaceae > Torreya > Torreya grandis. The sequence goes on from JARHVA010002271.1 coordinate 635,268, forward strand.
TGTCACTTGTTAAAAGCAGTAGAAAGTGGCCAAAGCAAATAGGAAAGACACGAAGGAAGTGCTAAGGAGGATAATGGACCCACAGCCATCAGATTTAGAGCAACCAAGTAGCTTTTAGATTTTAAATGATGACAGACTCGAGCATGTTAAATTTGTGACAATGAAATAACTATTGATCCTTGCAGGCTTAAGCACAGAGCCTGTGAACAAATTCAGTGACTGGCCAAAGAGATAGCCTGAAAGCTCAAATCACACAGATAAGGGCAAAATATCGCTAGGAAAGGGGGAACAATGAATAAGGATCAAAAATATCCATGCGTGGGATATGTTTCTAGAAGGTAAAGCAGTCCACTAGGTGGACATCAGAGAGTGCAAACATTTAATGGTGTGTCCTATTTTTTTGCATTGAGTAGAGCAAACAGTTGTGCACACATATGGAAACACATCAAGAGGCCCATATTTAAAACTAATGCTTGATTCTAGCATAACCCATGGATAAAATTTAAAATGAATTAAAGGCATTGAATGCATCGTAACACATTTTTGTGAAACAAAGCACCCAAGTCTTTCTTGGAGCACTATGTATTAGACTCTCTCTTATTGTTAAGGAGATCTCTCTCTCAGTTATCAAAAACAAAACTCTACCCTAATTGAAAGGCATTACTGAGACTTTGAGCTCAGATTGTTGATCATATTTCATTATCTAAATAAGAAAACAAGTGACTTTTCAGATTTTGTGTTGGAATAACTTGGTTGTTGGGGAAAATGTTCTTATGTCTCTTTCCTTAATACATTTTTTTGTCCATTTTAATTAAATAAGTAGAATTAGTGAAAGTAATTAGGAAGGTATCCTAAAGCCAGCTATGGAGAGACTTTGTGCCCCTACAATTGCCTTTAGTGTGTTTTCTTTCTATTCCTATGTAAAGGATCTTGGGACAACTTTGTGCCCTCATTGTCCTTCGTATTTCACTCTTTAGCAGTTGAGGTGGAGACTTTGTGCTACATTTCATCCTGTTGTGTTACTGCACCCTGTTACATTTACTTGTCACCACCCAAAAGGTTCCTTTTGTCTGTTGAACAACACTTCTGAAAGAAGAGGAGTGCTTTTTGTCATTTCATCAAGATTCCTCCTTTGATTTGTGAACATCATCTCTAAAAAAGAGATATAGATGGTTTATCTTATCCCTGAGTGTTATTTTTTTACTTATATATACATACATATATATATAGCTCCTACATTTTTACAGGGAACCTCCCCTTGTTGAGAGGAGAGATTTGTCCCCTTTTGATGTAGTAAACCTACACATCTGGCCAACCAATTTCTCTATGCTATGGTTGAAGAGACCTATTTTGCTCATCAGTTAGCTAATTGACAAAATATTCACCCAACATACCAAACTAACCCCTATAGAGTTACACTTTTCTACTCTTGTCCTACCATAACAATAATGGACTTTAATAACATGGGGACTTATGCTAAGTACCTTAAGAATCTTCTTGATCTTAACATATGAGGGGCTCTTCTTCCACTTCCCCTACCTTACCTTCCCAAGTTCAAAGGGGAAGGAGATCCCAACACACACATCAAGGCATAAACTAAGGCTATTAAAGAGCTCCTACTTTGGGATGGGTTTGTCACTAAAATTTTCCCTAAAACCTAGAGGGAATAGTGCTTCTATGGTATTACCAAATCTGTTAGGGGTCTATACATTATTTTTGATATAATGTCTAATTTTTTCAAAGATTTTGATATGAACATACTCTTGAATACTAACATATGAGATTTCTAACACATTTAACAAGAGAATAATGGGTTGACTACCCATCATCATGAGATGGTGGTAGGTCTTATATTCCTCTACCATTGCACCCCACATAGATCAATAAGAATTGTGCAACCTCTTCCTATGAATAATCTCTTAAGAGCATTTTATGGATTAACCAGGTGACTATTGATAGTGGTTGGTGAACTTATAAGACCAATGGACATATCATCACCCCAAACTAAAATAATGGTAATTTTAAAATATGAGTCCAAATAATACTAGTAACCAAGGTCCCAAGGTCATCAATCAAAAAAGGAATGCCAGTATCAATGGTTTAATTGACCATAACAAAAATCCAAACCCTAGGAATAAAAATTAGTATCAGCTCATGAAAAATACTAATTCCACTAACAATACAAGTGATAGGAGTTAAAATACCTCTCCTTCCATTCATATTATTGACTTTAACTTACCACCACCGCATAACATGCAACACCAAAACTATAATCAAAATTAATACCAACATGTCAATCTATTCCCCCAAGTTTAGAATCAAACCTATTACCAAATATATAATCTAAAAGGGTTTGGTCATAGGGAAAAAACATGAGACCTAAGGAATATGATCCCAATGTCTATTGCCTCTTCCACTGATTTATCAGTCTTGATACTCAGAATTGTATGGAATACAATAAACTTATCTAAAGACTCATAGAAGAACAAAGGCAAACATTTGTTGAAATTCTCCTAAGGAATGCTAGTACAAACCCCTAGACCCATCAAAATGTCCCTTTCAGCCCTCAAAATTATAATCTCCAAATCTATCAAAACCCATTTCCTATCCACTAAGTGCATGTTACTCAAAATCACCAATAAGGTGGCCTATAAAACTACTCTATCTAGTAAAATCATCCTAGGACAACATGCACCAATAGTGTTGAATCCTCCACCTCTAGCACTACCAATACTAATGTCACTCCTTAGTTGGGAGTATAAGGAAAGACCAAAATGATTAGAGTTTTAAAGTTAGAATTTGAAGAGGAGGACAATATTTTTACTTGCATTAAAGAATATCAATGTATGACTCTTCATCCCTTAAACATTTTAGAAACTAAGTATCCAAAAGCCCATAGGGAACTATGACTTGATCTTTGATCTAACCAAGATGTTCTCCCATATTTCATTCTTTGATTTACTTAAGAAATACCCAACTCATCAGTCATCCTTGTTCAATGCTCTAGGAATGGGGCATCTATATAGTGTTACTCCTCCTCCATAGGCTCAAATCAACCACATTGATTTGAACATTTTCCCACCTATTCAGGAATCTTGAGACGCTAGCTATTTCTTTGATTTGTGTAGTCTTCCTTCAGACTCTAAGATGGTAAGGAGGGGAGATCCATCCTTATTTATACAAGTTTGCATTTACAAATATTATGTGAAGAGTCATGTTCAATTATGGATCAGCTATCAATATTATCCCCTTTTCCATCCTAAAAAATCTTGGTTATGGGGAAGCCAACTATTCTATGATGTGTAACACCCTACAAGGCTATGATAGCCTCAAATATACCTCCATAGGGACCATTATACTCCTAGTTAATCTGGGTCCCAAGATGGTACTAACTAATTTATATGTCATAGACAAAGATACTAACTATAATATGATCTTGGGAAGACCTTGGATATATAAGATGAAGGTTATCTCTTAAACCTTATTTCAAAAAAAATGATTCTTGCACTTAGGGAAGGTATTTGTAGCCTAGGGAAACCCTAAAACCTTTGACATGCTATAATAAACCATGCATAAGTATGTTTGGTTATAGATCGATTACCATCTACCTACTAATAGTGTTGTAAAACCCTTGCAGATGGTCTTTGTTACTGAACTTATGAAGCCTAAAGTGGTTATCTTAAAGAAAGGGGATGAAACACCCTAAACTCTATTAAAAGATAGGTCAAAATAGAAGGATGAAATGATGGCAAAAAATATCACTAATCCAAAATCAATCATTGATTTGATAATTTTTACCCCATCTACAATTGAGATCATAAATCTCTTAGATAAGGATACACCGCTCATCCTCCCAATTGACCCATGAGGGATAGGGACCTATGATTACTCTAAGTCTCAAAGATAGTAACCCCAAGAGGGGTATCTAGTTTACCTAACCTTTGCATGATAGAGGTATCATAGAATGAATAATTTCCCATTCATAACAACATTTTATAAATAACCATCATTATCACATTATGACCAACCACATAGGGGCAAGTCATACTTCACATTGTATTCTTATTACTTCTGAGCCTCTTCGAAGCATGCTATTAGATCACACTATGAAAAGGCCATTAAATTTTTATAGATTTATTAATCCACTCGGTTTGCTTCCTCTTATGATGTCAGTCATTATACTTTAGCTTGTGCTTAATATTAGTTCCCATCATGTTCCAGTTCCTCTAATAAGAAACCAGATAATTCTTTCTCCCCCATCCATGCTAGTGCTTAAGGAGAAGATCCATACCCTAATGATAGGTACCATATAAATTAATATCATAAATCTTGCTTATCCACACATTCCTAATGAGAGGATTCCCCCTCCCTTGTGAATAAGGGGGCCCTTAGAGAACCACCCACTGATTTCTTATGATCCTTTTCATATATAATAGTAGGAAAATGGAGTTTCCCATGTCTTACTAGCAGTAATATAAGATGCATAATTACATTCCTAAAAATTCCACCCAAAAGTAAAACCATAACTATGTTGAGATATTTCCCATGTCAAAAAATAATCATAAATATGTTGGCATACTTACCACACTAGAGATAAGGCCTACTAAGCAACATTTTGAATTTTTAAAGGTACTTTCCTACCCCAACCCAAAGCTTAGAAAGCAAACTTTTGAGTTCCCATAAGTTATCCCCTTCCTTCATCCCGACCATAAGAGTAGACCTTTCAAATTTTTTCAAGTCCTTCTACTCGCCTCACAAAAGGGACAAGCTCATCATTTTTTAGAGTATCAAGACCAAGAATCCGAAGATGGACTACCTAAAATTATCAATATTCATATGGTTTAGATATCAAAAGACCAAAAAACCTCACCAAATGATTTTACCCCTTCCACACATGATCAGTGGGTCCTCCACTATGATGGGGCCAAGTACCACCTAGGCACTAGGGAAGGATTTATTCGCATTTATCTTGAGGGATGAATCATGCCTTTTAGTTTCAATATAAACTTCAAGTGTATGAACACTAGAGCTAAATATGAATCCTTATTGCTTGGAATATTCATTTCAAAATGTTTAAGAGTTAAAAACTTAAGGATCCAAGGTGACTCACCATTGGTTATAAACAAATTTTTTGAGGTCTATCAAATGAAGGTTGAGCATCTTCAGTTGTATAATATCATTGTAACTGAGATCTATAAATACTATGACTTAGTTCTATTGAATCATTCCTTAGGGAAAGTAACCTACTTGATTAGTCCATGGTTACTTCACATTAATACTTTAACCCTGACCCAACTATTCCAGAGTCTGATTTCATAATTTTATTCAAGACTGAACCTCTTGTGCATAAAACATTTAATGAACAAACCATCACCCATATCATAAAAGATAACAATCCATTATTTATTAACTTAGCTGAGATCGATGAGGCTATTCTTAAATTTTTATGAGCTTACAATGACCTCCTAATATTCAAACACAAGAGGGGCTTCTCCCTTACTTTTTATCCCATGTCTACCCTCATGGGCAATTACTTTGATTCTTATTGTGAGGTTTAGGATTACTTATCTTCTAATGATGAGCATGATGTTTTCAATATGGATGATGAATATCCTAATCTTTCTCTATCCTATGATGTGTTTGAAGAAGTAAATGCCTCCCTTATTGAAGTAACCATTGACATTAATATTGAGAATAATAAGAGTCCTAGAGTTCTCAATCTTGGGTATTCACTCTCTGTGTAGGAAGTGGAAGACCATAAATAAATCCTCACCAAGATTTCACTTTCTCTTACACTGACATGTCATGCATTAAACCAGATGTGGTTTTCCATAACTTAGTTACAATTCCTAATGTAAAACTATTTAAAAAAACTTAGGCCTATAAATCCTAAGGCCATGTTGATGATAAAAGAGGAAGTTATCAAAAATTTAAATTTTAAATTTATTAAGCTAGTGGACTATTCTAAGTGGATGTCCAAGATCATCCCCATTCACAAGAAGAATAGTAAAATCAAGATATGTATAGACTTTCATTATATCAATAAAGTATGTCCAAAAGATGACTTACCTCTCCCATACATTAACATCATTGTTGATGCTACAAAGAGGTATTAATTAGTATCACTCATGGATGGCTTCTTGGGATACAATCAGATCTAAATTTATGATGAGGATCAGAATAAGACATCATTTACTATGCCACAGGGGACCATTTTTTATGTTGTGATGTTTTTTAGTCTAAAAAATGTATGATAAAGATATCAAATGGCCATGACCCACATATTCCATGATCTCATTCACAAGATAATGTATGTATACATAGATGATCTTTTAGGTAAAGTGAGATGATGAATATACTATTTATAGTTGTTACACACCATTTCAATACACTTAATCAAACATGGTGTTACTCTTAACCTCAAAAAATATAAGTTTAAAGTCACTAGTGAAAAACTCCTAGGGTTTAGCATATCCCAACATGGGATTGATTTTTACCCTACCAAAAAAATTTAAATATTGGAAATGCTCCCTCCCATACACAAATTAGGCATCACAACATTCCTAGGTAAGTTGGGAGTTATTTGATAGTTCATTCTTGATTTTGCCTATGCCATTCACCCTATTAATAACCAACTTCAAAATATGATTGGATCAACTTGGATAGATGATTTTTAGGAGGCATTTGAAGTGGTAAAACACTTCTTTATGTCTCCCCCATGCTCATGACACCTATGCTAGATAAAACCTTGATACTTTACATTATAGTGACTAAAGTATCCCTCACCTACATATTGGCTCAAGAAGATGATATTGATAAAGTACATGCCATTTATTTCATTATCTACACTTTGGTAAATTATAATATGTGATACACTTAAGAGAAAAGGAATTATTAGTTATATTTTTTACGACTAAAAGGTTACGACACTATATGTTCAACCAATAAATAAGAGTTATTATGAGGTCTCAAGCCCTATGCATTTTCCTAAACTAGCTAGTCCTCTCTAGGAATGTTTTATGCCTCATCACACTCTTAATCAAGTTTAATTTAACTTAGTCAACCAAAAAATCCATTAAATAATAAATCATTATTGATTGGTTGGCTAAGTTTCCCTTGAACATTAATGACCTCATCAACACCAACTTTCCTAATGAATTGATCTGCTACATAGAAAAATATGTTATTATATCTTATCCTTGGTACATGAATATCATCAATTACCTAATCAACCCCACTTACCCTAAAGGTGGAAAATCACAATAGAAATGGTGACTTTGTATGATCATGTCCAAGTACATTATTTTAGACATGGCACTTTATCACAAAGCCTTTAATGGCATGTTACTCAGGTGTATTAATTAGGAGTTACAAAGAATCTTCTTTCATTATCATATTTTAATTTATGGTGAGAACTTTAGTGGCCACATGACTACTCTTAAAATCTAAAGGATGGGATATTTCTAGCTCACTTTAGACTATAATAGCATTGAATATATGTATAAATGTGAGAAATGTCAACATTTTTCACATGAGATACATATTCCCACTAGGGTGTTATAACCCATTGTCCCTCCATGATGCTTTCCACTTAGGGTTTGTATTTAGTGTTGGATGGTTGAGCCTAATCTTATTATAATGGCCAATTCCTGACAGAGGGGGTGTGGGGGGGAAACACCCCCCCCCAACACTAATGTCATAGTAAATTTGGACCATTCACTATTAGGTGGTAGATCTAATGGGAAAAATTATGTTTGTACATTTTTGCCTTATATGTAACCCTCTTTTTTATAATAGGGTATGTTAATTATGATGGGATGTTGTATGTGAGTGAAGAGGATATTCTAGTGGTTAAATTTCACGTTTTTCCCTTCATTTGTTGGACTAAATAATAAGAAGCACTGGTTATTTCTATGTGGATGTAGCCCATATTAGGTGAACCACATTAATTATATGTCTCTATTGTGTTGTGTTTTCTACATTTTATTTGTCTTTAATTCATCAATATTGCTTTGTGTTTTGTAGTCCTAACATTTAGTAAGTAAGCTCTCCCTTGCTTATTTATATGGGAATCATTTCATTATCATATCCATAGAATATTTCACTAAGTGGGAGATATTTATGCCATTAACAATTGTCATAGGTTTAGTCATCAAAAAAATTATCCTGATCCAAATCATTCACTAATTTGAATTCCCACAAGTCATCACTACTGACAATGGGCCCCCATTCAAAAATATAAATATTCATGAGCTATGTAAGAAGTTTTCTATATCACACCACTCAACCTCCTTATACTAACCATATGCCAATATCTAGGTCAGGCCACTAACAAAACCTTGAAGTAAATATTAGTCAAAATTATCAGTTATACTAAATGAGATTGGCACTTATATCTCTATCTAATACTTTGGCTTATAGAATGCCTATGAATACACCCACAAGGGAAACTCCCTACTCACTCATGTTTGGATTTGAAGCTATACTTCCCTTAGAGGTAAATACACCCATCCTTCTTATTTCCTTATAGGGCTTCCTTGATCATTAAGAGTATAGAGAGGCACAAATAAATAAATTAGAAACTTTACACAAACATTGGATCACTACTATGAATAACCATATTGATTACATCAATCATATGGGCAAATAATACATCAAAAGCATTCATGAATTCCCAATTAATGTATGAGACCTTATCCTTATAATCAATAGTCAAATTGATAAAAATAAAGGAGAAGGTCACAAGTACAAACCTAACTGGTTAGGCCCCTACCTAGTGATGAAAGACTTCAAAAATAGATCTTATCAATTATCCACTCTAAAAGGCAAGGAATTTGATGAGTTTGTGAGCTCTTTTAACTTAAATTTTTTATATATATAGTACTTTATGTAGGCATTATTTTATGGATTATATAACATCTTAGTCTTGTACACTTTGAAAACTTAGACCTTGGCTATTCCTCTCAGTTTTGGACCTTTCTCACTTTCTTAAGTCTCACATCTACTCTATCTGGTGACCCTTGTCCTATTTCTTGGTTTGACTAGTCTTATGTTGATGACCTATACCTTATATCTTGACAAAAATTCTTAAAACCTAATTATCTTCCACCTTTAAAAGTTTTGAGTCTACACCTACTTTCTTGTTCTTTGGACACTAGCATCCGAGATAGACACCTATGTTGATGCTAGTGTCCTACTTTGACACAAGTGTCAAGTGACCTAAAGTCATCTAATTTGAAAATGAAACATATCATTATGGTCAGTTTAACTAATTTAATATAAGTTACTTCTCTAAATGGATTGATATAAAAATAATATTAACCCTCGTTCATTCTAAGGCAACTTATCAAAGCACTCAATCAAGCAATTGATAAAGCAAAGCTTCCCTATTTTTTTCTATTTCCATTTAAGTCATAGAAACACCAAAAAAATAAGTCTAAAGTACTAAATGAGTAGCCTAAGAGCTATATTTTCCAAGTTACAAGCTAGGTCATTGTTTTACTTGCTTTACACATATTGAATGCATACAAGCCACTAAGTAGGGAAGAACTACATTAGTCTGAGGCCTTCTTTAGAGCATTGGCTATGTAGGCAATATTCATTGATAGAGGGGTATTTGGGGTCAATTTGACACCATGTGCCCTCTAACCTATTTTTCCCTAGGGTCACTAGTAAGATGAAGAATAAGGGTTTTGTAAATTCATGAGTGACTATCCATGATTCAAATCTGAATGCACTAGAGTGAAGGTGAAGTCAAATCTACAAATATCCAAGTGGTTGCATCCTTTTCCAATAGGTATTCTATATAGGACACTTGAATCAAGTTCAAGAAGTAGCATCAATATAGTTATCCATGTCTAACATTAGTGTCTATGACTCCAAATGCATCCAATCCAAAATTTGACTACTGTTCCACAATCTCATTCTAGTCTACTTTTTTCATGTTCCATATCTAGGACTGCATTAACATCATAAAAAACTAAGTACATTACTTATTTTTCATTTACATATCTATCATAATTGTACTTATTCTTATTAGCCTATCTTAGTTTAATAAAATCATCATATGTTTATATCTAAATTTAGCACCCAATTGGCCTTCTATAAAGATAGTTTATCATCCTTGTGCCCTAGGCTATCTCTACTCCTTTAACCCTAGATAACCACAACTAGATAAATTTAGGTTCAAATACTTTCATATCACATTACTCTCATTCACATTGCATTTTCATAATTTGCATGTCCATTTACATATCAAATGTGTTTTTTAGTGATTATTTGATTGTTAGTTCACACATCGTAAAACTTTTAGAATGCAACATATCACATCTTCTATTCCCAAATTACCCTATTATCCCATACATAACATTCTCATAATAATCATTACATTGTTTATTGATTTAATTATTATAAGAAAATTACATTTATTTTCCCTACATCTTCTTGCATAACTTAGAAAATGTTATCCTACAGTCTAGTCTAGAGGCTTGTCCATGATAGAGGCTTTTCTTATGTTGCCTTCTCAATCAAAATATTAGCATACTCAAAGATAGGTAACTTTACTTGCCTACTTGGTACTCAATGATGATCCCTTTCATCTTAATAGTTTTATGGGGCCAAGATTTGGGGCTAAAGGCCTTACAAATAATAAAGTAGACACTCTTATGAAATCAAAAGCTTATGCAAATACAAAATTCAAATTCTAAATCTCTCACCCTTTGCTAGCCTTAAGTATTGAGCCTTCACATCTTAATAACTATGTGGGGTTGACATTATAGAAATATGCCCTTACTCACCTATATCTATCCTTTTGTGATGATCCCATGTGTCTTCCTAGTCACATGAGACTAAGTTTAGGGGATCACAAATAGAAATAAAATCCAAATACATAAGTAATATTAAATTTAAAAAAATCTAAATAAAAAGTTCCTCCAAAAGCTTGCCTACATGCCTATTATAAAAAGGGTAGCTTTATCCCATTTACCAATTATGTTAGGGATATTTATCTCTATATGAAACTAATAAAGTTAGTTTTTTTTAGGTCTAGAAAGAAGTACATTTTTTGTTTTTATTTTAAGGATAAGGTCATCTTACTTTTCCTATGAAATTTTGATTCATAGTTTTCATCCTCTCACATTTACCCTTTCTCCTTTTCATTTCTTGCTGAAAATTAAAATTCATATATTATGTAAACAAAAAAAATGGGTCATCACCTATAACATAATTTTTAGTGCATCAAAAATTTCATGCATGTTATAAAACATTACATCATTTTCATACATTTTGTTCCCACATGTATAAGCATTTTCCATAGCATTATATCAAAAACAAAGAGATCTACGGTACATAGTCACGTGCCTATTCATCTCCAATGCATAAATTAAAAATAAAGACATGGAACTTAAATCCATAACACATGAATGATAAGTCACTAATATAATCCAAAACATCTGTATATGTATCATAATAATTGTCAAGATTTTAAAAAAATGATGCCCAATACAAGCACCTCCATAGAAGACCACTATACCTCAAGGACTATCAAAAAGAATCAACATATATAATGGATATAAAAAACATATATAATAGGCCTTAGGATCCTATCCTCCTCTTTTGATAAGGTCTTGACATAGATAAGTGTTGGGGGTTATCACTTTGATGACATCTCCTACTGGTACCTCCCTCATAGGCCATATCACCCTCTCTAATATGAAGGCTAGTATGGTAGCCCTTGATAGCACTTCCATTTGAAGATATCTCCTCTATCCTATGGGTAAAGGCTCTACCTCCTCCTCCACCTAAGGCTAAATGATCTACCTCCTCCTCCACCTACAATCACGTATACTAGAGCCTTTGCTCTCCTTTTCCTAGCCAACAAGGTATAGTTGTCCATCCCTAACAGTGTCACCATTTTGGATGCATGGTACATCGGGGAAAAAACATTTGTATGTCAATTTATCCTTCTATTTATTCCAAGATCTATTAGGAGCTAGGCTTTAGGTAGGTTAGTACTCATATGGAAATGATTGATTAAGGGGTCCTTAATCGTATTCTTTCACCCACTCACAGTATTTACAATTATATATTACAAAATCAACATCAAATCCAATCTATCTAAAACCCAAAAACTTATAAAACTAGTTAAACAGATAAATTATAAAGTGAAGTATAATCTATAAATAAACAAATATGTTAATCAATAATTTACCCTAGCCCCCTCATGCCAATTGAGGTCAGAATCATCATTTGTGTGATCTTACTCATTGATGTCTAAGTTCTCTTCTCGCTTGATATACTCTAGATCCTCATCATCTCCACCTCTTAGATGTCATTTTTGTGTGGGATCCTCTTATGCAAGGCCCTGTTATGGTGGTTGTGTTGGTGGTGGTGGTGGTGGACCCATTTATTATTGTCTTATTATGCCCTATCCTCCTCTTACCCCAACTAACTATGGTAGAGGTCCATATGTCACTCATGGCTAAACTGGTCCAATGATAGGCACCCCTATCACAAGTAAGTTTCATGCCAATCATCCCAATCTAGAAGATCTTGCCTCTTGTATGCCTTTGTAGATGACCCTAGGGATAGGAATATTTACCGCATAGGGCATCCCAAATTATTTTATTACTTTATCTATAGATTGTAACTCAATTTTTGAGAACTTATCTCAAACTTGAGTAACCCTAGTAGCTACTATAAGATAATCCCTCTTATCATCCCATTGCCCAACCATGTCTTGGTAAGGTAGGAAAATTAGGTCATCTATTGTCAAAGTCCCCACTTCTTGGGTAAAAATCAAAATGGTGCCATGTTCATCCATATAGTGGACCTAATGTCCTCATGTACTCCAATCATAATTATCCTCTGATAAAGGATGATACACTTAAATATCCATCCCATGATAATTATCAGGTGGTTGATTGAAAGGGTCCTTAAATAATCCACATAGTATATGTCCCTATAGGATTGATCTAATAACTCCCAAATCTAGGAGTAACATGTTCCCCTCTCTTTAATGTACCACACAATCAAAAACCAAATGAATAATAGCCTATTAGTACCCTTGTCTCCCAGTAATTGAGAGGTAAGGATACCAATAATGTCCTTTAATCGGTTGGGTATTGTTGATCCCTCAACTTGAGAAAGCCTCATGTACCACTTTGCACCCACATTAGGTGCTTCAACATCTGTGAAATACTTCACCCAATTTATTATTGGTAGATCAAATCTATTCTAACAGACTAGTTGTGGGTAGGCCCATTATTTGGTAGAAATCAATGAGATTGATCATCCACTCTCTTTGGCCCTATGGGAACACAAAGATGTTTACATCAAGGTCCTAATAGGCCAAAATGTCACAAAGTAACTAGCTAGAGGTCAAGATGATCCCTACCTACACAATCCATAAGATCCCAACATGGTCAAGGATAGCTAGCTCATTTTCTGTTAGAAATGCCAAGACTCATGGGATCCACTCCTACTCCTAACCTTTGATTCAACATATGTAATATCCCAGAAAAAAAGAAAAGACCCTAAGTCAACTCAAATATCAACTTTATCTCTCTAAACAAGAAAGAATTATAAGTTTCAAAGTTTGGTTCTGTCAAGCAAAACTGCCCTATTTACAGGGGTGATTATGCAACCACCACAACAATTATGTAACTACCCTAAGAAATGATTATTTAACCACCATAAGTAGTTATGTAACCATCCTAAGTTATTTTTAACCACCCTAAACATTGTTTATGTAATTATTACCCTATAAATAATTATAGTTGCAATCCTCCACGATGATTACATAACTACCAACCTATAAATGCTGATGATTCCATCCCTAAATGATAGTTTTGTCCACTAGCTACATGGACTCCAATTTCCCAAAAACTATAAAAAATTAGCAAATTTTTTACATTTTTATAGTCTATCCTTTCCCATGAACATTTTAAAACTATTTTTTCAAAATTGGTTGTATTTATAGCAAGGTTTGACCATAAATTTAAAAAATGGGGCAAAGGGGAAAGCAGCATAAAACTTACCTGATCTATCCTACAACTCCTCTTGTTGGTATATTTACCATCCTCTTATTGTATTCTTCTCATTGGTTACTTTCTCACTTGAAACTTTAATTGGTAATCTAGAGCTCAATAAATCTCCAAAATTGATTGGCACAAATGAATTAGTTTTTGGTAAACTTTTGAATATATTGAGCCCCAAAGTAACCATTTTATTTTAAAACTTTCCAATTTTGGTATATTTTCACATTTTCACATATTTTCTTATTTCTAAATTTTACATCTACTAAATTATACAACTCATGTTTTAAAATTTAAATTCTAATAACTTCTATCTATCATAGCACATTTTATGGTCTTGTAGGTTCTTAACTACTTAACATCGAATTCAAGCCCCTAATGGATGGTTCAGGTAGTATGATCTTCCCTAAACATATGGTATATATTCTAGTCCATAATTTAATTATGTAGTTTATTTTCTACATTTTTATCATGCTACACTTGATTATCATATTTTGTTTACAGGTTGTACAAAGTCTTAATTGACTTTGCTATGCCACCAAGGTAAGGTAAGTATTTCTAAATTCCTATTTCCGTTTCACACACCAATAATTATGAATAAAACCTCATCAATTCATGACAAGGTTTCCTCTTTATGGGTCAATAAATATGCACCTATTTTTACACAATGTGATATTCTTGATAAGATAAGTCCAATGATAATTCAATGACCTCATAATAATGCTCAAAAGGGAACTCTTTAACATTCTCTCCTCTTTTTCTTCCCTCTCTCTCCTAGGTCCTTAAAAACCCCATTTTATTTTCCTTTGTATCTTCCCTTATCATGTTTTCAATAACTTCTCATTAGTGATGAAACTGTACAATAAGGTGATAAAATCACCTTATCAGGTGACATAACTACCACATTGGTGTGTTTGTCACAACAGTTGTGTAAAACATATTGTTGGTTTTGTCCTAAAAGTTAATTTTTTTATAATAAATTAACATAGGTTTTGTTATCTATATTGATTTTTCATCCCCTAAAAGTGATGGTTATGTAAACACCCCCTGCAAAGAGGGGTGGTTCTATCACCATTATTTCAACTTTTGAATTTGGCTTGTGTAATTCATTCCTTGACATGATATGAATGTTTATTATCATATTTATTTATTTTTACACCCTAATTTGACCTAAAGTTAGGCCAAAATCACCCCCTCTTATATTTAAAATCATTTTAAGTCCTTCATAAGTTCAACTCCAAGCTCAACTCAGTTTAACTCCTTCGTGCAAGCTCCATTACTCTTATACAAACTAATTTTAGCTTGATTTTGGATCCAAAAAATTTCATTGTATATTAATATTTTTGAATCATTTACATCCAAAACATACTATAATTTATTTGGATATTTTATTTGATCACTTTTGTGTTTGACTACATAGTTACTGATAAGGAAATCCATTATTCTTGTAGCCAAGTCTTTATAAATGGTATATTTACCTAGCCATAGTTAGTTGTTCATTATTTGGTTCTATTTTTATCCTATTATCATCCCAATTGTGATATTTATTTATTCATCCTCTTTTTTATAGATCATAAAATATGCATTGGGTAAATGAGCTAGCATACTAAGGACCATAGTATAACAGATCTCTTGCCTTTAACTTGTATACATTAGGATCAGTTTGGAGGTTATTAGCTTAGTTTCATTTCTATTATTCAATATATTAGATAAAATTATCATTAATTCTTATATTATCTTAAATATTTATTTTTTAAAATAAATCAAGTTCTGATAGGAAAAAGATTTCTTCTCTATCTCATCCTTGCACAAAAACAGTAAATAATTATCGTTATTTATTTTTAATCATTTCAATAGATTATTTCACAAAAAAATATTGAATTTAAACCTTAGGTGAATGTTATAAATTATATCATACCATTATATCCATTACAATTAAAAAAAATAGTTTTTAAGCAAGCTATTTTATTCTCAAACAAGAAATTAGTGATTAGTAAAACCCTAGACAAACCTAGGTGAAAAAGAGGCACTATTGTTATTCTAATTTTCATTGTTTGGATAAATTTCGTATGTTGTTTTAATTAATTTTATCATAGAAATCATAACTTCCATTTCAAATACATTCTTCAAAGCTAGCATCCAACACCTGTAAAAATTAAAACTTGTTTCTATCTTTTTTAGGTGAGAGAAAACTCTAAGAACTTATAGTATTTGTTTTTTGGATATTAGATATTTTATTTAATCACTTTAATTTGAATAAAACATATTTTTCATATTATATCCATTCACATATAAATTAAAAAGTATAAAAACAACTTCATATAGCTTGCATATAGAAAGGTTAAAATTTAGCATTTGCATGGCTATAATCCCTCTCTCAATTTGTATGCATTAAAAAGCATTTGAAAAATACAAAAAAAAAAGTGTTTTTTATTTTATTTAATCCTAATTATTTATATCTACTTTCAATTATTTCATTTTATCATGTAATTAGTTTCCTTTTTAGTCAAACATTCACAAAAAAAACATTGTCAAAAATTTTATCCAACTTTATAAGCCAAACAAAACCTTACTTATAAACAACATAGTAAGTCCTCACATGATCCATTCAGATAATCTCATATTCTTACACATTGTATAATCCATTTTGGATGACACTTCATGAACACATGATATTTTTAAATAAGGTCTTTTCCCTAGGGTTAGAGCACCTAGTCCCATAGTTGGCATACAATCTAATATCAATACCAATATTAAGAGTGAGGTGTTTTATTCTAACCCAATCCCCCATCTCATTATTGACTCTCTCAATTCATTATAGGAAAAATAACAATTTCTTAATCCATTGATCATTATCCTCCCTTAGAACAGAGGCCATGATTACAATGTTATCCAAGCCTAGTTTCCCTTCTCACCTCCTTCTCCTTGGATCTAGCCTCATCCTATATCATTCACATTTATGGATGACATTGACTGGGCATAATCAACCTAACATAGTAGATATCTTATTTTGATTCATTCATGTTAATCTCCCTCATTTCCTTAATCTTAACATCAACTCAAAACTTTGCCTTGTTGAAATCTTAAAGATAAAATGACCCTAGAGCTATGTTTTTGCACAGCTTGACTCTCTCAATCAGCACCATGACATTGTTGAGGTTTTTTGGTTCCATCAGGGTAAATTCTTTCCACCACCTATTCCAAATCTCATTCTACCTAACAACCAACCCAATCCATATCCCATTCATTACATCAGCTACTTCAACCTAACCTTAGGGAGTCAAGTGCATAGTTTAACATGTGTCATTCACATGTACACAAGTCCATCTAGCTAAAATGGGATCAAAATTAAATTATCCAAGACCATAGGCATTAGGACCATGTGACTGATCATGTCATAGGATATGGAAACTTAGAAACAGCTCAAGTGGATATAGAGGGATCAAAAAACAAGTTTTTAATCCATAAACTTTAATAAAAAGGTTTAATAACACCTAATTTGTATCAAATAATTCATGCATATATAAGTACTTAAATAGCCATAAAATATCACTCATTAAATTCCAAGTGGACATTTTTAGGTGTCTACATATTTCCCCCATTTTGAGTTGCATGCTTAGCCATAACTTAGATTATGTAAGCACACACTTCACAGTAAAGACACAAAAGAATTTATATGAAAAGGATATTACACATTTGTATCTCAAAACACTATGATATTGATCCTTAGAACCTCAAAACCTAATTATCTTTCTGATGTAGAAACATTTAGGCTGATGATAAATTCTACGTTGACTAAAAATATGTCATGTATTTATGAATATTTGTGACTTCTTAGTAATATATACTATATTGTTCTTATCAAATATGATAAAAATAGGGTCAAAAAACATATAAATAAATCCAACATCATAATAATATAAAGTGACAAAGGTTTCATTCATCTGACATAGTTAAATTTGACTAGTTTTAGTAAATGATGAAACTATTGATAAAAATAGGTGGTGGTTTCAAAATCATTGATTGAATTAACCAATGGTTACATAACTATCAATTTTTAGCAAGCTATAATTTCATCCACATTCATTAAAAAAAATTAGCTATCAAAAATGTTAAAATTTGACTTTTGGACCATTTTCCAAAAACATGGGAGCTTGAAAAGGCACTCAAATAGTTTGAAAAGAGACCGAGGAGATTCAAATCAATAAGGGAAGAGATAAGGAGAGTTAGCTAGAGAAATTTAGTGTTGAGATGAGAGTGGCATTAGTTTTGGAAAATAAAAATAGGCTAGGAATTGATTAGATAAAATATTTAAATTATGTATTGATTAAAAAGGAAACTCATAAAACCATTGCAAGGCATAGTCCTTAAATCTTCTAGGAAAAAGCTTGGTTAATAAATTATCATTAGAATAATAATATGAGAATGTTACATGGAATGATATAATATTATTTGTATCACCTTTATCATCATATACTGTAAACCCAGATGAAAAAATACTATAGGTGTATAGACTCAAATTTAATCATTAAGTGTTTGGCAATGTTTAAACCTAACATCTTTACCCTATTTGGACAACTCACCATTCCATTAATTTGCAATTTATATGGAAACATGCAATATTTTATAAACTATCTTACAACCAGCCACAACATCATTCAAACATCCCTATTTTGATCACTAACTCTTGTCAAACCATTTCTAGCAATCTCTATCCTTCTGAAACAATACTACACTAAAGCAGATAGGGTCACACTACAACCTTTTCCACTAGTGTGGTCTTATCCCCCACACTCCAATGGCACTTTTTTAAATTTTACATGTTAAATTTTACCCCTTCTATTCTTTTATCAAGGCTAGTTATAAAAAATATTAAAATTTTCCCTTTATATGATCACATCAAGGTCATTCAAAATACATTTAGAAATCACTTGTAAATTTTATTGCACATTGATCAAAAGAGCACTATTGATTCCAATTCTAATTTTTAATAATTCTAACAATCATATTTCAAGTTTAAATATATTTTATTATAGGTTAAGGGCACTCATTTTTAAGCATTTAAATAAATATATCAAGTTTCCTTCATCTATAAAAAGTCAAGATTCAGACATTCACTCTAGGAGGGAGAACTATCTCAACATAAGGCCCTTTTGGGATATGTAGGTAGCACTCATATTATGTGGAGTTTTCTGAGGGTAAATAAGTTACTTCCCTAACACTATTCCACCCTATTGTAATTTTATATTTATAATGTTTATTCTTATGAAATAGGAATTACATTTTTAGATCTTTCACATGTCAAATCCACACATAGTCAAATATTAAATCCTTGTAGATAGGCACATAGATCTAGATCAAAAAACCATTCGCATAGTCAACTAGAATGTGACCACAACCAAAAAATAAGGCCACAATGCATCCTTGTCTTACTATCATGACCATGTCCCAAAAAAAATTAATTATTATTTTAAGATGTGACATAGTACATTTTCAAGTAGTTTTCTAGTCATGGTCAACCTGCACAATCAACATAAAATCGATTTGAGAGAGGTTTGTATTTCTTTTAGTTAATTTATAATTCTATATTTTTTTTATTTTTTATTTATATCTTTATATTTTTTTATTTAAATTTTAATAGTTTAGATCTATTTCTTTGAGTCATTTAATTCAAAATAGATTAAACATTCTGATGAACCCACTATTCTTAGAACATTGCTTGTTGTTTTCTTGATTTTTGTCTTAGGATTTCATTATAATTCCTATAAATACATGACACTACAATATAATATCTTTCAATCTTGGATATAAACCCAAAAACACAAGTCAATCTTATTTAACCTTGAAGTAAGCTGACACTAAATAAATTTTCTTATCACCTCAAATAGACATTTGACACATAAGCTCTTTCTTTCAACCTCAGTTTGAAATTTTTGAGATCCATACACAAAAATATTTCAATTTTATCTTCTCTTTATTTTTATATTTTCTTATGCTTGTTTATATAAACTATGTTCTAGTAATATTAAAACTACTTAGTTGTTGTTGTTATGGGCTATGTAGTGATATGCTTAATAGACATCATGGTGTGAGGGGTTTTACCCAAATACTCATAGCCATTATATAATAAAAAACATGAAGTTTAGTTTCCACATACATCATGGTATAATATAAATGTCATGGGTCTATTTTTTATACTTTAGGAATCCTATTTTATCTATTTTATTTATGGTGTACCTGAGAGGAATGAATCACCCAAGGATTTTGCTTTCATCATACCCTAAAAAATGGGGTTAGTAGTCTATAGGCACAATTTTTTATTTATATTTGGTGATATAAAACATATTGATGAAACTAATAAATGAAAGATAAATTCTATTTGAGATCCCACATAATCATTCAAACTCTTTCCTAGATCACCCTCATACCTTGTTTTTTTTTATTTTATTGTATTCACAATGGAATCAATGAGTGAATGTTTCTTTCATTTGTTACTTATCATTATGAAGTTCATTGTTAAATCTTTCATTACTTTTTATCATGCTCTTAATTACATTTTTACATGGATTCAATGTCAAATTAATAAATAAGTTACACTAAATAAGGCCCAATATTGGCTTTATTTTTTCAAATGATTGCATTATTATATCATGTCAATACTCTTCTCTAATAAATTTTATAAAATTTGAAATGAATTGGGAACAAGATGAATCATATGTTATACATTGTATCAAATATTTATCTTCAAATGATCTTCCATTACTTACTTAAAATCCTCTTGAATTACATATCATGGCTCTCATTTAAGAAACCAATACTTAGTAACAATCTAGTCAAATTGATGATGCAAAATTTATGTAATATCTTCATGAACATCCAAAAAAGGTTAATTCATTTTAATATGTCACTAGAGATGAAAAAAATAAAGGGTCCCAGGATAATCTTTATAATGTTGACACTTATAATATTGCATACATGCCTATTTGTACACCTTTATATACTTTTATAACACCATCTATTGTTTTGGGAACATCATTTGGTTTCCAAAAAGTATCCATGTCTATGCCTACTCATGCTACTTAACTCCATTTATTACCTCTATAAGTTCTACTCTTGAGCATGTAGTTCTTTCATTAATAACTAAGCTATCTTACACTGATAAAACTATCTCTCATTCTAGCCCTGCTATGGACTCATGTTCTTTGTTATATAACCCTTTGGCACCCAAAATTACATCTTATCCATTACCAATTGGGTTACTGGCTCCTAAGATTATTTTATATGAAGGCAAAGGTGATCCTAAAATAACATTTGTGTGCATTCCATGCAGTTTATCTATACTATGCATATAATGAAAAATTATTGACAAAGCTCTTTCCAAGAAGTCTCAAAGAATATGCTCTAATATGGTTCTATGATCTTCCTCTTCAATTATTAAATGATTTCAATCTTGTTGCAAATCAGTTTTTAACACACTTTTCTATCAATATTGGTGAAAAATTATCATATACTTAAATTTCATATCTCAAACAAGGTTCTAATGAAACAATTAGTAAATATGTTCTAAGATATAAGACTATTCTAGAAGAAATGGAAAATCAAAAGAATAATAATGGCTCCAAGATTTTTTCACTAAAATTTGTCTATCTCCTCTTCAAGTGTAAATTATGTTTGATAATTTTAAATATTTTGATGAACTATGACATACAATCAAAGAACGTGAAGTTAAATTGATTAATTTGAAAAAACTCAAGTACATTTGAAATTATCTTAATTAAAATGTAAATCTTCAAAGCAATCAAAATTATAATAGCAAACCCAATGAAATAAATAATAAAGATAAGATTACAATTAATTTTATTTCACAACCAACACAAAAGATTCAACTACAAGCTCTACAAAGGAGGCAATTCTCAAATTATCATCACCTCCTAGTGTATTATTGTAAAAGCTACTTGAATGCAATCTCGTCACTCTTCTTCAAACTAGTGGAAGTGGACATGTGTAGACCAAAATTTTAAAACTTTGATGGAAATGAATATTATGAGTATAATAGATGTATTAGGAATTATAAAAATAGATGTTTCAAACTCAAGCATAAGATTCAAGATCTCATTGATGAGAATATTATGATATTGGTACAATATCAAATAGGCTAAAACATAAATAAATGACAATGCAAATCTCAAAATGTACAAATAAACTTTTCTAAATTATAAATAAAATAATAAGGATACTTTTGAAGTATATTATGCATATAATTTTCATCCTCCTCCTTCTACATATGGGTATCCACTTTATAATATCATTGGTATAGTTAGAAGCAAATGAGTATCATGTCCTATGATTACATTTGATGATAGTGAAATTGTTAATGATGATTGAGATAGTCATGCACTCTTTATTTGAGCATATGTTGACAAATAATCCATACATATTATTATTATATAAAATGGATCAAGAAAAAATGTATGAACCATAACACTCCTCTACTCTCTTGGTTATACAAAGTAAGACTTATAGGATATGTCTAGATTTATCAAAGCATTTTATGGTCATACACATGATAGTCTTGGGCATATAGTACTACCCTTATAATTGGGGCCTCTCATAATGTCCATTCCATTATTATTTATACTAAACACATGAGTCTTTGATATATTATTAAGATGCCCTTGGATACAAAATATTAAAGCATTACCTTTTATAGTGAATAAACATATCAATTATATTAATGATAATCAAATGGTTAAAATTTTAGTAATCCAATATGAATATCTTTTTTAATAAATGATATTTAATCCTCCTATAGAATATTTGGAAGGCACATACATTGAGAAACATGATCATGAAATAGTCTATATAACTATTCAATAACATATTTAAAGATCGCTATCTCCATCTATGTATGAGCATGATACATGTACACATTAGCATATTAAAAGATCAATTTCTCCATCTACTTATTAGCATGATATAGTCACACATGATCATAATCAGTTACTTTAAAAATTAATGGTACATTATCTTAAGCATAAAGTGGCACATAAAAAGAGGCACCTATCTCCTAAGGCACAATAAGCTATTAAGAGAGTTTCACCACATTTATAGGTAGATACATATTCTCCTATGGCACATGAAGATACATTTTTACATAGGTATATAATTATTGGTTCAAAGAGTTATATTACAATAGATGATTCTTATTCAGATTCACATGCATCTATAATTGACACTTCTTCATAGGAATTCATTCTTCCATATCATGTCATGGGTTATGCATAAATTCCCATCACTTATATAATTGGTTAAACACTTGAATTTTGTTTCCATACCTTAATTTATTTTAATTCATTGTTATTTATTCTATACCAATTACAATCATTCTTATAACGCTTGGATTTATTTTCACTTTGGGTACTTGCGCTCTTGATTTTCAAATTGATTGAATAATCCAAGATAATTACTTTATAAATGATTTCAATGCACATTCTTTATGGAACTCAACTTCATTATAATTTTATACCTATCACATTAAGGTTTCCTTTCACTTGTATAATCACATTTATATTTTTCCCATCAAGTACATTATTATATATCTTAATCATTTGTGTTACATTATTATGACTTACTTACACATGCAATGGGGCACATTGCTTACTTTCCTTCTTACCACATTATGTTTTAGCACCTTGTTGAGGATTGTTTAAATCCCTCCCTTTTATTTTATTTTCAAAATCTTGCTTATTAGTGTAGATGCTCCTTTTTGGCTACTTCCATGTTTAAATAGATACTTGAGAAAATTCTAATAAATAATGTAATTTAAGCCTAGAAATCACTAGAATGCTCTAATTAATTAGTGCACATCACATGCATCTTATAAACCATGTCAATTTATCTCTCACTAGGGTAATGCACTACACATTATCATCACCTCCCTCTAAGTCATCTCTGGTCAAGTTGTGACCTAACAAACTAACCTTTTTGATTATGTGTGAGGGATAACATATCAAAATTCAGAAATGGTAATTAACTTGATCATGATTACTTAATTGATTAAACCAAATTAAATGCATAGGTGAAAATCCCATGGCTAATTAATTATTGAATTTATAATTTTATAAATTTATAAATATGAATTGATGACATCATCATGACATCAAACAAATATTTGAAATGATGTCACTATCATGACATCATTTTTCTTGAGTTGTCAAGCACTCACAAAATATTAAACAAATATATATATATATATATATATATATATATATATATATATATATGATCCATGCCTATTAACTGAAAATATTAATGGCTTGTTCCCTCCTAAACCTAACCATGGTTAAACTAAACCTAATTACACTTGGGTTAGAGTTAGTTTGGAAGGCTATAAATACAAGGCTTCACTCATTGTTCAACAAGATTTTTCTATGTAAGGTTATTTTGGTAAAATACCTTTTAAAATATCTTTTGGTATAATTTTATTATGCAAAAATACCTTCAAAGACCCTCTTTGTAGTATTATAATGCTCATTTGTTGAGAGAGATCCAAGCTAAAGCCAAGCCCAACATTGCCAAGGTGATAAGGAGAGATGATGTGAGGAGAACCATTGCCAAAGATTCTTTGATCACATAACCAAGAACTTCTATCCATGGCCAACATATAAATATTTCTCTCAAGGAAGGTAAATAATTATTATTTTTTCTTTTATTGATAGTTACTTGTACTGTTCTCTTACTTTGAGTGTCTAGGCTTGAGGTGTTAGTTTTATTGGTGTGTTTTTGTTTGGTTTTTTAATCATAATAACATAATACTATTCTCCCTTATTATATTCCTATTTATCACACCTATCACCTTTTAAAAGTCTATTAAATTTGAATATTTTCATATATATATATATATATATATATATATATATATATTTCAAAAATTTAAAAAAAATCATATATGTCAAAAATTCAAATTAAAAAAATCAACAATTCAAAATTAGGACATTAAAAGCATCTTGCTTATGCTACTAGCTTGTTTATTTACATATTTTATTTATTTCATGTCAAGTAGATGGCATATTCTAATTTTCAATACACAATGTTTTTCATCAGGTATTTGAGTGTGATACAAGACATACTTTTACATGATTCTTTAATGTCAGACTTCCCTTATTATCCAACAACTTTGCTAAGTTGAGGGCATCATTTCATTCTCCATGAACCCTTCATTAGATTGTATCTATCCATAATATTTATACCATATCAAGTTATATATTATACATTTTTTTCTACTCACTCATTCTTAACAATGTGTTACATGGATATGATGGATCTAGACTAGTTCCATTTTTTCTATGATTCTTTCTTAATCTATTACATGATAATTTAGGACTTTATTCCTTATTGTGTGTGGCCCTTGTACTGTTGTGTATAACATATACATGTTATTTCTTGTATGGCATCATTCTGCCATTTGTGTGTGGCCCTTTCCCTTATGTGTTTATGCAAACATTCACATCTCCCTTGAATGTTGCCCTTGGGCCTTAGTATATGCAAATTGTGTAGCATTATATGTCATTGCTTGTATGTTCATTACTTTTTACTATGGTACCATGATTCATATCATGCATTGATTCTAATTTATACTCTTAATTTTTTACCACGATACATATCATGCACATGACACTTATGTTCTTTAATGTGGTATTCATCTAACACATGTTTGATGTACAAGTCAATTATATACTCAATACCATGATGAAATAAAATTCAAATGTTAAAAGTGATACTAAATGATTATATATTTCATATATAATTTATTTTTAGATAAGTTATTTTTAGGTTATATCCCTCATCTCAAAAAGTGGGAACTACAATGGGCTTGTCTTGAGAATTCAATCATTATGAACAACAAATTTCATTCACTCATGTTCATGTTACTACATGAAAATTTAAAATACCTTGAGTTCAAAAGTTTCAAATATAATTTATATCCATCTGTAGTAGTGTGATTTTTGTAACTGGGCCATGTTAGAGTCTAGTGATACTCAACATTTATGGTTATAATTTTTCAATGTAACAAACCACATTTGGTGGTTCTACCCTTCAATTATTTTAAAAAGTAATCTACACAGTAAAATGAGAGTTAGAACATAAAATATTTATAATTTAAGGGATTTCACTAATTTTAAAATTGAGACTTGATCATTCTCAATTCACCACAAGTTCAACATTTATCTAAATAGCTCAACAAGGGAGCATGCACTTCTTGATTTAACAAGTTACAAGGAAATTAGATTGCATACTCTTTCAATTATACACATTCCTTTATCTCTTTTCAAATCTTAAATTTTAAATTTCAGATTTTCAATCTTCAAATATGGAATGCAACTAATTTGATTGGAATTATTGTATGTTTTACATTAAGGCATCTTTCACAATTAAGATTCACATTAAAAGATAAAGTTTCTATGCACACTTAGGTTCACATCTACTTTACTCTAATAATTTCACTTCATTACATCACTAGAATAAAGTAGGGGAGAATGTAGATACTCAAATTGAATCATTACGTGTTTGACAATGTTTAACCTTGACATCTTTACCATGTTTGCCCAACTCATCATTCTATTAACTTGAAATTTATACGCAAGTATTCACTATTATGTAAATTATTTTTCAACCATATATAACATCATTCAGACATCTCTATTTTTTTCACAAAATTTTATCATACCAGTTTTAGTAGTCTTTGTCTTTATGGTACAAGACTTTGTTAGGTCAGATAGCAAGACCACAATGTGACCTTGTCCCCCACCTTCAATGGTAGCTTTTTAAATTTAAAATGTTTCATTTTACCCCTCCACTTTTAAAAAGTTTTGTTAGCATAAATATTCAAAATTTTCCTCTATATAATCACATCACGGTCATTTAAAATACATCTAACAATCACTTGTAAATTCTACTGCTCATTGAGCAAAAGAACACTATTTGCTTTAATTCTAATTTTGAAGCACTCTAGCAGTCATAGGTCAAGTTTTAATATATTTCATTTCAAGTCAAGAAAAATCATTTTCAATCATTTAAATAAATCTATCTAGTTGTATTCATCTAGAAATAGTTAATATTCACATGCTCACTATAGAAGGGAAAATTACATCATCATGAGGCCCTTTTGGGCTATGTAGGTAGCACTCAGATTATGCAAGGTTTTCTAAGGGTAACTTGACTATTTCCCTAAATATAGTCACCCCTTTTAGAATTTATTCTCTAGTGTGTTTATTATGTAGGAGCTAGGGTTTTTATTTTTTAGATTTTCCACTATCAAATCATCATACATAATCAAACATTAAACCCTCGTAGATAAGTGCATATATCCAAATCATAAAATTAGTTTCATAATCAACTAGGACATAGTCATAGTCAATAGATAAGGCTATAATATGTACTTGTCTGCCTAGCCTAGACTTGTCCTAGTAAATTTTTAATTTATATTTTTTGATGTGACATAGTACATATGTCTTTTTAGCTAATTTCCAGTCATAGTCAACATAAAATCAATTTTAGGGAGGTTTACATAGTTGTTTGTGATTTACTATATTTTATCTCATTTATATTTCTATAAATTTTATATTTTATATTTAGATCTTTAAAAAATTTGTATTTTAATTTCAATAATTTATATCTATTTATTTTAGTCAGTTTAATTCAAAATAAATTAAATAGTAGACAAAGGATAATTGTAAATCTTAGAGGCCAAAGGGTTGTGTAATAATGCTTGAGAATTTACCAAATGACCCGCTCTATAATAACTTTATTTTATTTGGAAAACCTTGGCTTGAAGATTGATAAGAATTTGTATAATATCTTGATTAGTAGGCACATTTGATTGATTAGCAATACATGATGTCACATAAGTAGAAAGCCTAGGAGGCATAAAAGTATGTTGTATAGACATAAGTGTAAACACATCGATTATATAAGTAATAGTTTGAACACCTATTATAGAATCTATGCCTCTAAAATATTAATTAATATCATTTAAAATTTTAACATTTCAATCCTCAAATGCAAGTTCCTTATCAAGCTATTTGTTTTCATATCTAGTTACATGTAACAATGCATCAATCATGTGTGGATTCATTCTAAGATATTCAATAAGTTCATGTTGATATGTATCTTCAAAATAATCTTGAAAATCATCATGATCATTTCCTTTATGAGCATCCATATTAAATATATATTCCATTAAAATTACATAAAAATAAGGGAAAATCATAGATTAGATCCAAATTCAAACCCTAATGCAAGATAAATTAAAACCCTAAGAATGAAAGATGAAACCCTAAGGTAGAAAATATATAGGGTTTTTTAATCTTTGTATAAATATTAAGTTCACCAAAATGTTTTATTTATTTTATGATTAATTTGATATAAATAAGATAAAACTATAAATATTCAGATTTTGTAAAATAAGGTAATAATCATACAAATATGAATATAAAAGTGTATATTGATATCAAGCACTTACTATTTTTATAATTGAAAAAATAATGGAGAAGAGATGAAATTATCTTATTTATTATTTATATTTCTCATTGTATTCATCTCATTCCTTTGATGACTATGCAAATACTTAGATGAAGAAACATGAGCTCAAACCTTGTGCAAACATTATCGATGAAGCTTAGACCTCCATAGTGACCAATAATATCCAAGCTCAACCAATAATATCTTAGTTGATTATGTAAGTCTGCACTTCCTCATACAATTTTAAATGCATTGATTGAAACCTTGTATGTGTGCACTCTCCCTTGGTCCTATGCATTGATCATTATTTTTCTTATTTTTCTTTTGAAACCCTAATCATATTTTGTGACACAAAATGACTCTTGAAAAAAGGGTTAGAAAATTTGGTAATATAACTTTAACCACTCCCCATTGAGTGATTGATCATAACTCAATATTTCGAAGAGGGCTCAAACTACACATAATTCTCCCACCTAGGTGTATGTGGACACCATTATGATCATGCTAGAATGCAAAGTAATTTTTAGATTTTGACAATTGACACTATGTAACTTTGACCTAATTATGTTTATAAAATTGGGTTTAGGGTTGTTTCTTTAATAAATATTCATGTGTGTATGCCTTTATGATAATGTCTCAAGAGGGTGTTAATTAATGTCTCAAGTTTGTTAGGACCTTTCAAGATAAGTTTTGGTTGAGTATGACCTTAGGATTGATTTTTATTTATATTTGACTATTTGATATATCCTACTATGATTGGCCCATGAAAAGTGTCTAGATTGACCTAATGAAGACTTACCACTTTAAAAAATAGTTATTGATTATTCCTAGACACTAGGTAGACACCTATGATAAAACCAAAACCATATGCTTATTTCTAGTACTATCTAAGGAGTGAAAATCAATGATATGATATATGGTAAAGTTTGTCTAGTTTTATGGAGTGTTCTTACATGGACAAGGGTGATCATGAATACGTGTATTGATTAATTAGGTTAGCCAAGAAAACTAGTAGGTAGATTGATAGGGGAAAGTGTGCATAAGATTAAAATGTGTATGCAAAGTCTAAGTATGTCAAAGTGTGTCAAATTTGATGTTTTAAAAGTGTATAATACCATATTTATGTGTTTATAATCTTCTATGTATGGTTTTTCTATCATGATTTTGAAGGAGATTAGTTTCTTAGAGATCCATGTAAAATTTTAGAAAAGTGAACAAGGTTTTCAAAACCCTAAAATCGATGAATAAGATCAAAAATCCATTTTTCACACATCTAAAATATGTCAGGTCTAGCCTCATAATTATTATATAAATTCCATTGCTCTTCACAAAGTGACTAGATGGATACGATGAATGATCTCTATTTATTCTTATTTTCTAGGTTTTGTTTGCCTCATTTATAGCATCTTATTTTCACTCCATATTTCTAAAAACAACATCAAAATTCATAAAAAAAATTAAATATTATTATTAAACCCCTCTTATAATTTAATGTTATAGATAACTATTTATAAAATTAAGTAATATTTTGTTATTGTAATTTGATTAAGCTTACTTACAATGTTTAAAAATAAATGTGATATAACTTAACTTAGATCCATTTATGTCTATTGAATTTTAGTGATCCTATGTTCTTTTACACCTATTATAGGTTATATTTTGCTTCTATTGTCTTGGATTTGAGTTTTCTTAGGTTTAATACTTTTCCATATTCTTTTAGGGTTTCATAAACCCTTGATGTTTCATTCCCTGCTTCCTAGGGTTATATATTTATTCTCTATAGTGTTACATTTTAATAGGGCTTGTGTTGTTCATGTTTATATATTATTAACCATCATTTATTTTTTATTGATCCTAAACCCTTAGGTGACGTGTTTTCTTTATACATGAAATTATATTATCATGAGTGAAACTAAATGCAAAATTTTATTTTGATTTCAAAATTTTGTAAAAATATGGGTTCTAAGAAAGTCTTGTTGAAATTTAAATTATCTATTGTAAATGATGTACCTTCCTTGAATTATAATAATCTAGAAAATGTGTATGATTATGAATATTATTATGATTATGAGGTTGAATTCATATGTAGGCATAGGCCCTAGATCATTAGGCAAGAGAGGAGAAAGTGCGGATGTACCCATCAATTATATTAAAAAATATGTTATGACCAATATTGGGAAGTTATTTCCTCTAGTATTTTATCACAATGATAAATGAAATAACTCAAGTCATTTATAATGACTTTGATGTACTATGTCATTGATTGGTTTTATTCATTGCCATGTGGATTCGTACACTTTTTTACAACATTATTGGATGATTTTTTTATCACATATTTTTAAAAATATTTGTAAAAAGGTCATATTTACATAATTAAATCAAGTTCTAAAAGTATCCAATGAAAATATTGGTAGATATGTGCTTAGGTTCAAGACCTTGATCACTAGGATGAATTATCAACCATTACATAGAGAGCTTCAAATTTTTTTTATTAATAGTCTAGTATCAATTACAAAATAAAATGTATCTTTCAAAAACTTATCAATACTTAGACAAAATTAATTTTGTGGTTAAGGCCTTTGAATTAAATCTTTTAGTTGGAATTATGCTTGTATTACTAGTATATTTTCATGTCTTTGCATTAGTTGTTGTATCAAAATCAAGGTATTTTTTCCTAGAAATATTTTTTCATGGTCCAATGTGAAAGTATGTTTCACATAATTTGTGTCAATTCCACTGATGTAAAATAGCTTCTAATGCTACCGAATTTGCCAAAAAAATTATTGATGTAATGTGCATCACCAAATTTTATGTCAAAAAGTGCATTAGATTTGTCGACTTGTTTTTAAAATGTTATTTTTTAATTTTTAGAGGGAAATTTTATAAGAAATAAAAAAAAGTGACACAATTTTGCATCATATTAAATAAGTTACATTTGATTTTTAATTTATGTTAGATTTTTTTTGAGGACATGGGTAACAATAGGTTTCAAACATTTTCCAGTATATCATGTTTCAAAGTAACCCAAATCAATCCACCTTATCAAGAAACAATTTATAATTTATATTAAAGTGGTATTCCCTATCTTCATGAATCATGAAATGAGTTTTACTCACTATCTTAGTGTCATGTTCATCCCACACACTTCGAGGAAATGGATTGGAATTAGTGATAATTGATAGCATAGTTATGCTTTCCAAATACAACCAACTAGTTTCAAATATTCACTGCCAAGGCCTTTCAAATCCAATCTCAATATAAATCTATAAGTATGAAATACATAAAACTATTTAAAACATGATTTTTAAAAATAATCTTATCAACAATTTATTTTGAGAGAGTTTAGTAATCACAACATAGGTATTGACCAAATGTAACCCAACCAACATATTCTCCTATTGTGGGAATCTCAACAACCTCTACACATAAAAAAATCATGAAAATCATAATTTCATGTCACATTAATCACCAACAATAAATTAATTGTGATTTTTAATCACATTACCCACCCTGATCTACATTGCCCATATATGTCATGACACCTGCACAACATAATGGATTTTTGTCAAATAGTTCAAAGATTTTGAGGAATAATAAAAAAAAAAAAATAATACCTTTCCGTTTAATGTCTTAAACTTGCAATCAAAATACATGTTTCACAAAATGCAATGAAAATTTTATCTTTTCCCTTTTTCCAATAGAATATTAGTCATTGCTTAAATTCCTACACAGTAAAAGCATTATCTCTCATATAATGGAATGTGAAAGTCTTAAATCTCTAATTCCTAATTAGTATTTTTTTTAACTAAATTTACATAGAAAATACATTCAACTAATTGAGTTATATCCACATATTTTTCAAATCAATTTTGTATTAATCTGTAGGTATACAAATGTACTGGTCATATAATAGGAGTTTATTTTTCTAACTTGTGGTACTGGTTTACAAAAATTATAATATAATTACATCAGCATTTGCATCACAAATTAGAATTTGAATTTTATAGGGATTTATTAACAAAAATAAGCTACAAATTTTTTTGTTGCATTTTACATTAGGATTCATTTTTTTGGAACACTTGTATAGTCAATGCCTCGATCAAATTATCAGTGTCACTTCCTAACACAACAT
The DNA here is from genome assembly GCA_037957365.1 of Torreya grandis. Taxonomy (NCBI): domain Eukaryota; kingdom Viridiplantae; phylum Streptophyta; class Pinopsida; order Cupressales; family Taxaceae; genus Torreya; species Torreya grandis. The sequence continues at coordinate 667,953 of JARHVA010002271.1, forward strand.
TTACACTAAAAAAATGGATGATGAAAATTTGCATCAAAGGGACATGTTTTTTAGGTAATGTGTGTCACTAAATAAAAATATATTAAATTGGATTAATTTTGCCTAATGCAATAGTAAAGAATAATTAAAATTTTGACACAAAAAGTGTCAAAAATTCATGAAAGTCTGCTAGTGAAAATGAGAGAAATGTTTGATCTAGTGATTTTTTAAAATTAAATTGATTTTCAAGTCTAAAATAAATGACCACAAGTATAAACATAATAATTATGTCAAATAAATGGTCATTTATATACAGCAACCATCCTAAAATCTTGTGTAGCCTCAATAAAAAGAGCGTACATAATTTTTGAGATTAATTGAAAGTCCACAAAATGTCATAAATAATTTACTCATGAATGCAACATGATTCATTTATATACCATTAACAAGAGAATTATATACTTAAATTCTATTACCTAAATATTTTGATATAAATCCATATTGTGCTTTAATTTTCATATAATTCAAGGCAATGCTACAAATAGATGTATTACTTTAAAATAAAAGATTCAAAATTTAATTGATAGTGATAGAATTCTATTGGATTATACACATAAAAATATAATTGCAATAACATAATCATATACTCATAAGGAGGAATCAACAAATAATATCAATTTAGAGGTAGACAGACCAAAGTACAACATTTTTCCTATGGAATACAAACAACATTCGCATGCGGATAATTAATTAAATCAAGAAGAAAGAAACATCTATTTAAATTATGTTTATTGAAGAAGATACACCACATGATAGTTCATATGATGGACCATTATTTATACATGCATTTATAAAAGGCAAAGAAAAATATGAAATAATGGTTGACAATGGATCACATGTGAATATGCATATTGAGAAATTTATCTATAGCCTTAGACTTAGCTTAGATGATTTATCTTATACTTATAAAATTATCATGGGATATGATGGTATGATACGAAAATGCCTTGGTTTAATGCTTTATTTTTTATTAGAGTGTGACCAAATATTATTCAAAATATTGTCTTGTGGTAGCTACTATTGGATAATACAATGCTTTACATAGTTGACCAAGGCTACATCAAATAAAAACAATCCCACTTATTGTGCATCAATATTTGAAATTTGGGCTCCAAGGTCAAGTGGTTGCAATTCTAACACATATTAAGGGTGGGTGTAGGAAAAATGTTAGGGAAGCTAAAGTGTTACTTTCTTTTTTAAAATAGTAATACCTAAACTTATAGAGACTTTTAGAGATGATTGGACAAATAATTTTATGATAACATAAGAAGATGAATTGTGAAATTTTGAATCTTAAATATATTTTTTAATACATAAATGATATAAGTATGTAAAATTGATGCATCTCTAACAATGACAGTATTTGTTTGTGAAAAAAATAAATGAACTACATGTGTACGAACATATTTTTTGGAGTAAACAAATGAATTTTTGTATAAAATTACATATAGAGATATAGAAAATGTCAAAGATTGTTGATAATATTTTTTCTTAATTTTTAAGTTAATATATTTTTTGGTTAATTTTACAAGTCAATAAAATTATAAAATTGAAACCAAAAGTGTACGGACAAACTTCTTTACCTTAAGTTCATTAAAATAAAATAAAATTTGAAAGTATAACCAATTATTGTATTTTATTGACATCTAAGTTTTACAAAAAAATGATGAATAATTAAAATCTTATTAAGCTATCTGTAACGATATATATATGAATCATAATGAGGTATGCTATGTAGAAATTAAATATTAAAATAAATTATATATTTAAAAACTTAATATTCTCTCTCTCTCTCTCTCTATATATATATATATATATATATATATATATATATTCCTACCTTAAATGTATCCACAAAGGTAGAAAAAGATATAAATTTGGTAAAAACTATATTGGCTAGTCTATGACAAGGTTTTTGGACTAGGTTTGGATCCTTCAAGCCTAAAACCAAGTCTTTTTTGTAGGGAAAGTTATGAACTTAAATTTTGAAGTTAAAAATAGGGTTTATGCCTTATTTAATGGATGCATGTCATTTTTAAAGGGTGTAAATCCTTTATTCAATTGGAAATTCATTAAATGCATTTTATAATTTGTAAATAATTATATACATGCCATGTGTGGTATTAAAAATGGTGCACACCTTTTGTAGTTCCATAAATATTTCACAAACATTAATATCTCCATAGTGTTTACTCAACCATTTCGCATTTTAAAATATTTGAGTTAGTTTTTAGAGTTGAAAATATGTAAATTATTCATTTAATTTGTTTCAATTATCATAAATTCATAACACACCCCATTTTCAAAAAATGGGGACCCTATGAAAAATTTGGATCATTCACCCTAATATATACATTACCCTTGGTACCACATGACTAAAACCCACCTTATATGACTTGAAATATTTAGAAGTCATGTCAATTCATAACAAGTGTTAATGAGGTATTTTTAAATATTTCATTGATGTCTAATTTTCTAAGATTTCTAATGATTTGGCTTGTTTAGAATTACTCTTAAGAGGGGTTACATTCAAATATCCAAGGTATGATCCCTAAAACTTGACCAATGTTACTTGATTAAGGTTTTCAAATCATGGTTTAACTTTAACTATGACAAAATTGATGTTCGAGACTATGACATACCTTAATCTCAAGTTTTAGACTAAAGTCCAAGTCAGATTTCATGCTCAAGGTTTATGACTTTAAACTTGTCCCTTTTATTTTTATCTCATGATTTACTAATTTTCACATAATTTATTTGGTAGGATCCTATTTCTAGCTCAACTTTAATGGACACATTGTAGTGTCACATGTATTGGTCACTCAGTTGCATAAAGCTCTAAACTTTGTCATATATCTTTTAGCCTTTGAAAAACTAAGTGACCTAGTGACCTAATGGGAGTTTTCCATTTTTCACTCAGTCATAACATTTTAGCTTACAAATAATTTACAAATTTCATTACCCCTCAACCTAATGGGAGTTTGTCACTTATCACTCATTCATGTCATTCTAACTCACAAAGAAGTTACAAAGTTTATGACCCTATGACTCAATCAGAACATGCCATGTGGTGCCTAATCATAGCCTTCTAAGACTTTGGTTACTTTTCAAACTCTCATGACAATGCAATCCTATCACATCATGCCACTTGGTAATCATTCATACCCTCCCCCATTGATAAGTTGCAATGCTTCAATTTCATAATATTGTGATTGCATGACAAGATGATACTTGGTAGTTAGTTGCTTAATATTAGGTAGCTAGATGTGACATGGAATCTACCCAATATTTGGGTGCAATGGGTTGAAGACATGTGGATCCATGTCTCATGGTATCAATGTGATCAAAATAATCCATAAGACCTAGTGACTGCATGATCAAATCAAAACATGATAATTGGAAAAAATTCATGGCATTTAGGTCCATTAAAAGTTTCATACAATAAAGCCACATGATCATGTAAGCCAATAAGAACCTACCACTTAGAAAACTAGTATAATTTTTAAGGCCACATCATCCAAAGGATGAAAATGATCGATCCATGTGATGATCAAAGAAGAGAGACCCAATCAGAAGGTGACACTTGGCAAAGTATCATATGATCCACCTAGATGGTTCAATATTCAAAATAGAAGACTAAAGTACCCAAGAGGTTGCCAAGTGTTGAATATGTGTCAAGTATAGCACCTAGGTGGCATATATCTATTCACAAATCATAGTTTGTAAACACAAATTAAATGCTAATGGGGCTCATTTTGATATATATAAAGCCAAGTCACTTCACTAAAAAGTCAAGCCTATGATGATAGTACACCTAGACAAAGTGGAAATAGTGGTTGGTTGATTTCTTGAAATATAGTTTTAAAGCAATTATATTAAAATCAAAGAGTCACTCCAGCTTTAAATCAAGGAAAATTAAGACACTTGCAATTTATGACCCACATTTTTCAATTTAAATTCCAAATTTAGAATTTAATGCTCTTCACCTAAAAGTAATAGGTTCACCTTTAGTTGCTCTCTACCAATGTTCAAAGCATTATGTGAGTTTTATAAAGACTTTTGTGCACTCCTCTACCATTAAATCAAGTCATAAGCTTGTCAAACATAGAATTTGAAACCATGGCTAAAGATGAAGTATTTGAAGTCAATAAATAGGAATAAGTTCCATTCATCTACTCTTATGGGATAAATATCATATTTTGGGATACCAATTTCAAATCTATTGTATTGGCTACCAAAGATAAACATTATAATGGATTATTCTACCAAGTAGAAAATACTATGGATCAAGACAGTGAGGATGAAGAAGTTTTGAATGAGGTAGAGGATAGATTAGACATTCTAGCTCTCAAATCTATAGGATCACATAAAGAAGCATCTAACCCAAAGGTACTCCCTTATGTATACTGAGTCTACCATATGTTTCTTCAGTCTAGATGCATTGATAACATGATTAAATCTTTGAATTTGGGCCAAGAAATTGCCTTCATATTCAAGCTAGCCTTTTAGTCCTAATATGATCTGTCTAAACTAGATATTAGATACAATTAAGAAATTATGACTCAATGGATCCAAACCCATGATATCAAGGAAGGTTTGAGAGACTAATCTAAGAACAAAGTAAAGTTTGTATCCAAAACAAAAATCATCCAAATTCGCATCACATAATTCAGAAAGGGAGTACAAATGGGAATGGTTATGATGAATCAATTACATGGAGCTAAAGATATGGGTCATGTGGATGAGAAATGGATCCCACTATTGTCTATGATAATTGATAATGAACAAACTCCCCCTTTGGGGGAAATTATATCTTATAACTTGGTAGCATAAACTAGAAAATTTATGGCCAACCAAGGGAGTCATTTTTATATGATGTCCTACTTGGTGGATGCCATCTGCACCACCTAAAAAATATTGCGGTTCACTAATTGAAATCCCAATCTCAAATGGGCAGTCCTTCATACCTTCTTTATGGTCAAAGTGTATAACTACAAGTAAGAGATGAGGACCATAACTAAACATTTATATCCTATAGTATACAGGGCAATCCATGAAAGGCTTATGGCTAGATTGTTAGAAGAAATTAGACCAGCCCTAAGTACCCTAGGAGCCTATTGGTATTACCAAGATTTCACAATTATGAGGATAGTTGGAATCAAGATAGGGCCCTTTAGGTTTACCATTATAGTTCTAAATAATTTGGTTGAGAAAAAAATTGCTTATCAGTTAATCATAAGGGTAGACAAGTTATGCTAAAATAAAAGGAGAGGATTGATTCATCCTCAACTGTCTAACATTGGATGGTTTTAAATAGAAAACTAGAACTCTATCATTATTGCTACCAAGCAAAGGCCTACTTTAAAATTAGAAAGAGATGAAAATAGATAATGGGGCTTGGATCATATATTTTTCAAACATTGCATCAAACACAAGCTAGCCTTAAGCATTACTTACCACCATGAGGCCAAGGATGAGGATATGTTCTACATTAATATCACAAATGATCAATGGGTAAAGCAAAGATTGAAGGATGTTAACATCCCACTTGTTAAGGGTAGATTGAAATATACAAGTTTTTATGGATTTGTCAAGCTTGAGAGTGCTGAATTAGGTGCATCCGCATCCATAGTTTAGGTCTATGATACTAAAGAAGAAATACCAACTAACCCTTAGCTTAGTTAGAGGATCTTGAAAGAATTGTCTCCCACTATGGGGAAGGGAATGGATGAGCCTAAAAAACATACTAAGAAGGTCTTTGTCTTAGAGGCAACATCCAACACCCCATCCTAGGCTTAAAATGTTACCTCAGTATAGGCAAAACCTTTGATAGTGCCTCATTCATCTTCAATTGAAATAGTGACACCACCTACTATGACTCCAACAATTTCTACACTAGAGCTACCTACCCTACTTATTGTCAAGGAGGAACCAGGTATGATAATTCAAGAATGTGTTTATTTGCCTCCCTTGTTTCTAATTAACCACCCCTAGGGTAGATTTTGTGAGCCAACAACCCCATATAACATGGACCTAATTCCCAATAGACCCTTCACTAGTTCTATAATTAGGCCCATAAATGTGCCCCTACCCACTTATTGTAAGAAAATAAAATTAAAGGGGGGTAAATCAATGTCCTTAATACTCTTTAACTTTCACTTCATCATTCATTCATTACCATTCATCAAGCAATATCAACCCAATGTATATACGCATGAAGAAAGCATTAAACAACCAAATAAATGCATAAATAACAATAAAACATCACATAAGTGGGAAACCCTCATATGGATAAAACCCACTAAAAAAATATTGGAAAAATAATCATATAAAGCAATGAATCAATATTTAGCTGAGCACTAACCCAATAAGGAGGACCCACCCCTAATTCACTAAGCACCCACTTGGCTTTAGCAATCACCAACTTTCTAGGAGTCACCAACCCATTATTTATCTATCTCCCACTCAATCAACACTTATGATGACTCATCACCCACTCAACCACTAGTTTTAGTGAAGCACCCTAATTCACATAGAGCACCAACCCCAACTAGCTAAACACCAACCTAGTTAAGCTTTATCAAGTACCAAATTACAAGGAGACACCAACCCCCTAGATGACTTATCAATATCTCAACCACATAAAACACTTGATTAGCTTCATAATTCCTTTTTTCTCATACAATAGGTGATGATCTTCTTCCTTAGCTCTTCACACACTTCTATCCCTCTCAAACTGGCCGCTAGCCTTCTTCACTCAACTAGCCCTCTTATTGACTTTATTAGGTCATATGACCTTGATATTCATATTCATAACTTCTATTATATATTAATTGCACCTTTTTTTTCATATAACCTCCTTCTTCACCTCTTTGTGCTATTTTATTTGTTTCCACACTCACCTTACACACAAAAATAGGCCTAATTAGCCTTGATTTTATACAAGTCACTTGCTATTACACACCTTGGTCAGCCATGAACACTTGTATACTTATATTTCCTTAATAATATTTAATATAATATGTTAAAAACATGAATCAACCAATATATTATATCATCCATAGCTTGATAGGCTGCATTCCTTTTTTAGATCTCATAGAGACCTATTAGGCCTTCGTAGTCACACTTTACACTTGGCCTTCCTTGAAACACTTAAAAAATTCACATACAGTAGTAAAACCTCATATTAAAATAAAATATAACTTATAAAAATTCAATTTATGTCCATAACACCTTTTATGTCCAACCACCACTTGAACCCCTTCTCAAAACATTATTCATACTAGGTTTGTGCATACACAAAAAAATTGTTTTAAACAACAAAAGAATAAAATCAATTTTGCCAAATAATAATGAAAAAAAATAATATATACATAATATATATTAACTTATGTTCATCACCATATTATTTACACTTCATAACTCAGGGATAAAGTAATCAAACCCTTCTCTGCAAGAAGCTCACTCAGAACTACCAACTAGTCTCAAAACATAGTCAAGTAAACATGAACTTCTAACACATGATTATACATACTCAATGGATTTAAATTAATTAAAATTATCTAAAATTATATATATAACAACCTCAAATAAACATATCATAATATATAATGGAAACTATTGGTCTTATAGACCAATCTGTTGACTTTCTCTCTCAAAGATTTCATTTAGCCAGATAAGCCATTTTGGCTTCAATGTTCCAACCTTTTACACTGACTTCCAAGATTTTTAAAATGATGTATATGTAATTAAATTAAAAAAAACAAAATAATGTGTATTATATATATTAACTCATGATATATAGTCTCAAACTCATTATTGCAACCTGCTTACCCAAAACTGCTAGTTTGCCTTGAAACACAGTCATGATGATAATGACCTTCAACACCTATGTAGACACATTAAAAATATCCTAATGTATGTTAATTATCATATAATATTATTATAACATTATAATATAGGTAGATAACATGGTCATATTTCAATATTGGTCTTATATACTAATCTCACAACCTTGCACCTTCACTATCTCATCTTCATTAGATAGGTCAACTTATGAGAAACATTTTCATCATTACCAATGACATCAAAAACATATATCAAACATGAACATGTATTATAGTTATTTAAAAACAATCCCATGAATTTTTATCCATCCCTAATCCATGATAACACATCCCTAATCAATTTCTCACTTCTATCTAGTTTTTTTACTATCTACACTACTAGGTCTATTAGCAATTAGTCATATTGTATGATCAGTTTAGCACTCATAAGGGATATAATCTACTCAAAAAAAAATCATGGACATAATATACAAGTATCAATATTCAACCTTCATTCATTTATGAACTTTGACTTGGTTAACTCTAACTACTACAACAAATCTTTGAGAAACATGGCCTTTCTTATAGGGTCCACTCACTCATCTGACAAACAAATCACACTTAGAGGTGCCTAGAATATTTTAATACAATATCCAATTAATTAACTATCCATGTCAAAACATTATGAGCACTTTAGAACAATATATTCAACATCAAGTAATTGTTATGGTTCTTTGAGGGTTTAAACCATCTTCTAGTCTTAATGATCATTCATAAAGATTAACCCTATATTCTAAAAACCAATGCTTGGAACTTTGAGCTATGACCCTTACCATGTACCATGAATGTCATAGGTCCACATGCAGATGCCACACCTACCAATGATCACTTGAAAAACCTTCTCATGTAGACAACTCTTCATTTTATGTACTCGAGAGACCTTAAATCAATTCTTATTGATTTAACATTCAATTTTTGACTTGAAAATTCATGCACATGCTTAAAATAACATGAAATTCCTTTTTAAATTCTCACATTCTCACCCATTCCTTGGAAACTAATCATGATACCTCATTAGGCCACCATATATCTATTTGCTCTCTAAGCTTTTGACCTATAAGTCACAATAAGTCTTGAAGTTAACCTTCTAACCACTATCAAAGCTCTAAACACCTCATGTACAAACTCAAACAACCTTTTCATGGAACATCTTATTTGGAGCTTCAAAAAAACATCTTCTTAGCTTGATGGAGCATCTTTGAATATGCTTATGTAGATCTTCAGAGCTCAACTAAGGATCTTCATAGCTCACTATCAAAGCTCTCAACACCTCATGCCCAAACTCAAACAACCTCTCTCATGTATCTTCTTCTTCAGAGATTTAATAGAACATATTTGTATCTCAATGAATCATCTTTGGAGATACTTATGTAGATATTTAGATCTTGACTAAATATCTTCATAGCTCACTTGGAGTATCTTCGGAGCTGCTTATATAAATATTTAGAGTTCACTATGTTCTATGTCAAGTCTTTAAAACTATTTCCAAAATTGTTGATGACTTATCAAGCCTTAAAAAATTTTGTTAATAGAGAGACATTACATTTCATAGCTTCCTTATCATATCAAGCATAAAATCTCATACACCACCCACCATACATATTAACATTGATGACATCAACCTTTACATCAAATGATATCAATAGTAACATCAATGATAACAATTATCAACACCACTATCAATAATTTTATTGTATAATCCACCTCAAAGGTCTCTATAATCTCTAATTTACCTCCAATTCTACCCAGGCTCATACCTAGGCCCAATCTTCAATTGCCCAAGAGGAGGCCTATTGTTTTCATAGACTAGGTTCCATTATTCCCAACAAGTGATCCAACTAGCACTAGTTATTTTTCATTCTCAAAAGTAACACTTCCCACCTCATCCCCTATTCTACCTTTATCCTGGTCACCTCCATAGTTACTTCTCAAACATCTACCTTCCAAGGATCGACACTAGCTCTTCAGTTGCCATCATCCACTCAACCTCAAGGTGACATTTTAGATAAATCCTGGATAAAATAAATGTAGTCAGCCAAAATAGAAAGGCATGATTTAGTTATAGTATACCCTTCACAGGTCTCATGATTTGGTTATAGTAGATGTTTCATAGGTCTCACTTAAATTTTACAAGGAGTATAGAGCAATGAAGAGGCTAATTAGAAGGAAAGAGACTAATATGGACTAGTTAATTATGTATGAGTCTAAAGAAACCCTATTTGTAATAACCAAAAAGAAGAAAGCTAAGCATGGATAATAAAAATTATATGCAAAGGACCCCCTCTCAGATCTGAAGGCATATGGTGATGTAGCCATAAAATTAGTGAAATGGATGCATTACAGAACAACTAAGCTAAGACAACAAAATAAAGCCACATTTCTAGAAGAAACCATCACCAAGGTGGAATGGGTATTTGAGGTTATGTTTGATAATCTGAATACTTTAGCTTAGTATAAAGTAAAAGGAGATGAATTTTAAAACAAAATTATTAGGGTATAAAGTACCTATGGTATTTTTTTTCACTTGTATTTTCACCCTTTAAAGAGATACCTAGCTCTCCTCATCCAAGTGGCACAATGGAAACATCTCTCTTTTTATGGGTAATAATTTGGTGAGATGAATCTCTAGAAGGGATAGTTCCCTTGATGCACTCTTTGAATTAATTTATTACCTATAAACTTTGGATGAAAAGGGTTAATAAAACAACTAAGAAAACTAAAAGGTGATGCACTAATATTGGATTTTCTCCTATTAACTAAGCTTATACTACTTAGAGCAAAATAAAGATTTCCTTACATAAAACTCAGCACAAGACAAATTGTTACATCAATGTTTCATAAGCTAGTTTCAAAAAGGTATTTTGACACTTAAAATGGTAATTAATGATTCCTTGGGAGAATAAAATCATGATACACTTATAGGACACTTATACACTTGAAAAATAACACTAACAAAGAACTGTAACAATTACTCTTCTACACACTTGGTGAACAATCAAGGATAACATGCTACAAAAGATCATCATTTACTAAACAAGACCAATAAGATTGAAAAAAATCTCAATTATATATAATTTAAGTATGAAAATTCACTTGTTTTATTTCCTTAATAGACATTAAAGTACAAACTTGGCTAGTGTTTCACCATCAACCAATGGAGGCTACTAAAAAGAGCCAAAAGAGTCAATATTTATAGCCTTCGGGAGAAGAACAAGACAAGGGAAGTCCAAAGGTCACTTTTAAATTTGTAAATATAATAAAATATTTTAAAAATGCATGATAAATAGGTTTTAAATGAACCATACAATGTCATGAGGTCCAAATGTCCATACAAGTTGTGAAATTTATGAAAAATAGCATGAAACTCCTCATTCTAGCTCATAAAATTACCTTCATGATTTAGACCTATTTTAACATCCCAAAACTAAGGATAGGTCTAATTATTATGATGAGAGGAAATGATTTCATACATGCCTGTCCATACATTGATTGTAGTCCTACTCATCTGTAAACTCCTAAAAGGAAGCCATCACTGCCTACAGTCTAAAAAACTCTTCTTTTTGGTCACCCCTCACACTTGACCTCAAAATTAGCATACTTTTTTGATGTAAATACATGGGTTGGAGTGGATTACACTTGGAAATATCCTTCATGGTTTTATACTAATTAGGTTCACCTTAAAAATACATCCACTTGAGGTTTTCACACTTCTCACCCTTATGTTCACTATGCCAGTTTTGACTGGCTAAGATGAGAGCTCTATTTTGGACACTTAGGAGTTTTTCCTTGGAATAAAATGACATTATGGAGTTATTAAAATACTATATATTTCCTTCAAACTTAATTTCATCTCTTATAACCTCTTAGAACCTGTCAAACACATAAAATAGTAAAAAAACCCTATTTTACCCCCTATCCATATAATTCCATAAATACAAAAAGCATGGGAGGAATCTTGAGTGAGTCATATATAATTTAAAATATATTTCATGGTTAAAATATGTCATCTGGATAGCTCTCCAAGCTTGTTTTCTCCATCGGGTCTTGACTGAGGGTTTAGTAGGGTTTTAGGCAATTTTTAGTCTTAAGCATTGTTTATAAATATCTGATGTTGAACTTGCCAAAAAAATCCACAAACATTTTTTTAGGGACCCTAATAACCTATCCAAACTTATTTTTTCTCATGCAAACTCTAAAAGGAGATATGAACACTTGAAGTCACCCCATCAAGTTTGTTTCTACCTTTCTTACATGTTTAAACTCTTTGTGAGCTAAAAGTATCTTTCCTATAGGTTCCCCTACATACTAAAAGTTCAAAAATGTCTAATTCCATCTCATTATCATTTCCCAATCATTTAGATATCTCATCAAGAGTTATAAATGAAGGTATACCCCCAATTGGTTATAGGTCCCTTGAAGGCCTAATAGGCCTAACCTCTACCCAGCTAGATTTGGCTAATTGGACTAATTTTTCAATGGTTTGTATGGTTTATTATGAATATTTACACCTTATTAAATATTATAATATCACCACACAACTTCTCGAACACTCCTCTTCTTTTTTTTTCTCATCCAACAACTAGGCCTAGTGAAAGCTTGCCTAGTTGGATTGTGTGCAAGGGTATTTTGGTCATATTGGGAGGTTTGAGCCTTAAATATTATTCCTTATCACCTATATTCCTTTCATACACCAAAAAACATTCTTATATAGGTTTTCAAAACCTTACATCATGTTCTTTATCACTTTTTGGCCTCATTAGCTTGCTTTGCTAAAACCTAATTTTCCTTGACTAGCTGACCTCTGAGACAAAATAGTAAGGTATATCCCTCTTACCTAAGGAAAAATTAATATTTTTATATTTTTTTATATCGTTATGATGATTTTTACCAAATTTTTTAGCTAGAATCCTTGATTTAGGTGCCTAACCTGCTCAAAATACCCAAAAAAGGCCTCTAAAAAGCATGTTTTCCTATATTTTCCTCAAATCCACTTAAGAGTGACCTCTCCATGCTAAAAAAATGCTCCTAGGATTATTAAATATTTTACCCATATACAATCAATGCTATTTAATCTTCTTATTCACCCTAAAACGTTCCTCTTCTTTGAATTCCTCATATGCATCTATTGAGCAAAGAGGTTTCCTAGCTCATTGTATGGACTGATGACTTTTCACCAACTAAGGAAGGTAGATGATCATATTGGTATATTTTTTGGCTCTTCAAAACACATTTTGACCTATCATGAACCAATTTTAATTTCTTGCAACATAAGCCTCTTCTTCTCCCTAGACAAGCTCATCTCCTACCTTACCTTCACGAAGACTATACCCTATTGTAGGTGTATATAGGGTTCCAAGAGATCTGAGTAGGCCTTATCCATTTTTTATATTTCATTAAGTTTATAATTATCCTCATATATTTTTTAAATTACTTTTAACATCATTTCAACCTCCCATTTTCTTTTTATATGCAATTTTGGTTACAACTGAGTTCTACCCTTTTAGATTGAGACACTCTACCCTTAAACCTTATTATAGGTACATATTAACTCATTTGGACCTTGATTATGATGTGTGAGGGTATAAATATACTATTAAAACTATAATTAAAATAATTCTAACTTACTTATCACTCCAACTCTTCCAAACACCTCACATAGGCATTGTTTTTTAACTTGATGGACTGTTGACTATGTTTCCTATTTAGAACATGCATCTGTAGGTGCACTTGTATATTTTAGGTATAGAAAACAAACTAAAATATATTATTGGGATTTATAAATTCATTTTAAAATCATATAAATCATTTACACCATGATTCTACCCTTCATATGCACTTGAACTTCTCAACTGAGTCCTTCCCTACTAGATTGAGACACCTTGCCCTTAGACCCTACTGTAAGTGTGGACTAGCTCCTTGAGACTTGATTGTGATGTTTTAAAACCTAATTTTAATCCCATGAGTTCAAAAAGTATATATATTCATATTTTATTTACCTTTGGATGGTAAAAACACTATCAAAACACATTTCCTGAGTCACTATTTGTTTGTCTTGTTGTAGGTGTCTATCTCCCTCTGTGTGGACACCTGTAGGTGGCCATAGTGCTTTCAAAGCCATATATGAACTTCCCTTGATGGCATTCATGTTATTTATGTGGCATTAAAAAAATTTAAACATATTAATTATGATGCACTTTTCATTTTTATTCCTTTGTGTTAAAAGGCCATTCACAACTACAAGCCTATAGATAAGACAACATGCTTTCAGTGTTTTTGAGGGCCACTTTGAGGCTTTCAACTCCCATCTTGCACTGAATTTTTAGCCTCCATTCTTGGAAGATGTATTTTCTATTCTAAATTTCACAATATTCACCTCTTTAGATGCTTTTAAACCCTTAATAAACATGTCATAGGATGCCTACAAAAACCTCTGGGATCTTTGTTTTTATATTTTAGGGAAAAATTCCGTAAACTCAATCTCTTGTCTCCTTAATATGGTTACACACTTATTTTTACCTTTTTGACACTTTATATGGGTATATTATGGCTTTATTATCATACCAAGACATTAAGAAGTTGTCAAGTTGTTTCAACCTCTCCATATAAACATCTTAGTCCCTGCTCAACCACCTATAGGTGGATATTTTGGTGCATAAATAGTGAGTTGAATATGAGCAGTATGAAAACTATCCATGACTATGAAATTTATATACTTACATCAAAAATTCCAATACACTTATATCAATCTTAAGATATTAAACCATATCAGGATTTACACCTATCAGCATGACATCAATAATGACTCCTATAGATGTGCATTGGGTTGAAAGTGGTTAGTGAGCATGAAACAAAATAATGGCATAAAGGAAAAACCTCATGGACAAATAAAAATCATTTCCAATCTCTCCAATACATGATTGAAATCAAGGAAATCTTGATACAAGATCCAAATATTCCTTTTAATGTGAAAATCAACTACATATATACGGAATAGAGCAAGTAGAGTCATTTCATGACTATTTTAGCTTGGTGAATGAGCTTGTGACCATACTTGCACCTTTTCCAAACATATAAATGAACTCTTTCCAAATATTTATGGATTTTAGAACTAATATACCCTATTAACCATTCCATGAATAATTTGAACAAACTTATACAGGTGACTACAAGTGAAGTTAAGCATGAAGTTGACTATGAGAGATGGTAAGGCTGCAAGTTGCCCAAAAGATGATATGGTGAAACCAAAACATGGAAGGAGGTGGTCATATTACCCTGATAAATATGTAACATCATTTCCAAACTACATGAGGCCCCTACAGGAGAACAACACTATGTAAACAAGAACTTTGATTAAGACTACACATGGTGGCACCTTCCTATAGCATGGACTAACTTGTTCATCAATACATTATAAAACAATAAAATAAGAATGGATACCATATGAATAGGTATCCAACATCCTTTTAAGTCAACATCACCAACTGGTTCATATTTATTTGACCAAAATGGATCAAAACCTATAGGGTGCATGAAACAGCTAGTAAAAAAGTATAGTCATCTTGTAAAGGATGGTTCATAAAGTAAAGCTAATAAATACTTACAATCTTATTATTTAAATGAATTTATCTAAGTGTATTATCACCTCATATAATATTTTTTCTTGAAACCTCCTGAGTTTTTTGTACTAAGCACAAACTTGTAGGTCACTTCTATATGTCTAGAAATGCAAAAAAGGAGAATGATTTTGGGTTTAAAATTGAAATTTCAAATAAAAAAATGCAAATATGATTTTTGTTAAGGTTAAGATGCCTTCCATGATAATTTCCCATGTGGCACACTTCCGCATGGGCTGTATAAGTGCCAAATGCTCTTTTTTTCAGTTAGATTCTTAAATTTTAGTTAGACCACCTAAAATATTATGATTTAACTAACATACCTGATAGTTAAACTAACTTATTAGATGATTATAATGAAAAAATGACACCTAATCACCTTGGTAACCATGCCACTTACATTAATGAACATTAAAAGCATATTAAATGACCCAAAATGACAAATAAGCTAATGATACCATGACTAAGGCTATAAATGCATTAGATAACATCATTTGAATAATAATATAGCCTATTAAAAAGATTTATACTCCTAAATATCTTAAAAAATAAGTTTTTTACCTATAGGGGTCTAAGGTTGACCTAAAAGTCAAACTTGGTTAACAAAATGGTGACTCATAGGGGTAGTATGCCTGCTATACTAAAGTTCAGTAGCCTTATCCTATCTATGGCAAGTTATTCAATGATTTATTTAAGACAAAAATCAAGGAATTTCCTAAAACACACACAAAATAGCCACAACACACTAAGCAAACACAAGACAAAGCAAGACATCAACAAGACTCACACATGTGCGTAAGCACTTAGGGAAAACAAGGAAAACAACTATATACAAGGAGAGAGAAGAACCTCAGTATCAATGTTTTAGATATATCCCATTGAATATGATATGAAGTTCCTCTCCATCTAACTTTGAGAGTTGTAAATCATTGTGTTACTTGCATTGGGTGATAACATAAGGGCCACTCCACAAGGCATCAAACTTTGTGTGTTTTCTAAGTTTAGCCATACCGCCATCCCACGTTAAAATAATGTCTCCCTCTTGGAAACTTCTTGGAATGGCTTTATTATTAAAATATATGTTTGTTTGATCTTGGTGAGCTCTCATAGTTTGCATAGCTTGATCTCTTATCTCTTCAAGCTCCATCAACTCACACAACCTAACTTCCATGCTTTCATTTTCCATCAACTCTAGCTGATAAGTGAGATCCAAGGCTGGTAACTCAAGTGAAATAGGCAATCTAGCCTCTCTCCCATAAACAAGTGTATATGGTTAGTTTCCAATTGCTCTCTTTGGGGTGATTTTATCAACCCAAAGAGTTGTCTTCAACTTAAAATGCCAAGTCCTTTGGTTTTCCTCCATTGTCCTCTTTATGATCCTAATTATATTCTTATTGGTGGACTCAGCTAGTCCATTCCCTTTTGGATAAGAGTTGGAAGAAGTACTAAGATATATGCCATGTTTCAAAGCCCACTCACTTGTCTTCATTCCAAGGAAAGCCAATGCATTGTCTAAAATTATTGTTGAAGGATCCCCAAACCTTGTCACTATGCTTTCATAGAAGTCTAGAACTAAAATTTCATTTTCTTCCTTGAGAGCGACAACCTCCACCCATCTTGTAAAGTAATCTATATAGTCAACACCCAATTCTTGCCAACACTAGAAGGTGGGTTGAATAGGTCTATGAAATCTAGACCCCATTACATAAAGGGTTGGTCAACTTGTACTAGATGAAGAGGCAAGGCTGTAAAATTTTGCTTATCATTAAAGAGAGCACATTTTTGACACTTCCTTATCCAATCATGGGTATCTTTGAATAAACTATGCCAAAAATATATGGCCCTAATAATCGTAGTAGTTATGTTTCTTGGAGCAAAGTGACCACCAACTGGTTCATCATGAAACTCAAACAATATTTTCTCAACTTGATCTGATTCTACACATCTCAATATCACACCTGAGAAGTCCTTTCTAAACATCACTCCATCAACAAGTACATAAGGAATAGATTATAATTTGAAGTGCCTTCTTTTAACTCTATCTAGGCCTTATGGACACTCATCAGTTTGAAGAAAATGGATCATATCTTATGTCCAACTCCTCATTGATGAAGATGTAACTATCATAAGGTCATCATGAAGTGCTAAAATAACCTATTTGTGTTCCTTCAAATCTGAAGTAAGGTGCTCACATAACCCCTTTCCTTTCACTAGCTTGGTTGTCTTGATTTCTACATCATACTCCATCACTTTTGTGATCCAACCAGCCCTTTTTCATTCAAATCTCTACTTAAAAGGAATTGTTTGAAACTAGGATGAGGTACCAATATGTGAATCTTGTTGTTAGATAACATGTGCCTAAACTTATTTAGACTTATAACAACTAAAATTACTTACTTCTCTACATAGGTATATCTTACCTCATAGCCTT
Organism: Torreya grandis; assembly: GCA_037957365.1. Classification (NCBI taxonomy): domain Eukaryota; kingdom Viridiplantae; phylum Streptophyta; class Pinopsida; order Cupressales; family Taxaceae; genus Torreya; species Torreya grandis. The sequence continues at coordinate 685,922 of JARHVA010002271.1, forward strand.
CCAAACCTTGACTAAAAAAGGTAATAGGTTGCTCCAAGTTTTCTTCTTTTGATTGAGTAAGCATGGTATAAATTACCTCGTCATTTTTAAAGGTATAAAATTTGAAATCCTTTGAGAAATTAGGACTTATAAGAGTTGGAGCTTGGGCAACGGCTTGTTTAATCTTTTCACAACTCTCCTTCCTTCTTCTTGTCCAAGTGAACATTTCATCCTTCCTTATCATAGAGGTTATAATATTGAATAAATTAGTAAAATTAAGAATGAACCTCCCTATGAAATTGATTTTCCCAAAGAAACTTTGCAAACCTTTCTTGTGTTCAGGAAAATCCAATGCCAAGATTGTACTCACCCTTTCAACATCTATAAATAGGCCCTTCTTTGAGACAATGTGTCCTAAAAGATTCAAAACTCTCTACATCTCTCAAAAATCTACCTAAGGTGATTCAAATTATCCTTTGCATCCTTAGAAAAAACTATGATATCATCCAGATACACCAACACAATGTCATTTATTACACCTTGAAAAGCCATATCCATTACACATTGAAATGTTGCACCAGCATTAGACAAACCAAAAGGAATTTTCCTATAAGCATATGTACCTTATTTAGTATTAAAGGCTATCTTATATTGGTCACTTTCCTTACCAAAATTAGATTATACCCTGAGTATCCATCTAGAAGTGAGAAGCTTTCACTACCTACCATAACTTGCAAGATCTATACCATGGAAAGAAGAGGATAATGGTCCTTCAAGTAAACTCTATTCAAGTCCCTAAAATCAACACATAACCTAATTTACCAATTCTTTTTCCTTATCTAGAATAATTTTTCCAGCCAAAATGAATGCTTAATATGAAAAATGATCGTAGACTCAATCAACTTTGTAAGTTCTGTTCTCATGAGAGGCTAAATCTTAGGATTTATTATCCTTTGTCTTTTCTTTATAGGCTTAACATTATCATATATTCAATCATTATCATCTATATCTATGGTATTTTGAGCTAAGTTTCGATCAAAATGCTTTAAATCACTATATTCCCATGCAAATATATCATATAATTCCTTACATAACTCAATAAAAGCGTGTTTCTCTTCACTAGTACATAACTTCCCAAGAGCAAGCAACTTATCTTTGAATATTTGTACTGTCATAGTTTTCTTTCTTAGTATACATGATTACCTTCTCTTTATTCAATTGATCATCATCATTGAAGATACTCTCAAGTGTGACTAAGAATTTAAGGAGCTTGTTTGTTTTCAATTGTACAATCTACCCTCCATATTGTTGTTGTAGTTTGGATTGATTCTTTGAAGAAAAATTAGCCTCATCTTGTATAAAAAGATCTATTCATTGGTCACTATCAAACACTTACCAATTAGTGACATTATTAGGTATAGAGGGCCTTACAACCACCTTGAGATATGGTCGGTTCTTATCTTCTCTTAGCCCCTTTTGAACATCAAACTAAGCTCCAATTGCTTCCAACCTATCAAAATGTTTGTTAGTTTCTCTTGGGATAGATTGGATGTTGAAATCTTGGAAATCTTCCACAAGATCCCACACTCTATGATTATATCACTTAAGTAAAGAGTTTTTAGTCACATTTTGGCCTCTTACTTGATTCACAATCAACTCATTATCACCATACACTTGTAATTATTTCACACCTATTTTCCTAGCCCACTCAAGGCCATGAATAAGGGCCTCATAATATACCACATTACAAGTATAAGATAAGTGAAATCTAAAAGTTTAATAGTACCTTTCCTTGGATGGTGAAACCAACAATGCTCTACCACCTGCCCCAATTTTGCTTCTATATCCATCAAATAATAGCTACCATAAACCATCCATGTTTTCACTTGGCTTCATCAAGTTTGGCATTAAAGAGTCCTCCTCATGAATGCAATACATTCCAATACCAGCCTCCTTTATTAATTTTTAAGGATCATGATCATAATGCTCAGCTCCCCTTTCATCTAGATACAAATCAGAAAATCCTTCAAGAAAAGAAGTTGGAGATTGGTTCATGTGAAGCTCTTCCTCATCAAGAATTACATAATTGATGGTTTCAAATTTAGGTATGTAAGGATCTAGATGATTATGATGAATAGGCTCTGATTCAATCTTCACCTTAGTACCATACATTGTCCTAAACACTATATAGGAGCAATTGGATGTCAAGTATCCACCTATCTTGGTTGTAAACTCTCTTAACAAACAAAGAACAAATTATGGTGGTAAATATGCCATAACCACATCATGAGGGATGGAAAAAGTAGGAAAATCTTGTAAAATCAAATTCAAATCCTTGAATACCCCAAGATCTTTGTTGGTGATCCATCCAATTGTATAACTCCTTTAGCCATTAATTCATACTTGAGGCCTAGTTTATCTGCTATTGACTTGGGCATAATTGAAGTACTAGCCCCACTATCTATTATGAAATTATAAACTAGGAAATCACCAATGATCAAATATAGATAAAAATGAGGATTATTTTTATTTTTATTCATTTTTCCATCAAAGGGCTAAGTTCCATTTACCAAAACAACATTCTCACTCCCAGTTAATCGAACTTGCTTACCTAGTACTTGTAATTCCTTTTGAAGCATATATTTTTATCCTGGTATTGTCAATGAATCCAAAAATTAAATATTCATATGTAACTTCTTCATATAATCCACAAAATATATAGAAGGATTTCTCACCTTGAAATGCTCTTTGGAAGTACTAGTGCCTTGTGGTGTAACTTGTGAAGGTGGATGTGTAGGAGATGGCCTTAAATTCTAAAACTTGTAATTTTTTTGTGCCTTCGGGGATAAGTTAGACCCACTCACCATTGGAGATTATTTAGGAGTCAAAATAGGTCCTTTATTAACCCTTTGTGTCTCTTTAACATCCCTCTTCTTAGATGTAGTGTTAGAGGACACACTAGCATTCATATTACTTGCATTTCCCAAATGATTGATGGCACAAAACTCTCCCTCCAAATGATTTATAAGAGTATAATCAGATTTTTTTGTCCATTTTCCATTCCATTTTTCATTGACATCTAAAAATTTATAAATTAAGGTACTTGGTTACCTTGCATTGTCATGTCTTGACTAGGCATTTCATTGGCATATGCAACTTGGCCTTAATTTTGGTCATAAGAGGGATAACATGGTTGTTCTTGAAAAAAATTGTTTTGAGTGGGAACAAGAACTTTGGAAGATTATAGAAAATTATTATTATAACTTTGGTAAGGTCTATATTTAGTGATTTGACCTTGTCCTTGAGCCTTACCTTAAAAAGGAAGCCTATTTGTTTGCCCAAACTGATTGTAGGACTGGAATGGCCTATAAATTTGAGATTGTTTCCTTTTGAGGGAAACCAATTCATTAGTAACACTTTAGATAAAACTCTTGAATTCATGGATCTCATTTTTTGGGGCAATGGTAGACTTTTCTTGACTAGGCAAAGGAGCCTAGGTAGGTAATGCATCTTGACTAGGAGGCTACAAATTAGGGAATGATGGCATTGGTGGCCTAGGAGAAATCTTTTCTTCTTGAACAAGATAATTATTATCATTAATATATAGTTGTCGCATAGGTAGTAGGTAGTGTATTCACACCCATGGATTGGATCATCATGGCTACATCACTATTCAATGTTTTAAATAGTACAAAAGGAATAATCTGGGGTAGGTCTCACAAGGGTTGGGATCCTATCTCATGTTTTTTGAAATATAGTGTTAAAATCTTGCATAAAATATTGTGGTGACCTCTTGATAGCAGTCAATTTCTTAGCTAATGATAGATGATCACTCCTCTCTCTAAACCTCTTAGTCAATAGATCTCCTAGTTCATCCCATGGACCAATAGGATTTTTAGGTAGAGTTCCATACCAATCTAAAGCTTTCCCTTTGAAAGAAAATAACAATAATTTAATGGCTACATTCTCTTGAGTGATAATAAGGATATTTCAGAATTTTTTTTTTTGTTTTTAATGTGTTCAATGGGAATAATAGGACCTTCTCCACTAAAATATGGAACACTCTTAAGGGTTGCTCCAAGAATTTGGTCTTATTGGGCAAGATTCAAAGGAGATGATCCAGTGAAAGGTACAAAAGTTTGTCTATTAGACATATTGGAATTTATACTATGGGTATTAGGGTTTGAACTTAGCAAGAACTTGGACTTTTTAAACACCAACTCCCTTGAATAAGGGTGAGTATTCACAAACATAAACCTTTTGATAGAATATAAAGGCAATTGTAAAAAATCAAAAGGTATACCTTAAATAGTAGACCTAGTGTTCACCTTCGAAATGGAAATTAGGGGATAATTAGTAACCAAAGAGTTGAAAACTTTAGTGGAGTCACCAAGTACTAAAAGTAGATGCTCTTGTAGTTGTAACTATGCCAAGACTAACACCAATCTTGGATAATTTTCTAGGACTTAGAGTCTCACCAGGCAAGCCAAAAACTATTGTCACTTGGATTTTCACCCCTTAAGGATATTCCTATATCTCCTCATATAATTTTCACAATGGAAACATCTCTCTTGCTATAGGTAACAATTTGGTGAGATGAATCTCTAGAAGGGCTAGTTCTATTGATGCACTCTTTGAAGTAATTTCTTACCTATCAACCTTGGATGAAAAGGGTTAAGAAAACAAATAATAAAAATAAAAGGTGATGCACCAATATTTTATTCCCTCCTATTTATTGAACTTATACTACTTAGATCAAAATAAAGATTTCCTTACACAAAACTCACAACACAAGACAAATTGTTACATCAATGTTTCATAAGCTAGGTTCAAAAAGGTATTTTGATACTTAGGAGGGTAATGAATGATTTCTTGGGAGAACACAATCATGAACTACTTATAAGACACTTATACACTTGAAATAGGACACTAACAAAGACCTATAACAATTACTCTTTTGCACACTTGGTGAACAATCAAGGATAACATGCTAGAAAAGATCATCTTTTACTAAACAAGACCAACAAGATTACAACAACACTCAATTGTAAAAAATGTAAGTATGTAAATTCACTTGTTTTATTTATTTAAGATACATTCAAGTACAAAATTATCCAGGGTTTCACCATCAACCAATGGAGGTTACTAAAAAGAACCAAAAAAGTCAATATTTATAGCCTTTGGGAGAAGAGCAAGACAAGAGAAGTCCAAAGGTCACTTGGACACTTTTTAATTTGATAAAATAGGTTAAAAATTCATGATAAATAGGTTTTAAATGAACCATGCAATGTCATGAGCTCTAAATGTCCATACTAGTCATGAAATTTATGAAAAATGGCATGAAACTCCTCATTCTAGCTTAGAAACATGCCTTCATGATTTAGACCTATTTGAATGTCCCAAAACTAACTATGGATAATTATAATTATTGGTATGAGATGCAAGTATTTTATACAGTCCTCTCCATGCATTGGTTATAGTCCTACTCATCTAAAAATAATTGGAAGAAAGTCATCATTGATTGTAGTCTAAAAACTCATCTTTTTTGTCACCCCTCGCACTTGGCCTCAAAATTAGTATAATTTTTTCATACAAATACATGTGAGGGAGTGTATTAAAATTTTAAATATCCTCCATGGATTTATACTACTCAAGTTCACCTAAAAAGGACATCCACTTAAGGTTTTCACACTCTCACCCTTATGTTCACTATGCTAGTTTTGACTGGCTAAGATGAGATCTCTAACTTGGACACTTAGGAGTTTTTCCTTGAAATAAAATGACCATATAGAGTTATTAAAATTATATATCTTTCCTTCAAACTTGATTTCATCTCTTATAACCTCCTAAAACCTGTAAAACACACAACATGTTCAAAAAACCTTATTTTTTCCCATGTTTGTACAATTCCATACATCTCAAAAGCATGGGAGGAATCCTAAGTGAGTCCTATACAAGCTACAATATCTTTCATGGTCAAACTATGTCATCTAGATGGTTTTCAAGGCTTGTTTTCTCCATTGAGTCTTGACTGAGGGTTTAGTAGGGTTTTAGGTAGTTTTTAGTTTGAAGCATTGTCCATAAAGTTCTGACATTGAAATTTCCAAAAAATGCCACAAACTTGATTTTGAGGGACCCTAATAACCCCTCCAAACTCTTTTGGTTCCCATGCAAACTCGTAGAGGATATATGAACACTTGAAGTCACCCATTAAGCTTGTTTCTACCTTTCTTAAATGTTTAAACTCTTTCTGAGCTAAAATTAGCTTTCTTATAGGTTATTATACATAATAAAAGTTCAAAAATGTCTAATTTAATCTCCCTATCATGTCCCAATCATTTATATAACTCATCAAGAGTTATAAATGAAGGTAGATCCCAAATTGGTTATAGGTCCCTTGAAAGCCTAATAGACCTAACCTGCACCAAGCTAGATTTGGCTACTTGGACTAATTTTCAAATGTTTGGGTTGGTTTATTATGAATATTTACACCTCATTAAATCCTATAATATCACCACACAACTTCCCAATCACTCCTCTTCTTCCTTTTCTCTCATCTACCAACTAGGCCTAGTGAAAGCTTGCCTAGTTGGACTATGTGCAGGGGTATTTTGGTCATCTTGGGAGGTCTGAGCCTTACCTAGTTTTCTTTATCACCTATTTTACTTTCATACACCACAAAACATTCTTATACATGTTTCCCAAACCTACCATCAATTTCTTTATCCCTTTTTGGCCTCATTATCTTACTTTGCTAAAACCTAATTTTCCTTGACTAGCTGACCTCTGAGATAAAATAATGAGATATATCCCTCTTACCTAATGAAAAGTGAATATTTTTTGGAGTTTTTAAAGGTATTGATTATGATTTATACCAAAAATTTTTTCTGGACTCCTTAATTTAGGTTCCTAACCAGCTCAAAATGTCCAAAAAAGGCCTCTATAAAGCCTATTTTCTTGCATTTTCCTCAAATCCACTTAAGAGTGACATCTCCATGCTAAACCAATGATCCTATTCTTCTTAAACATGTTACTTATACCCATTTCATTCTACTAAATCTTGTTATTCACCATAAAACATTCATCTTCTTTGAATTCCTCATATTCATCTATTGAGCAAAGAGGTTTCCTAGCTCGTTATATGAACTAATGACTTTTGACCAAGTAGGGAAGGTAGATGATCATTTTGGAAAAATTTTGGGATTATGAAAACACATTTGACCTATCATGAACCAATTTTCATTTCTTTTAACCTAAACCTCTTTTTCTCCCTAGACAAGCTCATTTCCTGCCTTACCTTCACCAAGAGTGTACCCTGTTGTAGGTGTATATAGGGTTTCAAGAGGTCTAAGTAGGTCTTCTCCATTTTTTATAGTTAATGAAGTTTATCATGATCCTCATATAGGTATTCACTTACTTTTATCATCATTACAACCTCCCATTTACTTTTCATATTCACTTTTGGTTACAATTGAGTCCTTCCCTTCTAGACTAAGACACCCTACACTTAGACCCTATTATAGGTGCATATTAGCTCATCTGGACCTTTATTATGATGTGTGAGGGTATAAATAAACTATTAAAATTATAATTAAAGTACTTCCAACTCACTTATCACTCCAACTCTGCTAAACACCTCACATAGGCCTTGATTTTCAAATTGATGAACTATTGACTATGTTTCATGTTTGGAATAGGCACCTGTGGGTGCACTTGTATATTTTAGGTCTATAAAACAAAGTAAAAGACCTTATTGAGATTTCCAAATTAATTTTATAATAATATAATTCATTTACACCATGCTTATACCCTTCATATGCACTTGAACTTATCAAATGAGTCCTTCCCTGCTAGACTGAGACACCCTACCCTTAGACCCTATTATAGGTGTGTACTAGCTCCTTGAGACTTAATTGTGATGTTTTAAAACCTAATTTTAATCCTATAAGGTCAAAAACTATCTATATTCATATTGGATTCACCTTGGGATGGTCAAAACACATTTCTTGAATCATTATTTGTTTGTCTTATTGTAGGTGTTTATCTCCTTATGTGTGGACACCTGTAGGTGGCCATAGTGCTTGCAAAGCCATGTATGAACTTCCCTTTATGGCCTTCACAATATTTGTGTGTCATTAAACCAATTGAAACATCTTATTAATGAGGTACTATTCATTGTTAATCCTTTGTGTTAAAAGGCCATTCACAACTACAAGCTTGTAGATAAGACAACATGCTTTTAGTGTTTTTGACAGCCACTTTGAGGCTTTCAACTCCCATCTTACACTAACTTTATAGCGTCCATTCTTATTATATGTCTTGTCTATGATAGATTTCATAATATTCAACTTTTTAAATTATTTTAAACCCTTAGTAAACATGTCATAGGATGACTACAAAAACCCTTGGGATCTCTATTTTTGTATTTTAGGGAAAGCTTCCCTAAACTTAGTCTCTTGTCTCCTCAACATGGTTGCACACTTATTTTTACTTTTTTGACACTTTATATGGGTCTATCATGGCTTTATTTTCATAGCAAGACCTTAATGAGGTGTCAATTTTTTTCAACCTCTCCATATAAACATCTTAGTCCCTTGCTCAGCCACCTGTAGGTGGATATTTTGGTGCACAAACAATGAGTTGAATATGAGTAGTATGAAGACTATCTATGAATATGAAATTTTTATGATTTCATCAAACATTCCAATACACTTCTATCAATCTTAAGATATTGTAACCATATCAGGCCTTACACCTCTTAGTATGACATCAACAATGGCTCTTGTAGATGTGCATTGGGTTGAAAGTGGACAATGAGCATGAAATAGAACAATGACATGAAGAAAAAACCTCATGGACAACTCAAAATCATTTCCAACCTCTCCAATACATTATTAACATCAAGGGCATCTTGATACAATCTTCAAACATTCCTTTCAACATGAAAATCACCTGCATATATGTGGAATAGGGCAAGCAGAGGCATCTCATGACTATTTTAGCATGTTGAATGAGCTTGTGACCACACTTGTACCTTTTAAAAACATATAAATGAACTATTTCCAACTATTTATGGATTTTTAAAATAATATACCTTGATTACCATTCCACGAACAAGTTAAACAAGCTTATACAGGTGACTTCAAGTAAAGTTAAGCATGAAGTTGACTATGAGAGATGGCAAGGTTGCAAGCTACCCAAAAGATGATATGGTGAAAACAAAACATATAAGGATATGGCAATATGACCTTGAGACTTGTGTAACATCATTTCCCAACTAAATTAGGCTCCTAAAAGAAAAAACACTCTGTAAACAAGAATAATTTTGATTGAGACTATACATTATGGCACCTTCCTGCAGCATGGACTAACTTGCTTATTAATAAATTATAAAACATGAAAATAAGAGTGGATACCATCTAATAAGGTATAAAAAATCCTCTAGAGTCAACATCACTAATTTTTTCATATAGATTTGACCAAAATAGAGCAAAACCTATAGGGTGCATGAAATAACTAGAAGAAAAGTACAGTTAACTTGTAAAGGATGGTTCATAAATCACAGTTGATAAATCCTTGCACTATTATTATGGAAATTAATTTATTTGAGTGTAATAATACCTCCTAAATTAATTTTTCCTGAAACCTCTTGAGCTATCCTTACTAAGCATAAACTTGCAGGTCACTTTTGTATGTCTAAAAATGCAAAAATGAAGCAGAATAGTTTTGGATTTAAAATGGAATTTATAGAGAAAACCAAATGTAAATGTAAATGTGAGTTTTAGGAAGGTGAAGATGTCTTTCATGATATTTTCCCATGTGGCACACTTCCCCATGGGTCGTACAAGTGCTAAATGCTCCTTTTCTAGTTAGATTCTTGAATTTCAATTAAACCACCAACAAGATTGTGATATAGCTAACATCCCTGATAGTTTAAATAAACTCTTGGATGCTTATAATTAAAAAATGACACATTTTTACTTTGGGAATTGTGCCACTTGCATTAATGACCCTTAAAAGCACATTAAATGACCCAAAATGATAAATAAGCTAATGAAACCATGACTAAGGCTAGAAATGCATTAGATAAAATAGATTGAACCATAATATAGACTATTAAAAATATTTAGACCCATAAATATATATTTTTTAAAAATTAACCTATAGGGGTCCAAGTTTGACCTAAAAGTCAAACTTGGTCAACAAGATTTATGACAACAAAGTAATCAAATTGGTCAAGTTGATTAGGATGAAAAAATTTGAGGAATTTAACCTAGTACCCTTAGAATATTTGAGCATTTCTCAGTCCTATAACTTTATAAAAAATAAAACCTTGAATTAATGGATTAACAACATGAGATCCTTGGTCTAGACTTTCACCTAGCTAGGTGATAGAGTTATAACTCTGCTCATGGAGGCTAAAATCACACATGTTACAAACATAGATGCTACCATCATCATCAAGGATGTTTTTAGGGCCCAAATCAAAAATTTCATCATCAATTTCATAAAATAGGCTCTATTTCAGGGAGTAACCTTTGGGAAAGAAAGGGTAGACTTGGCAACATTAGCCAATCAAAGAATAGAGAAGGTGGTGGAAATCAATGAGGCCATAAGACCTATCTTAACCAACCATGATGCAATGTTAGATTTCACCATCAAATTGCTAATGGAACCCATCATAGATTTGAAATTTATTGACAGTGATTCAAAGAAATTCTCTAAGTCATGGAGGGGACAATGGAAGCTAAGAAGCAGGCAAGTAACAAATCTCAAATGGTCACCATAGGAACTTCTTCCTCTTTGACTACATTGAGAACTAGTCTCTCTTCAACTATTATGGTTTCACTTTCCTCTTTTACCATATTGGGAGCTTCATATTCATCAACATTAGTAGGATCCTAGCTTGGCACCTCAAGACCAAGATAGCCATTTGTTAGGCCTTTTCCTTTGATGAATTTCATGATCTAGTTTTGATTAGTGTATTTTAAAAGATTCCCTCTTTAGATAGGGAATATTCTTTTATTTTTTGGAAGATGAGGAATTTTTGTCTAGTGATAGCTATCATGTATTTGGTTCTTTTGTAACCAATGTAACTATATTAGGCACAAAAGAAGCCTATATATAGGGGCTTTCCCCCTCATTTATCCTTCAGATTAGAACTTTGTGAAATTAATGTAAATAGAAAGAGAAATTCTAGGAATTTGTTCATTGTTTCATTGCTTTCATATTTTCTTATTTTTCAATCTTTGTAAATGACAAATGGTTTCACTTTTTTATGGTTCAAATTGATAATAATGTTTTTAATGCACCTTTTTATTTTTGTGCTATCTATTGTTCTAATAAAACTTGTTTTTGTATTCTTTATTTCCCTTTTACTTTGCAAATAAATGTGCTCAAATAAATTTTTTGTGGGTATCTATTCTTAAAGTATATTTCTCAAATATGTGCATTTTATTTACCCTAGAATCACTACTACATTTATGGCATTTTGAGTATAGCACTAGAATTTCATGAATGTTTGTTTTATTTGCACTATTATCATAAAGAAGTAAAGGAAATCTATTGGTATTTATTATTACAAGGCAAATCTTCTTTTATGATCAACCCTTCTTTCCCTTTTTTTTTTTTTTGACATGAATCACCTTAGTTTACTACTCACTATAAATATTCATTTGCTTGTTTAAATTTAGGAAATAAATTGGCTAAATATAAGGTAATTTTCACCATAAAAATAAAAGGAAATCTAAAATAGGTTGTGTGACTACAAAGCTACTGGTGTCCCTACAGTAGGGCCTACTTGTAGGCTAAAGGTGGTAGTCATATAATCATTCCATCAAAATTGAATTAAGCCCTAAGGTCTTCCAGGACCTACATAATGAATTGAGATATATTATTATGTTGTTCACATTACAACCTTGACACAAATGTACATCAATAGGAGAACAACTGGTACTAGAAGGAGAGTAAATATCCTTTTTGTTTAATTTGAGTGAAATTGTAGTGTATTTTAGTTGAAATATAGAATAATTTCTTTAAATACACAAAGATTGATGTAAACACTATAGGTTCATTTCATCTCCTATAATATATTTGCAACCTTTCAAATATCTCTGTGAAAATGTGTTTATTTCAAAGGTCTTTGGAGGACTGGCTTAAATTTGAAGTCATTATGTCATTGCCCCTCTAATCTATTTAAATTTTATCAAAAGGCATTAAAGTAGGCATATCATTGAATTCTTCAAATAGATCAGGCTCTGTTTCATCTATATTTGCAAAAGTCTACTTAATTTGAACTAAGAACTTTAGATTTGTAGTAAATTAGTGTAAATATTAGCATCTAGTTGATTATTTGTGAAAGATCACTAAGCCAAGGCTTTAGAGATCTAAATTGGGTTTATTCACGTAACATTAAGATATTATTTGCATGATGTTGCTTTGAAAATGTTCTAATAAGCATAATATACTAAGGGTTGCTTGAAATATATTAAATAACATTGATCTTCGTAGGTTAGACTAGGTTTTTAGCAATAAATTTGTTCATGATACAAAATTTTGAAGGATCCAGATCGACAAAGGTAAAATGAGACCACTCTACTTGATTATAGACCTTTATGTGGGGTTACTTTATGTTAATTTGACCAATATTTACCTCCTTTAAAAATATTTTAAACCTTTATAGTATTTTGTATTTATGGCATAGATCCTTTACATATCACCTTGGAGTTACCTAGGATCCAAACCAAATCCTACTCCTAGAGTTCCCCTTAGATCCTTATAAACCCATCGCAAAGCTAGAGCTGATAAAGGGAGACATAAGAAGTACAAATCCTATCCTAACTTTATAGTAAACCAACATCCACCTCATTTTTTTTACATCTAGCTAGTCATGGCATGGTTAGGAGGATCCTCTATGAATGTGCCTAGCCCTACACATGATTTTCCTAGGAACCCTGAAAGTACCTCCCCCTCTTCAACCCATTTGGAGGCATAATTATTCAAGAGCATATCAAGTCACTAAAGTAGTTCTTAGGCTTTTGAATGTCATCTATGAAGATGTAGCCTACAAAATCTTCCCATTTACCTTTAGGAAAGCCACCTATGACTGGGTCCTTAATTTACCAGAGGATTCCATCATAGGGTGGAACTATTTTAATGATACCTTCATTACATAATTTGGAAGGGTCATTAGCCTTGGGATTATTTACCAACAATTCACTATCCTAAAGTGAAACCTAAGTGAGACCATAATAACCTTTAATGCTAAGTTCTAGAAGATATATAGCCTCACCACATCTCCCTATAGGCTTGTAGATGACCTGGAACTTGAAATTTATAAAAATTCCCTACACCTAATAACTACTATCTTTCTGTGTAGGGCCTTGAATGTCAATACACTTCCACTCACATATGCAAAGGCCATACACATCAACGAGCAGATGCATTCACATGGGCACCCTACCTTTGTTATCCCAAACATCAACCAAGACTTGACTAATCTAAACATATTTCCAAGTGCAAATCAAAATGTACCTATGTTGAATCAAATACCTGGTCTCAACTAATTGTCATTAAGTCATGTAACTCCTATTCAACAACTGGGATTCTTTAATCATTCTAATGTTGGGGCTCATCCCCAAAACAACAATTGAGCTTTGGTCCCTGTTAACAACTTGAATACCTAAAATTTTATCTAGAACCTAGTACAGAATGCTAAGATTGAGTCCTCAAAGGGAGACCTAGAAGCAATTCAGAGAATGGTCCAAAAACTAAGTAGTGAATTTATGAATTTACAAAGGCAAATGGGAAAAATGGGGGGAAAGTTCTAATAAAAACTACACATCTCAAAATTACAACAAACCTTTCAACCTATATAATAATAACAATAACAATGAACCCCCAACAAGTAAGATGCCTAAAATAAATATTGTGAATTGGCCTTGCCTAATTGGTGTAGGGTCTATAACACTACTCGACATGGAGAGCTAGACTGGATAAAATTTTGTAATGATTTTGAAATTGTTTCAAGGTGATCTAGAAAGCTATGATGTTGTCATAGATAATTAAATTAATGTTGGCAATTTAAAAAATACAAGAGGACCAAACAATGGGTCTAAATCTACTAAAATGGCTTTTATGGTTGAAACTTACAAGTTTCCATACCAAGAAGAGAATGATCCTAAAAACAACATAGATGAGATCCACACTTTTGAATAGTACCAAAAGAACAATTATGACTTGAGGAATAGATCCCAAAAGGAACTTGTGACAACTTCCATACCACCCAAAAAAGTTAACACTCCCCCAAATCATAGAACTAATATAATTATCCTCCCCCAAAGAGAAAGGATACTTAACTAGTTGTAGAGCTTTTTATAACTAGATCCAGAGGTGGATACAACATTATGGAAGATATGAAAAAGATTAAATCCAATATTACCTTGCATGAGCTTACTCAGATCACTGAGCAGCATGATTTTCTATTGAAATCATTTATTGAGAATCTAGACAAGGGTAAATCCAAATCTATGAATGAAAACATGGTGATGTATAAGAGTAAGGCTAAGGTTCCTCCATTTTTGTTAACTATTAGAATTTTTGGGAAGAATGTGCATAATTGTTTACTTTATTCTGGGGCATCTGCTAAAATTATTCCCATAGGTATTTTTGAAAATATGGGATTGATTCCAATCAATTATAATCAAGTTATTATCCAATTAGATAAGTCAAAGGTCAAAGTGGTAGGATAATTATTGAACGTTCATATGCAACTAGTGCATGAACCTTGAATTTAATAATTCATCGACATTTAGGTCATATAAATCCCATAAGCATATGGGATGTTGTTGAGAAGAAACTAGACAAAATCCCTGAATGGATACAAGTCCATGGATTGATCGCACATGTGGCTACATTGGAGGGGTGTACCCAATCAAATCAAGAATGATGTTTATGATTACATATTATAATACCAAGAATGAGAAGGTAAATTTCCTATCCATAGATTTAGGCATGTATGCTCTTGATACTACTAATTTGAATGAAAGAAACCTAGTGTTTAAGGATGAAAGATTATGGATGATGTGCTTTGATGGGGCAAGAGATAAATAAGGCTCGAGGGTAGGTCTAAATTAACAAATTTAGTTGCTAAAAAATATTTTTCATCTTATATACTTTAATTTCTATGCAGTAGTAATCTTTTAGAATATAAGGCCTTGATCCTAGGACTTCAATTCACCATCAAGCATAAGGTAAGAAATTTTTTAATCCATGGTGATTCAAAATTAGTCATTAAATAGGTATGTCATTAGTATCAATACAATATTTCTTATTTTAATAAATATAAATTTAGAGCTTGGGATTTAATTGAGAGTTTCAAAGCATTTAACATTGCCTTTATACTCAAGGATCAAAATTGATTAGTAGATGTGTTGGCTTCTGTAGCAAAAAATTAGCCCCACCTGAGGCTCTCAAATTTTAGAAGTTTACAATTGAAATAATATCATTCCCTTCCATGCTAGACAATTTCAATCACTTTTAGGGGTTTGATGATGATAAATAAATCCTCGATTTCATGACCAATTTTGGAGTATTTGAGTCACACATAATTTATGAATGAGAATAAGAGTTTGTAAAGGAGATCAAAATGGATGAATATGGCATAATCCAACTTAATAATAATAAAATTCCTAAGGTCATGCTCTCCCTAGAAAGGATATTTGATCAAGATAAGTTAACAAGTGATACAAAGGTACCCAAGGTAAGTGGTAAAGACTACAAGCAAATCAATCTAGGCTTATTGAATAATCCCTAGAAAATCAACATCAAGTTGGTTTGTACCAAGGAAGAGTTGACCAAAGATAATAAAATATTATCTCGATTCAAGAATATTATTGTTAGTCTTACAAACATCTTAAAATATTTGACACTTGAGTCATCACTCACATGATCCCTTTGAAGGAAGCATGTAAACCCTTCAAGAAAAGGCAAAGACCCATGAACCCACTTCTAGAGCCTCTCATTTATATGGAAGTGAATAAGTTTTTGGATTTAATAATTATCTTTTTAATTAGACACTCCACTTTCAATCAGACACTCCACATGGGTGGGCAACTTGGTCCCAATCAAAAAGAAGAATGATGAGATTAAAATCTGTGTAGACTTCTAAAATCTCAATAGATATTTAGAAAAATATAACTACATGTTTCCCTCTTTGGATGAGGTAATTCAAATGGTTAGTAGCTCTCAAATTATGTCCTTTCTAGATGGCTTTTCTAGATACAATCAAGTGATGGTCAATAAAGAACATAGGATGAATATTGCCTTCACAACCAAGTGGGGAACATTTGCATACAGAAGGATTCCTTTCAAACTCATCAATGTTGGGGCTACCTTTCAATATGCCATGGATCATACATTCCAAGAACTAATCGATAAGTTCATTATTATTTATATTGATGACTTAACCATTTTCTCTTAGAACATGAAGGATCACATGATGCACCTTCATCAAGTTTTGGAGAAATATAGGACCTTTGTTATCTTTTTGAACCCCAAGAAAAGTATCTTTGGCATGACTAAAGGCAAGATCTTGTGGCATATAATCACAAAAAATGGTATTGCTATTGACCCAGATAGATTTAATGATATTTTTAAGGTTGATTTTTATAATATTAGAAAGGATTTAAAATCATTTTTCAAAAATATTAATTTCATATGAAAATTCATTTCAAGTTTCTTTGAAATTGTTAGACCCTTAAATGCTATGTTGAAAAAAGATGTGAAGATTTATTAGATGCCTGAGGTTAAGAAGTATTTCTAAGACATCAAGGAAGCCATACTAATAGAACCCATATTGATTAGCCAAGATTTTGGTAAGGATTTCTACCTTTATTCTTTTACTTTTGATCACCTAATTATTGTTGTTTTAACATAGAAAGTAGATGATACATAAACCCTGATCGACTTCATGAGTATAAACTTGAAGGATATCACATTGAAACATCCCCTCCTAGATAAATAAGCGTATGCTTTGGTAAAGGCCATAAAAAATTTTAGATGCTACATCCTCAGAAACAAGACTCATACCATTGTACCTGATCCTACCATTAAGCTTATGCTCAGCCATAATGAGTTAGAAGAAAAAAAATGGGAGTTGATGACCAAGCTCCATGAATATGACATAGAGGTTAAGTCAGCCAAGGTGGTATGGGGCTAGGGTTTAATTTAGTTGATTATTAAGACTAATCCTTAGATTGATGTTTTATAGGTAGAAGTAGACTAGGTCTCAAGTGAAGGTTAGTACAAGGACATCATCTCTTACCTATTGAGTGGCACTTGCCCCTCAGAGTTGAAAAGAGAACAAAAGAGAGAACTCAAGCTCAAAATTTTGCTCTTCATGATCAAAAGAGGAGTGCTCTATAGAAAAAACTATCATGGGATTTACTTAAGATGCATCTCTAAAAAGGAAGCCTCAGACATACTTAACATATTCCATGATAAATTTAGAAGTGGGCATCCTTAGAGAAGAACCATTGCCCATAAGATACTTGGAGTAGGTTATTACTAGCCTACAATATTCAAGTATGTGCATGATCACATTCGATCATGTCATCAATATCAAGTATTTAACAATAGAGAAGTAAGGGTGGTCATGCCTTTGCAACTAGTGATTGAAACAAGGTCATTTTCCCAATGGGGATTAGACTTCATTGGAGTCATCAATCCCAACTATTTGATATCCCACTAATTTGTGCTAACAATGATTGACTATTACACTTGGTGGACTTAATAAATTACCACTAAGAACTATAAGGCAATTAATGTCATCAAATTCCTAAAGGAAAATATTATAACCAGATTTGGGACCCCCTTATCTATGGTATGTGATAATGGTCTAGCTTTCCAATCTATATAATTTAGAGTGGGCCTATGACAACAATATTATCATCAAATTTTCCTCAAACTATTATCCATAAGGAAATGGTCTTTTAGAATCAACTAACAAGAACTTGATGAATGTAATAAATAAATAAACAAATAAAAAGCCAAGGGAATTGTAGTCACTATTGAAATATGCTCTCTAGGCAGATCAAACCAAATATAAGTAGGCTCTAAAGTCATTTCCATTCCTACTAGTGTATGAGCAGTAACCAATATTTCCCATCACATTGTAACTACCTACTTATGATTTCATGGTTGAATATATGGATGATGATGAAAGAGTCTAGTCAAAAATATGGTACATCATTCAGATGGTATATGCAAGAGATGAAACCCTCAAGAATTCATCAAACATCAAGACATAGTCAAAAGTTGGTTTGACAAGAGGGCCCAAATCAAAACTTTATGAATTTTAGACTTGGTTCTACTGTGGGACAAATCCCACAAGAAAAAAGGCCAACATGACAAATTCAAACCCCTCTAAATCAAGCCATATCAAATTATAGAGATATTGGGTGATTATGCATTTAGATTAAATGACTTACAAGGAAATGACTAAGCTCTATCAGTGAATGGACAATACATGAAGAACTATTTCTTAGTTACCCCTACACCTCCACCAAGGGACTATGAATTGGTTTAGTGTAGCATAGATAGGGGTAGATTAGTTTCCTTTCTACTTTTTTTCTCGATGTGTCTTTACTTTCAGTTCTTTCCTTTCAATAGATTAGTCATTGTATGGTGTTATAGTCTAGCAATAAGCCCTCTGGGCACATTCTTGAGTTTCTCTTGCATTTTCTCCAAAGTTATAAAATCAAAATGAAATTTGAGATTTGAAGTGTTAAAACTCATGTACATCCCAATAGATGGTTTCCCAAAATGAAAGACTACACTATGTGTTGGTTTAGAAAATTGGAAGGGTCTAATTTTTTAAGCTGCCATTTTGTGGAGTTTGTCTTATATTATGATTATAATCTAGTTCTAACAAGCATGCATTTGACTGAATTAAGGTCTTAAAATTCTAAAATTCCATGCATATCGACACTTAATCCCATATCATAAGATTGCTTGGGCAGAACTCAGTCACTGAGAATGAATGGTTCTTGAGAAAAAGTTTTAAAATCCCTTCAAACCTAGCTAAGAAACTGGTCCTTAACCTCCAAGGGTTTTCAATGTGTGTGTGTGTGTGTGTGTGTGTGTGTGTGTGTGTGTGTGTGTGTGTGTGTGTGTGTGTGTGTGTGTGTGTGTGTGTGTGTGTGTGCATGTGTGCATGTGTGTGTGTGTGTGTGTGTGTGTGTGTGTGTGTGTGTGTGTGTGTGTGTGTGTGTGTGTGTGTGTGTGTGTGTGTGTGTGTGTGTGTGTGTGTGTGTGTGTGTGTGTGTATTAATTTGAAAATACACTATAAGTTACATTCTTTTGAAGGTGAATTGGGTAACCTCCATCAGGGCTATGGATGCTTGATTGGTAGTGGAGCAAGGCCTAGAATAGAGCCAAAGGTATCTTTGTCAGGGCTATGGATGCTTGGCTAGTAGTAGAGCAATGCCCAAGCCATCCCCTTAAAATTTGAGCATAACTATATATATCTAAAAGCTTACTCATTACCTATGTTCAAGGCCATAAAGCTTTAAGTCACTGAATTCTGAAACCCAAAGGCATACTAGTCAATCAATTTAAAGTACACACATAGTATGAATGGTTTTCAGTTTTTTAGGCCTTTATCCATCAAATGGAAAGTTATAAATACTGGAAAATCAATTCTAATATTTTTTTCATCCACCAAAGAATGACTACTTGAGGATTATATTCTAAACTAGGCTATCTAAATTCTAACATATTGCTATGTTTCTTGTAGAGGTCACCATTTATTAAGATTAACGTGCCCCATTTTCCAAAAATGGGGGCCCTATGAAAAATCTAGATCATTCTCCCTAAGATATACATTACCCTTGGTACCGCATGATCAAAACCCCCCTTGTATGACTTGAAAGATTTAAAATTCATAACAAGTGTTAATGAGGTATTTTAAAATATTTCATTGATGTCCAATTCACTAATATTTCTGATGATTTGGCTTGTTTATAAGTACCCTTACAAGGGGTTACATTTAAAGATACAAGGTATGATCCCTTTAACTCAACCAAGGTTTCTTAATTAAGGTTTTTGAATCATGGTTTAACTTTAACTATGAAAAAATTCATGTTTGAGATTATGACATACCTTAATCTCAAGTTTTAGATTAAGGTCCAAGTCAAATTTTGTGCTTAAGGTTTATGAATTTAGACTTGTCCCTTTTCTTTTCATCTAGAGATTTGATAAATTTTTCACCTTTTATTTGGAAATATCCTAACACCAACTCAACCTCAATAGACACGTGGTAGTGTTGCATGCATTGGTCACTCAACTACATATAGTTCTAAACTTTATCCCATATATTTTAGCCTTTATAAAATTAATCAACCCCATGACCCAATGGGAGTTCACCACTTATCACTTAGTTGTGGCATTTTAGCTTACAAAGAAGTTAAAAATTTTATGACCCCATGACCTAATGGGAGTTTCCCACTTGTCACTCAGTCATGGAATTTTAGCTCATGAATAAGTTACAAAGTTTACGACCCTGTGACTCAATCATAAATGCCATGTGGCACCTAGTCATGGCCTTTCAAAAAAATTATAACTTTCTAAATTCCCATGATAATGTAATCATAGTGCATCATACCACTTGTAAATCGATCGTGCCCCCCCCCCAATAGTTAAGATGTAATGCTTCAATTTCACAATACTATGATTGTATGATAAGATGACACTTGACAATTAGTTGCTTAATCTTGGGTAGCTAGATGCGATTTGGAAGCCACCCAATAGTTGGCAATAATGGGATGAAGATACATGGACCCATGTCTCATGGTAATAACATGATCAAAAGAAGCCATGAGACCTAATAACTGCATAATCAAATCAAGATGTGGTATTTGGAAAAATGTCATGGTATTTGGGTCCATTAAAAGTTTTATACAATAAATTTGTGAAATAACGTGAACCAATAAGAACTTGCCACTTGACAAACTAGTAGAAGTTCCAAGTTCATGTCAGTCAAAAGATGAAAGGGGTCGATCCATGCGATGATTAAATAAGAGTGATCTAATTGAAAGACACTTGGCAAAGTATTGCATGATCCACCCAAGTGATTCAATATTCAAAATATAAGGCCAATGTGCCCAAGAGGGCACCAAGTGTTGAATACGTATCAAGTATACCACCCAGGTGGGATATAAATATTCACAATGCACTATTTTAAGCATGAATTAAATGTTGATGGGGCTCATTCTGGTGGATATAAATCCAATTCACTTTACTAAAAATTCAAGCCTATGATGATAGGACACATGGACAAAGTGAAGTTAGTGATTGGTTGATTTCTCAAAATATAGTTTCAAAGCCATTAAATTAAAATCAAAGAGTCTCCCCATATTTAAATTAAGGAAAATTAAGACACTTTCCATTTATGACCTACATTGTTTAGTTTAAATTCCAAATTTAGAGTTTAATGATCTTCACCTCAAAGCAATAGGTTCACCTTCAGTTGCTTTATGCTAGTGTTTGAAGCATTTTATGAGTTTTCTAAAGACTTTTGTGAAATCCTTTGCCATTAAATCAAGTTTCAAGCTCATCAAACATATAATTTGAAATCATGGCCAAAGAAAAAGCATCCAGAGTCAATAAGTAGGAACAAGTTCCATTCATCTACTCTTATGAGATATCATCTTTTGGGATACCAATTCAACTCTATTTTATTGGCTACCGAAGATAAACATTATAATGACTTGTTCTACCATGTAGAGAAGACTGTCGATTGAGACAATGATGATGAATAAGGTTTGAATGAGGTAGAGGATGAATTAGAAATTTTGGCACTCAAATCTACAGGATTACACAAAGTAGCATCTAACCTAGAGGTACTCCCTTGTGTAGACTTAGTCCACCATATGTTTTTTTAGTCTAGATGCATTGATAAAATGATTAAATATCTGAATTTGGCCCTAGATATTGCCTTCATAGTTGGGTTAACCTTTCAATCCTATAATGATATGCCCAAACCATAGATTAGATACAATCAGGAAACTATGACTCAATGGCTTCAAACCCATGATATTAGGGAAGTTTTGAGAGAATGGGATGAGAATAAAGGAAATTTTATATGCAAGACAAAAATTAGCCAAATTCCCATCACACAATTTAGATTAGGAGTATGAATGGGAATGGTTATGATGAATCGGTTGCATGGAGCTGAAGATATGGGTCATGTGGATGAGAAATGGATCCCACTATTGTCTATTACAATCAATAATGGAAAGACTCAACCTTAGGGGGAAATTATACCTTGTAACCTAGTAGAACAAATTATAAAAGTTATGGCCAACTAGGGGGGTCATGTTTTACATGATGCTCTACTTGGTGGATGCCATCTGCACCACCCAAAAATTCCTGCAGTTCACCAATTGGGATCCCAAGATCAAATGAACTATCCCTCATAACTTCTCAAAGGTCAAAGTGTATAAGTACAAGAAAGAGATGAGGGCCATACTTGAAAATTAATATCCTATAGTATATAGGGAAATTCATGAAAGGCTTATGCCCAAATTGTCAGAAGAAATAAGAGTAACCCTGAGTACCCTAGGAACCTATTGGTATTACCCAGATCGCACAATTGTGAGGATAGTTGACATCAAGATAGCCCACCTTAGGTTTCCCATTATAGTGCTAGATAAGTTGTATGAACAAGAAATTGATTATTAGTTACTCACAGGGGTGGATGGATTATGCAAAAATAAAAGGAGAGGATTGATTCATCTTCAACTATATAACATTGGTTGATTTCAAATACAAAAATGGAACTATGTCATTGTTTATGCCAAGAAAAGGCATACTTTATAATTAGAAAGAGATGATAATAGGCAATAGGACCTAGATCATATCGCTTTCAAACATTACAACAAACACAGGTCAACCTTAAGTATTACTTATCACCATGAGCCCAAGGATGAGGATAGGTTCTACATTAATGCCTCAAATGATCAAGAGGTAAAGCAAAGATTGAAGGATGTTAATGTACCACGTGTTCATGGAAGATTGAAAGATGTTGGTTTTATGAAATTTTCAAGCATGAGAGTGCTCAATCAAGTGCATCCACATCCATAGTTCAATTTTTTGATACTAAAGAAGCGATACCAATTGACCATAAGCTTAGTTAGAAGATATTGCAAACATTATCTCCCACTTTGGATTAGGGAAGGGATGAGCCTAAAAAACATACTAAGTAGGTCTTTATCTTAGAGGAAACATCAAACACCCCATCTTAGGTTCATAATGTTAGCTCAATGTAGGCAAAAACTTTGATGGTGCCTCATTTATCTTTAATTGAGATAGTAGCACCACCTACTATGACACTAGCAGTTTTTACACCAGAGCTACCTCCCCTACTTCCTATCAAGGAGGAACTAGGTATGAGAAGTTAGGAATGTGTTTATTTACCTCCCTTATTTCTAAGTATCCACCCCTGGGGTAGATTATGTCAGCCACCAACCCCAGATAACATGAACCTAATGCCCTACATGCCCTTCATTAGTCTTTTAATCAGGGTCATAATTATGCCCCTACCCACTATCAATATTTTTATTGTATCATCTACCTCAAAGGTATCTTTAATGGCTAATTTACCTCTAATTATTCCCATATCCATGCCTATGCCCAGACCCCAATTTCCCAAGAGGAGGCCTACTATTTTCATACCCTAGGTTCTTTTGTTCCTAGCAAGTGCTCTAGATAGCACTAGTTCTTTATCATCCTCAGAAGTAACACTTTCCACCTCATCCCCTAGTTTTTCCTTCATCTTGGTCACCTCCATAATTACTTCTCAAACATCTGCCTTTAGAGGATTGACACCAACTCTTTATTTGCAATCAACCACTCAACCTTAGGGTGACATTTCAAATAAATCTTGGATAAAATAAATGCAGTTGGCCACAATAGAAAGGAAAGATTTGGTTATAGTAGACCTTTCACATGTCTCACTAAAATTTGACAAAGATTATAAAGCAATGAAGAGGCTAACTAAAAGGAAAGTGACTCATCTGGACCATTCAATTATATATGAGTCTAAATAAACACTATTTGCACTAACTAAGAAGAAGAAAGCTAAGCCTATCTGGTAAAAATAATATGTAGAAAACCCCCTCTCAACTCTAAAGGCATATGGTGATGTAACTACATAATTGGTGAAAGGGATGCAATAGAGAAAAATTGAGCTAGAATAATGAAACAAAGCCACATTGCTAGAACAGACCATTACTAAGGTGGAATGGGCAATCAAGGTTATGTTTGATACTTTGAATACTTTAGCTCAGTATAAAGTAAAAGGAAATGAAGTTTTCAACAAAATTCTTAAGATAGAGAGTACCTATGGAATTTATGACAACAAAGTAATCAACTTGGTCAAGTTGATTAGGATGAATAAATTTGAGGAATTGAACCTAGTACCCTTCAAGGATTTGATCATTTCTTAGTCCTATATCATTGAAAAAAAGAAATCCTTGGATCAATGTACTGATGACATGAGATCATTGGGCCAGTCTCCCACCCAGCTAGGTGACATAGTTATAACTTTGCTCAAGGAGATTGAAATCACACACTTTGAAAATAGAGATGGTACCATCATCAGCAAGGATGATTTTAGGGCCCAACTCCAAAATTTCATCATCAATTTTAGAACATAGGATCTGACTCAGGGAGTAACCTTTGTGTAAGAAATGGTGGACTTGGCAGCATTGGCCAATCAAAGAATAGATAGGGTGATGGAAATCAATGAGGTTGTAAGACCTATCTTAACTAAGCAAGATACAATGTCAGATTTTACCATCAAATTGCTAAAGGAACCCATCATCGATTTGAAATTGATTGATAATGATTACAAAAAATAATCTGAGGCATGGATGAGACAAATAGAAGTTGAGAAGCAGGAAAGTAACAAACCTTAAATGGTCACCATAGGAGCTTCTTCCTCTTCAGCCCCTCTAGGTATTTCTTCCTCTTTGGCTACAGTGGGAACTAGTCCCTCTTCAGATGTTATGGTTTCACTTTCCTCTTCTACCAAAATGGGAGCTTCATCTTCATCAACATCATGAGGATCTTATCCTAGAACCTCAGGTCCAAGATATTAATTTGTCAGGCCTTTTTCTTTGATGAATTTTATGTTCTAGTTCTAATCAGTGTATTGTAAAAGATTCTCGCTTTGGATAGGGAATATTATTTTATTTTTTACAACATGAGGAGTTTTTGTCTAGTGACAGTTGTCATGTATTCAATTCTTTTCTAACCAATGTAACTATATTGGGCACAAAAGAAGCCTATATAGAGAGGGGTTTCCCCTCATTTGTATTTCAAAACATAAATTTGTGAAATTAGTGCAAATAAAAAGAGGAATTATAATAATTTGTTCATTGCTTTCATATTTTCTTATTTCTCAAGATTTGCAAATGACAACTAGTTTCACTTTTTTATGGTTAAAACTGATAATAGTGTTTTTAATACACCTTGTTAGTTTTGTGCTTTATGTTTTTCTAATAAAATTTGTTTATGTATGCTTTGTTTCTCTTCTACTCTGCAAATAAATGTGCTCAAAGTAATTTATTGTGGGTAGCCGTTCTTAAATCATACTTCTCAAATATGTGCATTTTATTTACCCTAAAATCACCACTGCATTTATGTCATTTTGAGTCTAGCACTAGAATTTCATGAATGTTAGTTTTATTTGCACTATTATCAGAAAGAACTAAAGGAAATTTGTTGGTCTTTTTTTATTTCAAGTCAAATCTTCTTATCTTCTCAACCCTTCTTTCCTTTTTGATTTTTTTGACATGAATCACCTTAATTTACTACTCACTATAAATATTCATCTTCTTGTTTAAATTTGGTCAATAAACTAGCAAAATATAAGGCAATTTTCACCATAACAATAAGATGAAATCTAAAATAGGTTGTGTCACTAAAAAGCTATTGTTGTCCCTAAAACAAGGCCTGCTTGTAGGCTAAAGGTGGTAGTCATATAATCATTTTAGAAAAACTAAATTAAGCCCTAAAGGTCTTCTAGGACCTACACAATAATCTGAGATATATTATTTTATTATTTTCATTACATCCTTGACACAAATTTACATCAACAGGAGAACAGCTAGCGCTAAAAGAAGGGTAGATCTCCTTTTTGTTTGTTTTGAGTGAAATTGTAGTGTATTTTGGTTGAAATATAGAATAATTTCTTTAAATACACAAAGATTGATGTAAACTCTACAGATTTTTTTTCATATCCTATAAGATATTTGTAAATTTTGAAATATCTATATGAAAATGTGCTTATTTCAAAGGTCTTTGGAGGACTAGCTTAAATTTGAAGGCATTCTAGCATTGCCCCTATGATCCATTTAAATTTCATGTGAAGGCATTAAAGATAGACATATAATTGAATTTTTTGAATAGATTAGGTTCTATTTCATCTATATTTGTAAAGGTCTACAAAATTTGAACTAAGAACTTTAGATTTATAGCAAATGAGTGTACAGATCAATGTTGAGTTGATTATTTGTGAAAGATCACTAAGCCAAGGCTTTAGAGATCTAAAATGGGTTTGTTCATGTATAATTAAGATATTATTTACACAATCTCATTCTAAGAATGTTATGATAAGCATAATATACTAAGGGTTACTTAAAATATCTTGTCTAACGTTGATCTTCATAGGTTAGACCAAGTTTCTAACAATAAGTTTGTGCAAGCTCCAAAGTTTTGAAGGATCTAGATTGACAAAGGTAAAATAAGACCACTCTACTTGATTTTAGACCTTTTTGTGGGGTTTCTTTATGTTAATTTGACCAATATTTACCTCTTTTATCAATATTTAAGGAACCTTTATGGTATTTTGGATTTCTAGCATAGATCCTTTACATAGCACCTTGGAATTACCTAGGATCCAGACTAGATCCCACTCTAAAACTAGAGTCCCCCTTGGATCCTTAAAAACCCATTGCAAAATCTAGATCCAATAAAGGGAGACATAGGAAGTCCAAATCCCTCCATACCTCTCTAGTGAGCCAACATCCACCTTCTCTATTTTACATCAAGCCAATCATGGCATGGTTAGGAGGATCCTCTGTGAATATGCCTGACCCTGTGCATGATTTTCCTAGGAACCTTGAAAAGTACTTCCCCCTCTTCAACACATCTAGAAGCATAACTGTTGAAGAGCATATCAAGTCATTTAAGGCAGCTCTTAGGCTTTTAAATGTCATATATGAAGTTGTATCCTGCAAACTCTTATAATTTACCTTTAGGGAAACTACCTATGACTAGTTCCTTAATTTACTAGAGGATTCCATCATAGGGTGGAACCAGTTTAATGATACCTTCATTGCATAATTTGGAAGGGTCATTAGCCCTTGGATTAATTACCAACAATTCACTATCCAAAAGTGAGACCTGAGTGAGCCCATAAGAACCTTTAATGTCAAAATCCAGAAGATGTATATCCTCACCACAACTCCCTATAGGCCTACAGATGACCTGGCACTTAAAATTTATAAAAATTCCCTAGACCCAATGACTAATGTCTTGATGTGTAGGGCCATGAATGTCAATATTCTACCACTCACATATGCATAGGCCATACACATCGACAAGCAGATGCATCCACAAGGGCACCCTACCTTTTCTATCCCAAACATCAACCTAGCCTTGCCTACTCTAAACCTAGTTCCAAGTGCAAATTAGAATGTACCTATGTTGTATCAAATACCTAGCCTCAACTAATTGCCATTAAGCCATGCAGATCCTAGTCAACAACTAGGATTATTCAATTAGTCTAATGCTGGGGCTCATCCCTAAAACTATAATCAAGCTTTGGTCCCTATTAACAAATCAAATACCCAAAATGTTGTCTAGAACCCAGTCCAAAATGCTAAGCTTGAGTCCTAAAAGGGAGACCTAGAAGGCAATTCAGAGAATGGCCCAAAAACTAGGCAGTGACTTTCTAAATTTACAATGACAAATGGGAAACATGGGGGAAAGTTCTAATAGAAACTACACATTTTAAAAGTAAAATAGACCTTTCAACCGATTTAACAATAATAAAAACAACAATGAGCCTCCAACCAATAAGATGCCTGAAATAAATATCTGTAAATTGGTCTTGCCCAATTGGTGTAGGGTCCATAACATAGCCCAACATGGAGAGCTAGACTATATATAATTTTTTAATGCTTTTGAAATGTTCCAAGGTGAGCTGGAAAGCTATGATGTTGTCTTGAACAATCAAAGCAATGCTGGCAATTTCAGAAATACAAGAGCATCGGACAATGGGTCTAAAGCTACCAAAACATCCCTTATGGTTAAAATTTATGAGTTTCAATATCAAGAAGAGAATGAGCCTAAAAATAACACGAACGAGATCCACACTTTATAATAGTACCAAAAGAACAATTATGCCTTGCGGAATAGATCCCAAAAGGAACATGTGATAACTTTCACACCACCCAACAAAGTTGACAGTCACCCAGATCATAGAACAATAATTATCCTCCTCACCCTAAGGGAAAAGACACTCAACTAGCTTTATATTCTTCTACAACTAGATCCAAAGGTGGATACAACATTGTGGAAGATATGAAGAAGATTAAAGCCAATATTACCTTGCATGAGCTTGCTCAAATCTCTTAGCAGCATGATTTGCTACTGAAATCATTAATTGAGAATCTAGACAAGGGTAAATCTAAATCTTTAAATGCAAACATGGTGATGTATAAGAGTAAGTCTGAGGTTCCTCCATTTTTGTTGACTATTATAATTTTTGGGAAGAATGTGCATGTTGTTTACTTGATTCGAGGGCGTCTGCTAACATAATGCCCATAGGTATTTTTGAAAATTTAGGAGTGAGTCTAATGAATTCTAACTAAGTTATTGTCCAATTAGACAAATCAAAGGTTAAGGTGGTAGGAGAATTGTTGAACATTCATATGAAACTAGCACATGAACCCTGAATTCAATAATTCATCGACATTCAAGTTGTAGAAATCCCAGAAGCATATGGGATGTTGTTGAGTAGAGACCTGACAAAATCCTTGAAAGGATACATATCCATGGATTGCTCACACATGTGGCTACCTTGGAGGGGTGTGCCTAATAAAATCCATATTGATCAAGAACCGAGAATGAAGTTTATGATTACAGAGTATATTGCCAAGAATGAGAAGGTAAATTTCCAATCCATAGATTTAGGCATGTATGCTCTTGATACTGCTGATTCGAATGAAAGCAACCTAGTGGCCAAGGATGAAATATTATGGATGATGTACTTCAATGGTGTGAAAGCTAAACAAGGCTCAGGTGTAGGGTCTTTAGTTTTATCCTCTAACCCTAGTGCTTATATAGTCTTTAGTGCCCACCCATGCCAAAACTCTCACATGTGTATAGGGCCTACATCAAAATAAATAAAGATTTAAAAAAGTCATTTTATCATTATTTTTCTTGCAATAGCAGTTTATTTTATTTACATAATAAATAAAATTAAAAAAAAAAACTTCTTTGCCATAACTTAATTTTTTTAGAATCGTATAGTTCTTCTTAGAACCATGTGATTCCTTCCTAGAAAAGTAAGGTTTTTTTATGAAGACAAAAATGTTCATCCCTCTATTTATACATTTTTTAATTTTTAAGGAAATGAGCATGAGCAAAAAATGGTTTTGGATCACTCACTAAGCGTGCATAGTCTACTAGGGTGGTGGCAGATAAGCCTTGCTCCACTCTACATGGAGTCAAATCTCAATGTTCATCAATGATAGTCTTCTCTCAAAATTATGATTACAAAAGGTAAGAGGTAAGAATGAAGGTAAGTTTATTATATCAAGTTTACTTTTACTTTATATATTGTGGGGAAAATGGCTTATAATTTCAAGTTACTTTGATATTAATTTAATTATTTTACAAATTTTATAACCACATGTTATTTTGTAGACAATGTGAGTGCCCTTGATGTTATTTGTTGATGACTTCCATATGTTTGATGTTATTATTTTATATGCCATCATTTTATATCCCCAATTTTATCAATTTATCTAATTCTTCCATGTTTATGACCCCATAGAGGTAATCTCTTTAACTTCTTCTTCTCAAGATTTGATTATCATTGTTTTCAATCCTCTCAAATCTTGAGGGGGGGAATTGTGTTCCATATTTATTTATCTTGGTATTGTGATTAATTTATTGATGTTGGTGCAAACATGATTATGCATGATATTATGGATTAAGGGCTTGAGACAAACATGGTACATGAATTTTATTTCCAAGATGATTTAACTTGAATTTGGATCCAAGACATGACCATAAGTGGGCATAGATATGATTTTGAATATTACATTAATTTTAGTACAGACTTTTCTAGCATTTACTATTATTCAGATTTGATGTGTGTGCATAGAAAATAAATTTTTGTAAGATTTAACACCAGTTTTGAGGGGAATGTTGTAAGGGCATCCTTACTTGACACGTATTCAAAGGTGCATGGAACTTGTACAAAACACCCTCACATTTTTTTAACAAAAACCAAGTGTATGATTCCCAGTTTGTCTTTTCTAAATTTTTCATATCATTTGATTGATTGGGGAACTTATCCACATGAGTGTCTTTTGCAAGTCTATAGGAGCATTGGAGTTATTTTGGAAGCTTCGAGATCACAAAACATTTTGTATCTCCCACCTTTTTTGTTTTACTTTGATATGTATGTGCATACACACATACATAAAAGTGGGGTATTATGTAGACACTTAATTTTGGTACGGTGGTAGATATTAGTCATAAAATTACATTCTTTTAGGGTACTTAAATATATACTATTTAATGGCATATTTTTCAAACTAGTTTTTAGTAGTTTTTGTCATAGTGTCCCCTCTTTATCTCCATCCTCATATCTCTCCCCTACCCCTTCCTTTCCTTGTGTTTTTGTGTGCTTTCCCAAAAATCATATCGTGTGCATTTTTTATGCCCCCAAAATGTAAAGTGTGTAGGATTCTAGAGAAGTCAGTGCTTTGGGTCTATTCTTCATGCACCCATGTCGTATGCTCCTAATTTTTTGGCTTTCCTATCCATTGGATGTCAACTTGCATGTCATTAGGTTCATTTTTTGAATTTGAGAAGTCTATAAATACATAGGGGAATTAATGTAGATAAGACATGAAATAAATGAATCCCTCCATCAAAAATCAATTGTGAAAGTGCCAAAGTAATTAATTCAGACATTTATCTCCCTTCCTAGGTTTGCATCTAAGAGACACAAGGCTCTTGTTGGCACTTCCATTAAAAAGATTGGTCGCAGGTCTAAGGCAGAAAGACTGAGAATGGAAGCGGAGGAATTGGTGCGAGACAGTGCCCAATGAATGATGAACGACCTTCTCTCTAGACGTGAGAGAAGAATGGATTTACCCAGATGTTGATGACAGTGTAGCTTTTGGATGGTTTTATCCATGTCTGGTTTCTTTTCTTGGCTAGTTGTTTGATCACTGATGTTTTACAGATTTTTGGTAGAAGATTTGCATATTGGTGCTTTACTTGCTTTCCCTTTGTAAGGGTGTGTCTCTATTGGTGGTGGTGTTTTGTTAGGACATGCGTTTGTGTTTCTTTTTTTTTTGGGTTTCTCTGATACTCTTTTTGGCTTCGAAAACTGTGCCCTTGGTTACCTATCAAAAACGTTTACCCATAATCAAATAAAAAAATTAATTCAAGTTCCCCACCATACGTTTATTACAACACAAAATTGATTAATAAAAAATATTAATTCACAAAAAAAAATTTTAAAAAAATAAAGTCAAATATAAAACAAAACAAAAAACAAATAATTTTTTATACAATCCTTCAATCTAATATATTTTTAAAAACATTAAATATCATCATCATAACGTTTAATTTTACAACATTTATATTTATTTTAATTTTATCTTTTTTACAAACCTAAAAATTGCACCTACCTATTTGATGGCATTACAAATGATGAAAATATCCAAATTTCTTATGATGTAGACTCTGTCCTTGTATTTCTATATATAAATATAATATTTCAGACCGGGCGAGGGCGAACCATAAGATAAATGAGCACACCGAATTTTTTTAATGAATCATTGTATACTTATATGCATGAGCCCTGTATCCAGACAAGACGCTATTTCCAAGTAAAGTCAGTCACGCCCGCCATTTTTACATAAGACAATACAGTAGCCTACTTCTATACTTTAGGTTAGGCCGACACCATAGTTCTTATCTATCATTGGGCATTTGCATTTACATTTCTGGCAGATTGTTGACTAAGTATTTTCTGTCTTGAGGGTAATAACCTAAAATTTTGAAGAGGGAACAAGGTAACAATTCAATGGAGATTATCTGTTAATAAGCTTCAGATTATTATCTAATTATCCTCTGATGAATTTCTGATTACCCTGAACTACAAACGCACAGATAGTTACATCCAACTGCCTTCCTTTACGCTTTGCTACCCCTCTATTTGGAGAGAAAACTCCAGTCATGTGACCTTATGCTTCTCCTTGATAGATATTTACAAGTTAGAACCCATCCTGATGTGACTACGCAAAAGGTTTTGACACTCAGATCTGATATCAGTAACAATGAGTGCATATGTCATGTTTTGATACCATGTAATTCATTTCTGGTTATTAAGCATTCCCCTGTCAAATTTATTATAGATTCCCATTTTCTCCATTCTTATAACAAGGCTAACTTTGAGCGACAGCAATGGCTTTAGAGTTATTGATCTCCTAAGAGAAGTTGCAAGTTCTGCTAAAAATGGCGGGCACTAGAAGTCTTGCTGTGTTGTTTCTATGTTTGGCAGCTGCAGACACAGGTAGCCTGTGTTCTAGAGCTCCTCCTCCTCCTTTGTTGGGTCTTCATGGAAGAAGTATTTTCAATGGAGGTAGACTCGGATCAAATTCTATACTGGAAAAAAAAGTGGTTTCTGAAGAGAAGCATCCTCTGCTGGAATATGAGACCCGCTATTTTTCTCAGATTCTAGATCACTTTACATACAGGCCCCAAGGATATAAAGTTTTTCAGCAGAGATACCTTATCAATGACAAGCATTGGGGTGGGGCAAAGAATAAGGCTCCCATTTTTGTTTATACTGGTAACGAGGGTACAATCGAATGGTTTGCAAATAATACTGGATTTTTGTTTGAGAATGCACCAAAGTTTGGAGCTCTGCTAGTATTCATTGAGGTGAGTGAGCATGATAATTAATACAAAATCCTATTTGTACTTATAAAACATATGGTTTTGGAACCTGATTACAGTAGGCACATAATTTCTATTCTACTGTTAAAGATGAATTGCTTTCCATGTAGTTTAAACAGTAACAGCTTGAATGTTTATGTTGTAACACCTTCAATGCTTATGTTCTTTTGATCCCAAGTCTTTCGTAATAAGTCTTGAATGTCAATAAAATGGTTTGATAAAGATTTTTTTGGGATTGAAAAGTGTTTTCTATTGATCATACATAAAAATATGTTGTATGGAATAGAATCACATCTTAAGAGAAGACTTCACATGGATCATGACGACAATTTTTTAATGGAATGAATCACACCCCAAAATGATGATTTTTGAAAGGCACTCATGTTAAATTCAGAATATATTGAATGACTAATCATGAATGTTGTATGGTATAGTTACAAACGGCCAAGCTTTATAATGACTTTTGATAAAGGATCATGCTTAGAGAATTTGATGTACCACTGGGGACATGATGCCAAAGATATTGGAAAACAGCTATTATGCCAGAAGTTTCCTTAGAGAAAATGTTATCTGATTTGAGTGGTTTCATGTTTGGAAACAGGCAGCTATTGCCCATTTTTCCTAAAATGATGATCAGTCTCATTTTAGCAAAGATGCACAAATTTAAAGGAAGGTTGTTCGCTGTACATTTTAGCATGTTTTTTTTTTAAAAGAGTTAATCAAAAACTTCAGGAATGATGTCTGTGATGACCTAGGATTAACTTCCATTATTTTCATTGGATGGCCTCTTTTTTGCTGTCATAAAATAAAATCTCAAACTAAGGAGAGGATGAATACTTTTATTAACCGGATCATGTTGTTTTTGACTCCAGCATCGGTTCTATGGAAGTTCAATGCCGTTTGGAAACAGGAGTAACTCTTACAAGAGCGCTGAATCGTTGGGATATCTCAACTCTCAGCAAGCCTTAGCTGATTATGCTACTTTTATCACAGAATTGAAGAAAAATCTGTCAGCTGAAGCCTCGCCTGTTTTAGTATTTGGTGGCTCCTATGGTGGAAGTGAGTCTATCTTAGCCTAGTACTTATGTCAATATTGAAATGAGTTCTCCAAATCCAGTAATTTTCTTGCTGTTGTAGTCTCCAATTTCATGATTGATTTTTGGTTTCATTTTTTGCAGTGTTAGCTGCTTGGTTCCGATTGAAATATCCCCATCTAGCCATTGGGGCTGTGGCATCATCTGCTCCTATCTTGCATTTTGATAATATTGTACCAGAGAACACTTTCTATGACATTGTTTCAAACGATTTCAAGGTTATATATTTTCATTACACAAATTTTGATAAATATGTGGAGTTATATGTGGCTTAGAATAATTAATTACATGGATTGTTTGATTGCAGCAAGCAAGCGAGAGCTGCTTCAATGTGATCAGAGATTCATGGAATGATCTTCAATCTCAGTCCATAGAAGAAGGGGGACTTCAAAAGATCAGCAAAACTTTCAGAACTTGCAAGTAAATATTTCCTACCCACGATAGGAAGAATCAGATAGGTGCAAGTAAAGGAATAAGTTTCATTTGCTTCTGATAACATCTTTGGCCTTAATTAGTGAAAGAAAATTAATGAATGTTTTTTGGTACAGGGATCTAAAAAGTGTAGACCCTGTAAGGGACTGGCTGTATGAGGCATTCACTTACACTGCAATGACCAACTACCCAACAGAGACCAACTTTTTGATGCCGTTACCTGCTTACCCTGTAACAGCGGTAGTATTTGGATAACCCCATCATTGATTTATTCCCAACTTCACGTCTGGTTGCTTGGCATAGCTTTTGGGTTCTCAAGTATTGCTTTTCCTAGTTTCATTATTTTGATTTCTACGTTTTGAATTGCATGTTTGTTTGTCTATCAATCCAGATGTGTGAAGTTATTGACAGTTTTCCCCAAGGTACAGACACACTCTCCAGAGTGTCTGCTGCTGCAAGTATATACTACAACTATTCAAACACTGAAACTTGCTTTGAAATGGAGCATGCGAGTGACCCTCATGGTCTCAGTGGATGGGGTTGGCAGGTAAAAAATCTGTCCCCACAGCAGTTATTGTTGATCATGGCGAAAGCTTTAAAAGACTGTCTACCTACTTCCTCTCACCGATATTACAATTGAATTTGGGTTTACCTAACATATAGACCTTTGGATTAATTACAGGCCTGTACAGAAATGGTGATGCCAATGAACTATTCAGTCAATGGAATGTTTCCACCTTCCAGTTATGACTACCCTTCATATGAACATGATTGCAAAAAGCAGTATGGGGTGAAGCCAAGGCCACACTGGATAACCACAGAATTTGGTGGTCATGTAAGTCTGTCAAAACAATAAGTACAACAAAATTAATGAGCTTGTCTGTAATTAAGTATTTTTCGTCAGTCAACCTTGTAAAAGTAATAAGTAGTAAACTATTATGTTCTATTGAATAATAAATTAACCAAAAAAATTAATGAACTTATTGTTGATTAAGTATTTTCCGTTAGTCAATCTTGTAAATGTAACGAGTAATAAATTATTATGTTCTATTGATTAACAAAATAACAACATTAGTACGTTTTTACCTTTTGTTACATTCATCCAGCTGTGAGCTAGTAGCAGACAGAAAACTAATACATTAATGGGTTATATATATTGCAGGATATAAGCACTGTCCTCAAACACTTTGCAAGCAATATCATCTTTTCAAATGGCTTGGTTGATCCATGGAGTGGGGGAGGGTAGGCTTAATCTTTCTTTTGTCTGACATTGGGTTGGCATTCATTTAGTAAACAATGTGATTCTTCTGATATATGTCATATTCCATATCCTTATTTGCAGAGTACTAAAGAATATATCAAAGAGCCTTGTTGCACTGGCCACTGAGAAAGGTACAACTTTACCCACTAATTAAAATAAGATATTAATTGTGTCTGAGACAAATGATTCAGCTTCTGTGTTGGCAGGTGCCCATCATGTTGATTTTCGTTTTTCAACCAGTGAAGACCCAGATTGGTTGGTTGAACAGCGAAGACAAGAGGTGCAATTGATTAATGACTGGCTGCAACAATATTATAATCAATGATATACCCAACAAAGTATGGAGTCCCTTTCAACAGCCCATATAAATTTATCTGGTGTTCCCATGATGCTTGGCGATAGTCTTTTAATTCAAAATACACAGACACCACCAACTCCTATGAAGTTATAACTCCTTGTACTCCAGTACCTACCTGAGTGGTTTCATTCAATAAAAAATTTAAAGTTCACATGCTGCCTGGCTATTGTTTTTAAATTCCAAATACACAGATGCCAACTACTATGAAGCCATCACTGTTTGTACTCTAAAGTTTACTTAAATGATTTCAATTGATAAGATTATTAATATTTAATTAAAATTAATTTAGATTTTAAAAAATATTTTGTTACGAATATTTTTAAATATATTATAAATATTTTTTTAATGAAATAATGATTATTTATAAAAGATCATGTTAAAATATTTTCAACATATTAATAAAATCTTTCTAATTTAATAATTAAATATTGATATATAAATTAAAGTACTTGTTTCCACAACAAAACCACCTAAAAGCACCATAACAATCTCTTAAATAAATATTATATATTTTCAAACCCATTGATGTTTATAGAGGGAAAATATTCCATCCTCTTGTCTTTATATACTTTCATAATCACCCAACCTTCTTTTGTCTTTTTTAATTTATGATTGTTATTATATAAATCATTAATTTTGAGTATTATTAATATCATTGATTTTTATGGAATTTATATTATGTGTTATTTAAATGTAATGAGTGTTAAGTAGATTGTTTATGTTTGTCAAAGATAGGTTCTTCTAAACCATTATTTACAAAACATGGGTCAATATAAATTGACTCAAAATTACATATGGCTCGAGATTAGAGAGTGAAATCCTATAAAATCATATCACATAATATAATCTAATACAAACACACCACTTCTATAGAAGAATGAGCTAGGAAGCTCCACTATAACTAGTTCATAAGGCACAACACTAGCTTGTGTTTTATTATTATTATTATTGAAAAGATTAGCTTATGGTTTTGAAAATGAGATAGCAAACTAAGTGATGTTGATTCTGGGAAAAATTCTATGGTTAAACTTGAGTTGGACTAGTACTGGGATGAGTGACTTCCCATGAAGATTATATATTTCACCTTTGTGAGGATCACCTAATGTAGACATCTAAATATGGGCCCTAAGTATTTATTAGTCATTATTTATTGTATAATTTTAGGATGGGTCATTGACATATGTCTAGGTTGTTTTTATATCTCCCCCTTTTCTCTTCTCATGTTTCCCTCATTTGTCTTTAAGTGTCTCAGGGTTTGTCCCAATGGCATGAGTCATGCTTTTGGATATTTTTGGAGCATCACTCATGCTCCTAGGCCCTTTCATGGTTCCTTTTGGTCAGTGCACACTTGTCTTTGTGATCCTATTTTTTATATTTTTATTCATTATAATATTAGTTGACACTCAAAAAAGGTCCTAATTTGAATTTAATTGTCTATCAATATACAATTATTGTAATTTATTTACATCTAGAAAATCATATAGAATCCATCTATCATTTGCAAGAAATTATTGAGTACTCATACATATTTTAAAGAGATCAAGCAATTGTTAGAGCATTTTTATTGTTGAAGCTAGCATTTTTCCATGGAGCACTTTTGGTGCATGACCTAGGGTTTGCATGTCACTCTAGTTGTTTTCAATGATGTAAATTATTGTTTTCATTATTGTTCATTGTTTAGGGACTGATAAGTAGACAATACTTAAAAACCTAGCTAACCCTCTACACATGCCCTAAAATATTTACTAGTTTCTTTAAGTTTCATATATTGTTGTTACCATAAGATGAGGGGAAAAAATTACAAGTTATAGGTGTTGCAATACGAAAAATAGAGCAAGGTTACTGGAGACCTAGACCGAGGGATTGCTTTTTTGGCATGTCTATCATCCCTCAAGAATGTCTCACTCTCTCAAGAAATTAAATCGTGCTCCTTAGAGCTGTCTCTAATTGTTGCCAATTTTTTGGACAAGGTCAAGTTCACTGCTTAGTATGCATTTTTGTGTTTTGATCCTAATAATTATCCCCAAATTTCATGTTATTCAAAATACACTTCTAAAGCTTATATGTTTACTCTAATTTTGTAATTGAAGTAATTAATTAGGTTTTATTACTATTTTACACATTATTTAGTCTATTTAAAAGTATTTACCTATATTTGTGTTACAATTTAGATGTAATCCATTTATCTATATTATACATAGATGCAATGAGTGTCAAGTGGACCTTTCATGGTTGTGAGATATGGGTTCTTGTGAACCACTACTCATGGAATATGGGTCAATGTAAATTGGCTCGAAACTATGTCGTTGACAACTGAAAATTATATCACATAATTTGATCCACTATGGATACACCACTTGTATAAATGAATGAGTTAGGGAGAATAACCACTACTAATGGGATATAGGTCAATATAGCTTGTCTCGAAACTATATCACTGACAACTAAAAATTATATCACATAATGTACAACACTTGCTAAAGATTTTACAAATGAGTTAGCAAGATAAGCAAGCTTTATTATGAGGAAAATCCATTATTAAGTATGCTTGAGCAAATGTAATACTATAATGAGTGACCTTCCAATAAGTCTCATTACTTCATTTTTTTAAGCATCACCTAAATACAATGATCATCAATAAGATCATTTATACTCATGAGAGATGATCTCTTATGAATCATGACTCATGAAACAATCAATATAGATTAACTTGGAAGAGAAGGGTTTCTATTCTTTTTTAAGTGTAAGTGAGATAAATGGGTTATCATCTAAATTTGTAAAACATTTAAGTTAATTTATCACAATAGCATCTTGAATAGTTTTAACTTATAGAATTTGAATAATTTTGTTGGACTAAAATTAACATATATCTAACTTATAATGTTTTTTATTCAAAACTATGTAGATTTTTAAATTAATAAATGTGTAGTATTACGAGTCGCAAAATCCAAATACTTATGAGATAGAAATTAGGGTGGAACAAGAAATAATTATCATAATTAACCATCCATAAGATCTCATCAACCATTTAAAACTATGTTAATAATAATCTTATAAATATAATAATTACGAGTAAGAGGTGATATATAACACACTACCAATACTAATTTTTTTGACAATAGAGTAAGACTATGAGGGTAAAATAATTACAATAGTTTTTCACATGGTTAGTACAATAAAATAATTAGATTCAACAAAGAGATTGAGAAATTTAATTAACCAACATATTAAACAATACATGAGAGGCCTATTAAATAGGCAAAAGAGCCACCCAAGAAAATAGGGGGTGGGAGCAACCACAAGCATCGGGTAGCATAAAATAGCTAAGCCCATAAAATAAACTAACTTATTAACCCAAGTGGTTAAAAAAACTAACCAAGGTGCATAGATAATATACCTTAGTAGTAGCCCAAGGTATTTACAATAATATGCCAACACCCTCCCTTAATGACTAAACCAGAAAGAAGACCAAGTTTATCTCTGAATTTATGAACTTGTGTGCACTAAGTGGTTTGGTCATTATATCAGCTAGTTGCTCTATAGTGGGGCAGTAGAAGAAACTAATGTCTTCATTCGTAACCAACTGTCGGATGTAATGATGGTGAACCTCAATGTGTTTGGTCTTGGCAAGGAATACTAGATTCTTCACTATCTTCAGAACAGTCTAGTTATCATAGAAAATTAGAGTAGGCTTTGATGACTCAAAATGAAGATCCTCTAAGATTTTATTTATCCACATAGTTTCACAACCTGTACTGACTACAACTTTATACTCTACTTCTATTGAAGATAATGCCACTATAGTTTATAGTTTGCTTTGACATGAGAAAACTCCTGAACCAAGAGTGAATACATAACCTATTGTAGATTTTATTGAATCTATTAATCTTGCCCAATCAGAGTCAAAATAGCCTGAAAGCTCAAAATCTACAGACTTCTCATATAGTATGCCAAATTCAAGAGTGCCTGTGACATATATTAATACCCATTTTGTAGCTAATGTATTTCATGTGGTTTAGACATGAAGCGAGATAGAAAACTCACTACAAAATAAATATATGATCTAGTAGTAGTGAGGTAAATGAGACTACCCACTAGCTACCGATACACTATTTCAATGACCAGTGGTGAAGTAGTGTCAATTGAAATTTTAGCTCCAACTTTCATCAGTGTGAGAGTTGGATTACAATCCATCATTCTAAACCTTTCCAACAATGATTTGGCATACTTATTCTGTGACATGAATACAACACAATCACCTTGCCAAAATTCAACACCTAAATAATATTTCAATAGTCCTAAGTTTGTCTTGTCAAATGTATAACAAATGTCAACCTTCATCTATTGAATGAGACTAGCACTACTCCTAGTGATGGCTAAATCATCAACATATATAATGAGAATCAATATATCATCACCAGATACCTTTACATAGAGAGTTGGTTCAGAGTTACACCTTTTGAAACCAGACTCCCTAAGGTATGTATCTATCTTCATATACCAGGCTTGAGGAGCCTGCTTAAGCCCATATAAGGACTTGATCAACTTGTAAATAAGATATCCCTTACCATGAACCTAAAAACCCTGTGGCTGAACCATGTAGACTTCCTCCTCCATATCTCCATTCAAGAAAGCACTCTTGACATCTATTTGGTGCACCCACCATCCAAACTAAGCAACAATAGCAACAATCAAATGAAAAGTTGCCATCTTTGTAGTAGGAGCAAAAGTCTCCTCATAATCAACCCCTTCCTCTTGTGCATAACCTTTTGCAACAAGTCTGGCTTCGTGTTTATCCAAGGAACCATTTGCTTTGTATTTTACCTTGTAAATCCATTTAGAACTAATGGATTTCTTTTCTGATGGTAGCACCATGAGATCCAAAGTCTTATTTTTCATTAAGGATTCATATTCCAATTGCATGGTTGATTCCCACTTATTCTTCCCTTTGGCCTCTAAAAAAGAATTAGGCTCAAATACATGTGAAACAATAGCTGTTAGAGTAAAATTATCATGTTCACCTCTATTACCAAATTGCTTTCCTGATCTCAATCTTCTTCCTTCCACACCTTGTGGCAAGTCTCCTTCCTTTAGTCCTTCCATTGTGGCAGAATACCACTTTGGCTACTTTGGTTGTTCTATTAAAACCTCACAATGACCTGCATCAAATCCCTCCCTGAAATGTGATTCCACCAATGAACTAGAATCCTGCTCAACTTTCACACCATAACTTATAATAGAATCATTAGGAGAAAACATGACTCAATATCTGAAACTATACTAGTTTATGTGAAGTATGGCATATGTTCATTTACTATGATATCTCTATTTACCACAAATTTATTAGTATAAACATCAAGTAATATGTAAGCTTTTGATTTCTCACTATACCCAACAAACATGTATGCTTTATTTTTTCCATCCAAGTTACTTCTCTTTTGACTAGGAATAACTACAAAATATACACAACCAAAAATTTAGAAGGCACTTACATTTGGATTTTGACTTGACCAAGCCTCCTCTGGAATCATATTCTCCAATGCTTTTGTAGGACTCATGTTGAGGATGTACACTATTGAATTCACTGCTTTTGCCCAATATCAGTATGGGACATTTTTGCTTTAGACCATACAACAAACCATGTCCATCACCATCCTATTTCACCTTTCCAAAACTCCATTTTGCTATGGATTGTAAGGGGTAGTATACTATCTGTGTATCCCTTTAGTGGCACAAAACTCCTTGAACTATTTTGAGATGAACTCACCCCCATTATCTATTTTAAGAGATTTCACTGACCTTCCCACCTATTTTTCAACCATAACTTTCCAAGTATGAAAGTTAGAAAAATAATCAAATTTCTTCACAAAAAAATATACCTACTTTTTCCTAGAGAAATTAATTGACTAACAACAAAAAATAATAGGCTCCAAAAGGGGTAGGTGTCTACATTGGACCATGCTAATTTACATGTACTAGATCCAATACTCCCTTATCTCCTAAAGCTTTACCAACATCAAATGAATGTCTAACTTGCTTCCCCGATTGGCATCTAGTACATACATGATGATTATCTCAAATAGAAGGAATCCCCTTAACCATCTTAGTCTTGTTCAATGTAGTCAAATACTGGAAATTCAAATGCCCATACCTTTCATGCCATAGTAAATTTTTGCTATCAACCGCTACAAGTGCACTTTCCTTTGCCCTCTTTGGATCTTCAAGCTTACATAAGTGTTTCTCAACAATCCCAATAGAAATAATATTTTTATCTCTGGGAGTGACTAAACATTGTTGTCCTTGAAACTTTACAACAAAGTCAAATTTTGAAGTGATCACACTAATTGAAAGTAAATTTTTGTTCATATCAAGGACATACCTAACATTCTTAAATGTATACCTAACTGCACTATTAAAACTAATCTGAACATTATCATATCCTTCCACAAAATGAGTCCTACCATCTCCCAAAGATACAAATTCATTATTATTGTCATTTTTAACAAAATATACATACCAATCCTTATGGCATGTATAATGGCAAGATGCCCCTGAATCAAAATGCCAAGCTCAATCCACCATAGAATTAACACTACAAGCCATGAAAACAAAATTAGGAGATGATTCCTCAAATTCACCTTCAGCTACATTCCCATCTTGAGCTTTCTTTCTAGGGTTAGCCATATCCTATTATCTTGTCTTTTCCTGCAATCATTCTTAAGGTGACTAGGTTGCTTACAATAAAAACATTTCCACTTAGATCTCTTATTAGATCCACTTGTGAATTTTCTATTAGAGAACTAGTAGTTTTACCAAATTACTTACCCTTTCCCTTGATGAAGAATGCACTCTCTGTAGAAGTAGATGTAGAAATGTTGTCTACTCCTACCATCTCTCCTTCTATAATAACAATGTGGACAAAATTTTAAAGTCTAAAATCTATGTTTAAGTAATCATGTGCAAGGAATCCACAAATGACTCAAATGATGGTGGAAGATTCTACATAACTAGAGAAATCAAATCTTGCTCATCAATAGGCTTCTGCATAGCCTTTAACTGATCATTGATGTCTTTGATCT
The DNA here is from genome assembly GCA_037957365.1 of Torreya grandis. Lineage (NCBI taxonomy): Eukaryota > Viridiplantae > Streptophyta > Pinopsida > Cupressales > Taxaceae > Torreya > Torreya grandis. The sequence goes on from JARHVA010002271.1 coordinate 729,401, forward strand.
GCAAAAAAAACTCAAAAATAGAGCTACCTTCTTGCATCTTAGTAGAAAATAACAAATTCTTTAAATACAATACCCTACTGACTTTAGAAGCCTGGTATTTAGAAGACTAGTCCACAAAACTGATGGAATGGTCGTATTTATAACCTCTGAGATTAGATTATCTATTACTGATAGTTTTAACAACATAAGAGCCTCACAATGAGATTTATCATAGTCATCACAACCAGTGGGAGGCCTTTGCTCTTTACCAAGCACTATTTGATCAAGATTTCTATATTCACATATTGTCAAAACTTTATGATTCCAAAAACTAAAATTTTTGCCTATCAATTTTGTGAACCTGGAAATAAGAGGTGTTGTAAACTAGCCATTTTGACTTATTTTTTCCAAAAAATGAATATACCAAAACAAAATGATGGCTTTACATAAAATTCCTCCTACCCATAGACTCAAATCATAAACTGGTCAATACCTCCAGTTTTCAAAAAAAAACACCACACCATTTGGGAAATTTTAAATTTTTCATCTTTAAAAACACCAAAAAATAGACAAAAATAATTATATATAGAGATATACAATTCCAATTTAAAAAATTACTTTTCTACCAACATCTAGATTAAAAACCTAGAAAATGGTGAAATTTTCACCTTCCAAAACTTTTCTTAGATAATTAGTCACCAGTAGGTCCCCAATAACCCTTATAAGCTAAAGTTTGAATTATTTAAATTAAAAAATTAAAATGAATTGAAATAATAAAACTTTAGATTAAAATTTTCATAAAAATAATCAGTGAATCAGAATATTGCCCTACCTGTAAAACTTCAAATGCACATTCTATGAGAAATACTTAGCCAAATTGAATTATATCAGTTCCTATCATCTCTTCTCAAAAAATAGAAATTTTTAGACCCCTCACTTGCAAAAATAGTGCCCAAAATAAAATCTAGTCACTTTTCAAACTAAAAGGAAATGGCCACCGAAAAAGCATAAGAAAAATAAAAATAGACCAGTGAGCCTCTTCTGCTACCTCCTACCACTTTTACTTTGTTGAGACAGGTCTCCTGATACTTCTCTCTTGATTACTAGCTTTCCCGTTGGTCACAGGAAAAAAAATATATTCACGGCTATCCACTAGGTGCTTCATGCTCTTCCCTAATAAGACTGCTCCTCTCTTATTCCACAGGCTCCCTCCCAAGCTTCTTACACCATAAGATCTGAGACCATATTAGATTCAGAAAAAAGATTGAGAAATGTACTTAACCAGCGTACTAAATAATACATGAGAGGCCTATTAAATAGGCAAAAAATCCATCCAAGAAAATAAGAGGTGGGAGCAACCATAAACATCAGGTAGTGTAAAATAGCTAAGCCTATAAAAATAAACTAACCTATTAACCCAAGTGGTTAAAATAACTAATCAAGGTGCATAAATAATATGCCTTAGTCAATAACCCAAGGTATTTACAATAATATACTAAAAAAATCACAATTTTTAAAGGTGACTTTTAGTTGATAAAAAAAGAGTGAAGGTTGAAATCATTACTCTAGTTTTTCACGTGACTAATACAATAAAATCACAATTTTTAAATGTAATTTTTAATCTATAAAATAAGAATAAGAGATTGGAGAGTGAAATTATTACACCAATTTCTCATATAATTAATAAAATAAAATCATTTATAATTGTGACTTTTAATCCATAAAATAAGAGGTTGAAAACGTGAAATCATTACCCTAATTTTTCACATGACTAATACAATAAAATCATAATTTTTAAAGGTGTCTTTTATAATGAGTATAAAATACATATCATGTGAATTTTATAGTTTCCATAAGTTATAATTGTTCCCAATTGCTTCCCAAGGATAATATGACTAGAGTGTAATTATTCAATGGAGGATCATTTTTAAAGGTGACTTTTAATCCATAAAATAAGAGTTTGAAAGGGTGAAATTATTACCCTAATTTTTCACATGATTAATACAATAAAATTATAATTTTTAAAGGTGACTATTATAATGAGTATAAAATATTTATCATGTGAATTTGATAGTTTATATAAGTCATAATTATTCCCAATTACTTCCTAAGGATAATATGACTAGAGTGTAATTATTCAATGGAGGGTTTATATTAGCTTAAAAGGCTAAAATATTCTTAAAATAATTTATTATTTTGATGCATCAAACACATTATCATGTCAACACTAGTGCAAGATATTTTTAGATCACTTATTATTTTGAGATGTAATTGTATTATTTTATTAGTTGTAAAATTGTATTATTCTACGATATTTATGTGTTTGTCAATTATTAGTTTAGACAAAGTTTTTATTACTATATTTTTCCTCATGTTTTTGTTATCTTTTGGTATTTCTCCCTCATTTTTTTTCTCTTTTATTTCTCTCTTGTCTCTTAATGTTTCTATATATTTTATAGTTTTTCTCTAGAAACATATATTATGCAACCTTGGGCCCTAAAAGCATGCACTACACGATTTTGGTAGGAGGCCCTTTTGACTCTTGTTTCGGGTCCCCTATGTCATGAGATCTTGATTTGTCAACTTCTACCCCATGTTGTGTGTTGGCTTGTGCTCCAATAGTGTCTTAATTTAAATTTGAGAATCAAATACACAGGTACATTAGTACATTTAGGACATCCTAGAGATATATAATGGATGTGGCAAAAATAATCAATTCAAGCATTAAGAATAGAGATTCAAGAGATTAAGGCAAACTAAAAAATTTATTACTACACCAAAAATTAATTTAACCATGCAAATTCATATATATTAGACATTACATCACCACATGCATTCTGGATTACGTGCATTGTACTTGGTGTGTTGCTTGTGATGTTATTATTTATTGAGGGACCTAAAAAGTATTTGTTTCTTAGAAACTAGCTAACTCTGAGCACATGCCTCAAAACAACCATTTTATTTTTCCATTTTCAAGTTTAGCTACCTTACTAGGGTTTTTGGAGAAGGAAATTAGTTTCCTAGAGATCCACACAATTTTTTTTTTAAAAAGCAAGGTTTTTGGATTCCTAGACTTGAAAAATAGTCATCAAATTAGTTATGCCCGTTTGTTATTTTTTGGGTCTGACCTCATGGTTTTTGGAATGACCCTACTCTACTGAGAATGTCTAGACAATTCTAGGAATAATGTCTATTTACTTCAATTTTTATGGGTTTCCTTAGCCTTACTATTTGGATTTTTCCTACACTATCTAATCATGAAGGTTGTTTCCAGATTTGTAAAAAATCATATATTATTTTACAACCCTCTCATTTTATTTATTACAACATGAAAATTAATTATGCATTAGACATGATTTTACTATTTTAGGACCAACTAAATTCATTTGCAATGTTTATGAATAATTATACTATAATTTGACTTAGATCTATTTGTCCATAAAACATCTAGGTGAACCTACATTTCCTTGCATTTTTCTTAGGGTTTGATCTTACCTCATGTTTATGATATGTCTGGAGTTTGATTAGGGTGTATTAATGTGTTTTATCCCTAGGGTTAGATATTGTTTCACATAGAGTCAAATCTAAATTTATTTTATCCTTAGGGTTAGATATTGTTTCACATAGAGTCAAATCTAAATTTATTTAGTTCCATGTGGTTAGTATTATTACATGTTATTATATCAGATAACTCTAGCTCCCTTGTGTTTGATGTACTTGATCCAAAGCCCTAGGTCATCTCACTTTCTAAAAATATGTTAAACCTTAGTGTGCTTGTGATGGATTACCCTTAAATACAATTTTATAAAATGTTACAAATTATTCTATAAATGTCATGTATTTTCACAATGATGTAGGAGATAGTGATAATGATGATTATGATACCAAGGATAACATTTATGAAAGATTAGGACAAATAATTTTTACCCCACTAAGACCAAATGAATATACAGATGACATGAATGTTTTTGCTATTGATTGCCTTTGTATAAGGCCTCAAAATTTTAGAAAGCCAAATTTTTATATGAAAGAACTAATTAATAAGGGAAAAAGTGTTAGCCTCAAAATTTAAAGTAAATTATAGAAATATGAAATTGGACTTGGATGTGCACAACATCTTATTGATTCCTTTGTATAACATGAGTAACCCCTAACACAAACAATAGGTGATCATTTGTATTTAGATGAATGTTTTCATGTAGACATCAATGTTTTTTCTTTGAATGTCAATGATGTTAATAATGTGAATGCAAAATCCTAACAAGATGATTATTGCAATGAAAATGATAAATATTGTGATAATGAGGTTGAGTTAGAAGAATAAAATAGTGATGCCAACATTAGTAGTATTGAAAATTTGTCATGGATAATTATGTTGTTATATATAGAATCCTACATGCATTGAAAGAAGTTGTTTATCATAATTTACCTTCTCATTAAGTCTTTTCAAGAATTCCTTTAAAAACTTCCATTGCATCTATTATTTTTAATGTTATTCCTTCTTAGAGTGTTACATTTTCAAATTCTCAATATGTTTGTATTACTCTTCCTTCTTCTCAATATTTTTCTATTCCTTTGTATGTGTCTCAAAATCCTCCAAGTGCACACATTCCTCCTATGTTTCATTCATCACTTTTTCATTATATTTATTCAACTTCTTTACATGTTGTTAACCCTTATCATATCCTAAATTATTATACTCCAATATATTCACTCCGTCACCTTTTATTTTTTATGCCAAACCCTCAAATTACTATTATGATGCATACATGATGTAATGTGCAACTTCAAATCAAAATTATTTCTCAATGGTCTCCAAAGGAAATTGGTAGGATCACTTTTTACGATGTACTTTTAAATCTTTTGGCTCCCAATGCACTTTCTTATTATTTTCTAATTAGTTTTATTGTTCTAAAAGAGACATTGTTTAATGGAATAGGAGATTCTTGTCACCATATTAGATCATTTTATGCATCATGCTTAGACTTCTCTCAAAATGATAAATTTATCAGTAATTTATTTCCAAGGAGTTTAAAGGATTATGTGCTTAATAGGTCCTATGTTTTGCTAATGGATCTATACATTATTATAAAACTCTACATGACCACTTCTTGAATCATTTTCAAATCAATACTACTTTTTAAATTTGATATGGTTAAAATCCTAGTTTTAGAGGGACCAAGAACTAGAGTATAAAAAGTGCAGTAAATAGGAGCAAGCCCTATGGGTTGAAAAACAAAACCAAAAAATAACACTAGCAGATAACAAACCATGTGGAGGAAAAAAACCAAAAAAAGTAAACATAAAAGCTATTCTAGGATGGGGGATACCTTCGTAGGCACCTTCGCATCCTCAATCACCTTATCCTATGTGACCTATATATTCTTTGTGATTCTAGCCCTAGTTCTATTTCCCAAGCCTTCCACATCCTCCTTAGGCAGGATCATTCTATGTCTCTTTCACAATTGTTCTTTCACAGGGGTCTTCTTGGTGGGGGATTTTTTGGGGAGCTTAAGGGAATAATTATTCACCTCCAAATTATGTTGCTTCAAGGGGGTCCCTTCATCCTTTGATATATGAGATAAAGACTGGATCATTTTGGCAACCTCCTTATTCATGAAATTCCAATCCTGGATTAAACCTACTAAACACATCCCTACCTCATGAAATTTGTTATTAAACCTTTCCAACTAATCCTTGTTAGTTTTATTCAATTCTACTAGGGGGTCTTACCTTTCCTTGCCATTTCCCTTGAGATTCCTGTTGATGATTTAAAATTGCACTTGATTTTAATCAACAACAATGAGAAGTTTCAAGATGTGGGACTTGCGTCTTAAAATGACCTCCAGATTTTAGAGAAGTTGGCTCTTCTTTAAATCAAGTAAATACTGGGAAAAGAGATAGGAATTTAAATCAGAAACACAATGCGAGAAAGAAAATCTAATCTATGGCAATGCGCTTGAATGTAATTCAACCTTAATCCTAAGCACAGTGAGACTATATGTAGGATTCATTTACATTTAACAAAAAACAAGCGCATGATTAATGTAAAAGATGGAAATAGTAGAAACAGAGGCTCACAACATAGACTACTTTCACAGTGATACATAAAATGTCAACAAAGGCATAGGGTTCAATCTTCTTATTTGAATCTTCCAGTCATATAAGAGGCACAGAAACATGTATACTTATATAAAATTTTCAACTCAAGAAAATGAGACAAAAGCAAATGACATTCCTAATCATAGCTCCAAAAAGTCTATAGCCTAGACTACTTTTGCAAATGACACAGATAATATCAATAAAGGCATAGGATTCAATCTTCTTATTTGAATTTTCCAATCACATAAGAGGCACAAAAACACGTACAGTTATGTAAACCTTCCAACTCAAGAAAATGAGATAAAAGCAAATGATATTACTTAGCCACAGCTCTAGAAAGTCTAAACTTGTTACAAAAATTCTCTCCAAAAAATTCTCTCTGATCTCTGATGATGATTCTCCTCCCTATTTGGTGATCTCTGCACCCTTATTTATAGCCTCAGATCCACTCCGAATTGTCTACTTGTTCCCAATCTAATGGCCCAAATCAAATCTTCCCTAACTGAACGTGTCTAACAGAAGATATCTTATAGATTCTAAAATGCTTTGTCTTCTGGTAGTTCATTGGTTGTAATAGATTGTAGGATGCTCCCTTCTATTAAATGCTAGGTAACACTTAGCCAATTTTTTGAAAATCTTCTTATTACTTCAAGAGACCGGAGGATGACACTTGTCATGTTCTACAACACCTATTGAAGACACACGGCACTTTCCACATAACTTATACTCTTCGGTGTCTTTGCTCAGGAGTGTTCCACCTTTGACACTTGTCGTAATCCACTTCCTCAAAACTTCAAAAGAAAATGAGACCTACAACATCTCTTACCTAAGAAATTTTAAAGGGGACACAAGACAAGTGGCAAACTCCACTGCTTCATCAAAAGATACGTGGCAATCTCCTCTTTACTCATCTAGAGTTACATGGTGGTCTCCGCTGCTTGTAGCTACTCTTCTAGAAACCTGCAAAATATGACACATGGTGGCATCTGCTTTACTCTATTTATATCATAGAAATAAGAATGGGTCTTATTTCACATTTACACAGACAGTGACACCTGGCAGCTTTTGCTTACTTAAGAAACAAAACTTGGGACCCACCACAGTCTTTGCTATATTAGCAAAGCAAAATGAAGATAATTCAAATTGCGACACTTGGTGGCTTTCGCTCTCTTCTATTGGGATACATGGTAGATTTTGTTGCTTTTAAAAAAATTGGAATTAAGACCTTCCATGACTGCCACTTGGCACTTTCCACTTGATCTTGATACTTGCTTGTTAAAACCTTTCACTAAAAAGAGATGAAATGTGGGTGCCGATATGAAACTGTGAATGGTGACACTTGGCGCATTTCACCGAGTCACTGTGAGATATGTGGCACATTCTAACTAACTTATAGAAATATGAAAGGTGCCTTATACGATGACACTTTTCAGCTTCCGCTTTACCCCAACACTTAAACAAAAATGAATCAAAAGGAAAATAGAGCTTGTGCTCTGTTTCAAAACTCTGCCATCTCAGATCTCAGTATGCGAAGGAAAAATTTTGTGGCTCCTGACTGAAAAATAGAATGAAACGTAGAGTAAATTTTTACTCTACAGTTATGGGTGACCTTGAGGACTTTTGGGCCTGCTCAAAAAGAACCCACGACTCCCACTAAATCAGAATTTCAAAAGCACAGCTTCAACAATGATGTCTGGTAGGCAGACCACTCTTCATCAGATAACCCTTACTTATTCTGCAATTCATTAAAGGCTAAATCAAGGTTAATGATATCCTTGTGTGAAAAATTTTGAAAAATTTGAACAGTAGCCTTCAATTTGAATTCGAGCTGGGAAACAAGAACCAAGACAGCTTCTATATCAGGGACTGATGAATCATCCTTGAGATCCTGGAAAATTGTTTGATCATTCTATTTGGCCAACAGTAATGGCTCAATTTCTTCTACCATCAATATGGTGTTGTCATCAAGAAATGGAGAAGGAAGACCTTATTTTACTAGATCTTCAACATGCGGCTTTATTTCATTGATTCCTTCCTTCATGACATCCAGAAGCTCCTTGCAACTATTGGCTATGGAATTGCAACTGAGAACTTCATTTACTTGCTTGGCAGTGACCATTCTATCATTGATTCCTGTTGCTAACAATGTTGCATCTGTCACATCATAAAGCTTTTGCAACAACATTTGTGAGTCTGTTACTCTCTCAAAAACTATAGCCAGAGTATTTACAATTGAAATCTCCACCTTTTTGCACAATTCTTGTGCATTTAGTAGGAAGGTGAGAGAAGGCCTGAGCTAATTAATCTCTGAAGGAATTCTGTTCCACATGGATTCGTATAGCTCCCTTACTAGACTTAATACTCTGAAACTCTTTGGCCTATTAGCTAGCTCTAGTGTCAATTGTGTTGTTCTCTGTTGCTCTGCTAGAAATTGGGCTTGTATGACCGCAATATTATTTTATTCGGCCAACAAATTTTGTTGCAATTAGGTAACTTGCAACAGGTGTTCCTCACACTTTCCTTATAGCATTACCTTTTCATACCTGAGGGTTGTCACCACATCCTTTACTTGTGTGAGCCCTATCTTTAAAGAATCATTTTGGGCCTGAACTACTTGGTGAGTCTGAAGAGAAACAATATTTTGCAACTATTTATTTAGATTCTCTATCTCATTGTCTTTTTTGTTGATCTCTGAGGTTAAACTGTTACAGTTTGCCTTTTCTTTGGCTAGCTCGGCTTCCATCTTCTGTAGCCCTCTGGATATCTTCAAGTAGTCTTTAGTAACTACAGAAGTGGATTCAATCAGTAGCTCAATTTTGTCTTGCGTCCTGAAGAGGGAAATGTCAATAGCCACAACATTCATAGTGTAATCTTTAGGTTGCATCTGCTCCATTGGCTTTATGACATTTGGAAACAAATGAGTCATTATCAATTACTGTTGGATGGGGTCAAATTGTGATCATAAATGGGGTGTAGCCAAAGCTTTATTCTCCTTAATCTTCTTCTTCTCTCTTCGGGCTTCCCTTGCCTTCCTAGCGGCATCTGCTTAGGTCTGGAAGATGGAAGGAGAGGCAATGTGCCCACCCACAAAAGGATGTCCTTGTGGTAGACCATACTGAATAGCCAATTGTTGGCTTTGGGTAATCTAAGGGGAAAGCTTCTTGGGAATAGAGGGAGAGAAATGAGGCAATGTTAAGGCTGGAGGTGGCACAGATGGGGTGAAGTGAGAAATGGGAACAGCAAAAGTGGCAGAGAACGTCATCTAGCTAGATGAAATCATCATGCCAACGAGAGAAGAAATAGACTGAGAAGGAGAGGGAGGAATGATACTTACCTGAGGAGCGATTATAGTACCCTGTAATTGGCACTGTGTGGTGTCCTTCTCCTCTTCTGAATCAAATTGAAAATGCACCCTCTTTCATTTCTTAGGTGTCTCTTCTTCTGGTTGTATTTCTACTCCTTTCAATGATGCTTGTGGGGAACTAGGAATATCTATAATCGAGACTGATGGGGAAGCTTATGATGGTGAAGGCACTATATTTTTTTGCATTTATATGGTGCTAAGGGATTGAGGCCAAACTAATATAGTTGCTGCAGCTGCAGTTTGCTTTAAGGCTTGTGACTCTTGGCTTGGCCTGGCTCTAGCTTCCTGCTCTTCACCCGATGTCAGTAAATTACTTGTCTCTAGGCTAGATATAGAGGAGAGATGACACTCATCCCATAGTTCTTCCCATCTTTCATCTGTGTCTACATTCCCAAAATAATGGGTTGTTTGACAAATTTCCTACCTATACTTCCAATAGGCCTCTATCTTCTCAGTATCCCAATATTTATTCTTTAATGCTCTCCTTAAGCTAGAAGTCATTTTGACTTTAAGATCATAATCTCTCTGCTTAACATAGAATGTCTCCCATGGCCTATTTTGTGGAAGTGGCAAGTCTGTTAACTCAACGTAAAATCTAGGAGTGTCTTCCCTAGGATTTTTCTTGGTTTCCCAAAAAGGGTAGCCCTCATGTGCAATTCTAATTATGACTCTATTATTTCTTATCCAAGAAGCTATGAAATCATTTGGGTCATAAACCCATTTGTCTTCTATTAAAAGGAAACCCAGAAAGGCTAGCTTTCTAAGCAATACAACTTCAACATCTCTAGTTTCCAAAACCATGCCGTTTGTCATCCATGGTAGATTATACATTTTTATTTTCCTCTTTCCTGAGCCAAATTCATTATTAATTATGGATACCTATCTGGTGACCTCTAGGAATGCTAACCTAAGAGTCAAGATCTTAGGTAGCAATATTGGTTCCCCACAAAAACCATGGACTCTTATAATGATATGGTGGGATCTAAAATAAAAATCGCAAGGAATTGGGCAACTAGCCAGAACATTTGAAACACTGGGGAATAATCTATTCATAATTGGTTTGGGATTGAGGTGGCAAAAAGCAAGAGTGACAAATAATTCCCATAATTCATATGGGTCACTAGTCTTTGACACAATGTGTGTCCATGCAGACACAAGAATGGTCCTTTGGAGATCAAAATTTGGGTCATACATATTAAGATACATATGTTGGGAAAAGAGTTCAGAGTTCTAAAAAAGCATGAGGTGGAACAAATAGGAAGAATCCCTGAACACTCCCTTTGATCTAAAATGGGCCAATTGTTCTACCATCAAGAAAGCAATTTGTTTAGAAAAGTCGAGTCGATACTCCTGGGTTTTGTCAACAGTCTTTAGCCTAAAAAGGATAGCCATTTGTTTTGCATATGCTGCCATATCATCTTTCATGTCAAAGATGAGAGCCATCATAGACAATGCGTCTTGGCTAGCCTATGTGAATTGAGCTCTTGGTACATGGAGTGTGGGTACCGTAGTGTCATCATCACCCATTTGTAACTCAGATCTCAAGAACCTTGTCTGAGTGTTGATATTTGCCCACGTTATTTGCATCTTAGCAACAGTGGGAAATCTAGCTATATGATCATGATGTAGGGTTAACATATCCCTGATAGCTTGCAGTGTGATTTACACTGTGAATGGGCCTCATTGAATGGTGCATGGAAAAAATCTACACATAATTCGACCAGGTTGGGGCATGAATGCATAGCTGGGATAATGAACTGAGCCATTTGTGAGGTCCATATCCTCATGGCGAATGTTTCAAACTATCCTACTCTAGCACTCTGTAGACACCTTTGATGTGCCCCTTCTCTAAGATTTTTACTACTAGCTCTCTGAAGAATTGGATCCATAATGCCATCCACATAATCCTTTATTTTCATGGAATCACTTGTTGGGCCAACTTCAGGAAACCTAGTCCTTGGATAGGTCTTCAACAGCTGTGTGGGAGCTGAATCATACGATTTACTTGCAAGAAACTTATCAAGGGATTCATACATACTAGCTCCTTGTTGTGAAGATTGTGCCCCCTCCATCTTTGTATCTTCTCTGTGGTAACTTGTATGAAATTTTGCAAAACAGAGACACTTTCATTGAAGCAAGTTTACTAAGCACAAAAAATGCCAATAGCAAGATATTTGTGCACAAATGTAAGAATGTTTGAGAACTTGTAAACTTTAAACCTTGCTAAGAGGTATTTATTGACCTATCAAGTCTCAAAATGACATTAAACTCAGATAAACGTTAGCGAATCCTACTCAATCTTTATCGAATAGTGAGATAGACACGTTATGCAAGTGGAAGTGCAAGGTACCTTGGGGATTTTTAAAGATTCAGGAGATATTCAATGCATTGGAGAATTTTTGAAAATTTTGAAAATTCTGAGCTGTCGACTATGTGTTCAAAGAACACTTATTTAAAAGAAAAGTAGGAAAACAAAAAAAATGGGAAAACAAAGTAGGGAAACAAAGAAATATGAAAAGGGAAAAATACTTAACTACATTAATGAAGCATCTTTATCTCCCTCCTGGATTAAAAGCAGAATTTCTAAATTCTCTTTCATGACAAGCCAGCTTATGTTGCCATACAAGTGATCGAATTGGGTATGGCTTTGGTGAATTGCCCTCAGTGTATGCCTCATTGATTTGCTTGCATTCAAGTGAGTCTGAGTCAAACATGCTTCCAACATATATATACTCTTCTTGTTCTTGAAAGCTCATCAAATATCTGATCTTGATATTGGCATGTCTTACCAGGAAATCAATTAATGACTTAATTCCTTCTGCTTCAAACTCTAGTTCTACTGCATGATCATCCTCCTTAATAACTTCAAAATTACCAATTCTTGAAAGGATAATTATAAAAGTTTGCAATAATTTTGCACATGTAATTGAGGCTCAATGTTGTTCTGCTTGTCTGTAACAAGTTCATAGTTATCTTGAAAAATGGTAAAACCAGACTCAATGATTTCAAAAAAATCATTTATATCATGGTCCAGGAATTGTCCAAGCTCCTCCTCATCTTGCAAAGTAAGAAGAAAGTAAGAGATTATTTCTTCTTCATTAGAGATGAAGTCATACGCTTGTGACTTCTCACTAGGAATCTAGAATTCATAAGAAGTATCTTTTGACTTTTCTTCCTCCATAACATTTGGGATTCTATGATCTTCATCAAGTATAATGTAAGTGCCCAGACCAACAAAGTCATAATTTCCATATGGGTCATTTTGCATCATAGCTAATAGATGATCATTTTCTTCTTCATGATTATATTCAGTCCATTCACCTAGCTCTTTGACAAAAACCCTTTCTTCTTTATTCATCATAACATGGGTTGCCTCCAACTTTGTAGTGGGCTCATTAGTGATGTGATCTTTATACAATGGTTCAGACAATATCTTCATCTTTGAACCGTATTTGGTTTTTAAGATGAGATGAGACCAATCAAGGGACATATATCCCCTATTTTGGTTGTAAAGTCTCTTGATAAACATAAGCCAAAAAAAGGAGGTATATCTATCACTACTACATCTTGATTTACAATTATATTGGGACAAGCATATAATTGTAATTGGAGTTGTTTGATTCTCCCTATGGTTTGTACTGCTTTGCCATCTAGCTGTATGACCCCTTTAGTGAGTGGTTCATACTTAATCTCTAAAGCATCAGCTATCTTCTTGGGAATTACTATGGTACTAGCCCCTGAATCAAACATTGCATTATGCAACAGTTTCTTGCCAACTATTAAAGTTAAATAGAAGGGATCCGATTTGGACTTGCTTATCTTTGCTATATTATTTACTAGGGCTGTTATCTGTAGATGGACTGTATCTTTGAGCTTTTCTTTTCCAGTAGTTCCTTCTTTGGTAGCAGTACCTTTGGGCACTACTTGGCCTTGTAAAGCTTCTTGTAGTAGTGTCTTCTATTCAGGAATAGCCAATATATCCCATATTGATACTTGTGCTGGAGTCTTCTTCAATTGATCCACCACATTTACTGGTCCCAGAGTCTAAGCTTTTTGAAAATAAGGGTATCTTATTTTTTCTTGAATTTGGGTAGGAATCCCTTGATTTTGCACCCGCTGAGGAACTTCTTGTCTGACAACTGTGATTCTTTGTCCTTGAACTAGAGGATTCTCCATGACTTGACTATTTATAATCTCAGGCTATTCCACCATCCTTCTCTTTGATCTGGTGTAATAATCAGATTGCACCACTGGTTTTTTGGAGGTAGATGCTTCATTCAAGAAAATTGATTCTTCATCTTCAACCCATGAGAACAAAGCATGTTCTGGGGCTATTTCTTCCTCTTGTTGTAAGGACATCCCTTGCATCTGAGCCACTAAGACTGAATTTTGCATACCAAGAGACTAGTAAGCTTGATTGTCACTAGAACTTGCAAACTGACCATCCATTCTTCTTTGCTCTACCACCTTTTGTTGTAGGTTACCCATGGGGAAATCTCTAGGTGCATGAGCATTATTTCAAGGAAAACACCAGGCATTAGTATTATCCACATAATTATTTTTCCCTGGAACAATCTCCTTATTTGAATTGGGAGGAATAGTCTATGAGGGTGTGGGAACTGCAACCAATTAGTTTGTTGGCTGATGGTTAGTTTGTCTTGGAGGACCCTGATATTGGTTTGATTGAGATGAAAATCTATTTCCTTGATAGCCTTGATATGGAGGCCTAGAGAAAGTATTATGCTATCTTTTTATATTGATCAACTCATTAGAAAATGTCCATAGGATATTCTTGATATCATCCATCTCAAATGATTGAGTGGGGATAATTTCTTTAGCAGATGGTTGAGGGTAAGTGTACATAGACACAAATGGGCTTATATATTTAGGGACTTCTTGAGGTAATGGCAAGGAAATTTCTAGGAACATGGGCATGGGAGGCCTTGGAGGTAACTTTCCAACATCTATCAAATTATTCTTAGCTCTGACCGCATAATCATAAGCTTCAGGAAAAGTGTGTCCTCCAAGTGACTAAATCATAATAGATATATCTAAATTCAAAGCCTTAAGATAAAACACTATGGCCATACCTAGTAATGGTCTAGCTGTAACAGGGATTCTATCCCAAGTCTTTTGAAATCTGGAATTGAAGTCAATCATGGCTTCTTGTGGTCCCCTTTGAATGGTGATTAACTACTGTAACAAAGAAGACTTATCACCCTTCTCTGCAAATCTTTCAAAGAAAAGATCTCTGAGCTGATCCCATGTAGATATGGTATTTGGGGTCAAAGACCGATACCATTCTAGAGCCTTCCCTTTAAAAAAAGCTGCTAATAATCTTATGGCCACATTTTGTTGTGTGATAACATGTATAACACTGACATTTGATACATCCTGAAGATGTTCCTCAGGTGTTTTAAAGTCTTGCCCACTAAATTTAGGTAGAGATTTTAGGGCATTCACTGGGATAGGGTCCCAAGTGGCTAGTGGTATTGGGAGGACTAATGGACTACCAGTGTCCCAACTTGCATAATTTCTTGGGGGTATAGGGGCTCCCATATTTGCTTTGGGTATTGGTACAAACTGGTTGACTCTTCTTCTTGGACTTGTTACCAAAGGTGGCAAAAGAAAACCTGGATTTGTATCAGATTGTGATTTGGTTACTGGTCTATAGCTCTAACTCCTTGCAGCTCTCTGGTTCATACGGTCTTGAAATAAACTTCAAGACTGGTCCCATCTGGCGTGCCAAAAATTGTTGAAACTTCCCATTGTTGTTGATTAGAATCAAGTGCAATTTTAAATCATCAACAATTCCTTCATCTAGAAAAAGTGGTTTAGGCTTGAATATAGAGAGTTTCAAGGGAGGATCCCTGACTGAGCTTTTGGAATTGGGGCTAACATGGGAAAAACTAGTCATCGAACGGTGAGATATTAAGGTAGGATCTTCCTTGGGGGATTCCTCCTTAGTAGAGGACCCCTCTGATAAAACCTCCTTACCACAAAGGGTCTCATCCTATTTTACTAGGAGTAGAATAAGGCCCTTATGTATGATGGGATTGGCTTCATTGATTTGATACGCAAGAGCAATGTTTTCCAAGGATTTTAGAAGGTAATAAGGAAGGCTTATTTTGAAGCCTTGAAAATGGTTCAACAAGAGAAAGTGATGGGAAAAAATGAGGATATACTTACCTTCAAGCATGAGATACTTCATTATTTTCAAACAAACTTTAGGTTAGTGACGTAGAAGATTCAAGTGAGGAAACCTTTTTTATCCATTTTAATGAACTTGTTGGTTCAAAAAAACCTCTATAGGAGTTCATATTTTTTCGGTTGATCATTGAATGATTTTGTTCCTTCACATGACATCCATGTGGCTTTACCAATCATATTCTCTATTACAGATATTCTAATGCCTCTTCATTCCATAACTCTCTTGTTCCACACTGTAACAAATTCCTTTGATAAGTCAAAATCATGGCCATTGACCCTCAACATAAATTTTTTGAGGCCCCTCTGTGAATCTTCCTCTAAACCTTCTTCATGGTTCTAACCTTTGAGTAAGAATTTGATTCAAGATGATCCCTATCTCCATCAATTTCAATAGTATCTTGAGAGCTAAAGATGGAATTTACCAAACCCTGGTAAGGCTTAGAACTAACAACTTAAAATGAACTTGAATTACATAATTTCTCCCACCTTTTATAATTAATTCTCCATGTGGTGGAATGATGGCAGGTTTATGATTTTTGAAAGCCTTCACTTAATAATTAAAATCCACACATGTGATAGTCATGTCATCATCGTATCTAGAAGTGACTTCATTTTGAATAGTTGACATGACATTTTTAGAGATGTGGCATCCAAATCAATACTACTTAGAAAGTTACAGTTGTGGAATTAACTCAACTTAGACAAGAATTTAATGAGTACATTAGAGATTGTGCATTTTATTTTCAAATTATGGTAACCAAGATGCATTATGATCCACTTGATAATGGGATCCAAACCATATTTTGATAGTTTACTTGCAATTATTAAATAAAATGTCACATTTAGTTATTAAACTTCTTTTGTGGAGCTTTGTCATGCACTTAAGGAGTGTGAACCAAAAATTTTAGATACAGATATCCTTATGTATTATCAAAATGCTCCCATATTTTAAAACAAGTTTGGATTTAAGAATAAAACCAAATATGGTAGTGTTTCATCGAGGAATACCCATATAAATGAAGTCAATATTATAGAGTAACAATATAATAATCTTGTGTTATTCCCAAGAAAGGATCATAGGAAACTTACAAGAATGAGTAAAATCTAAAAACATTTCTTAAAGAAGTTACTTAAATGTAGTAAGACCACTTTACCCCCAATAAGAGAATTTGATATAACACAACCATTTCTTATTTACATTTTGACATGAGTGCATATTTTCATTTTCATATGCTTCAAAGGAATTCTATAAATTGATGCACATCACTTTGAAACTATTTAACCCTTTTTGGAATTATCAAGGGTTATGGGGGAATAGGCTATTCAAGAGTGAAATAACCTATTCTAGAAAATAAGCCAATTAAATAATTCAATTTATGATATTCTATTTTAGTGTTGAATTACAAAAATGTAAGATAAGAAGGTACAATGTTAAATAAATTTTTTATTACATAATCACAAACAATAAATAATACTTATCTTATGCAATGATACACATATAGATTTGAGATGTACAAGTGTAGAAAGAAGTTATCTGATGTTTAGTAAATAGCCATCAGATTTTGGAAATATTATTTTTGGTTGC
Organism: Torreya grandis; assembly: GCA_037957365.1. Lineage (NCBI taxonomy): Eukaryota > Viridiplantae > Streptophyta > Pinopsida > Cupressales > Taxaceae > Torreya > Torreya grandis. The sequence continues at coordinate 746,641 of JARHVA010002271.1, forward strand.
CTAGACACATATGTCACCTTGTGAATACTTGCATCGATGTTACTATCTAAATCCCAATACAACTGTCCTATATGGAATATTTATTGTATCAATATGTGATCACTTAAGTCTTTATAGGTTTTTTGTCTCCTTTAATCTAATGTATTTATATCTATCACACATGCTATCAATGATTGTTTGTGGATAAAACCCTAGATCTCCACCTTAGCTTAGGTTATCTTGTTAATATTGGGTTAGTGGGCTCACGTTATCAAGCAAACCCCAATAAACCCTCTATCAATGGGAATTACCTACATATCCAATAGTCCAAAGAGGGCCTTAGACTTATGTAATTATCCCATATGTTTGGGAATGTGTGTGCACAAGGGTGAAATAAACTATATTATAATGCATATAGTGATATAGCTTGTATCTTAACAAATAGGGCTCATGGATTGCCTTTTGATAAATTCAGACTTGTAGTGTGATTGTTCCTATACTTGATATGATAATAGGGATGGATAGAGCAAAATATCTTGGTTATGAAATTGATTGATTTAGCTTGCTTGGTAATTTCTATATAGATGATAGATGTCCAAATGAATTAGATTTGACTTGTATTTATACTAACTCTTTTGAAATAATCTTCACAAAAGGGTTAATGACATTCTTAGGTTGACCCGTACACTTTGAAATATTTTCAAAATTGAGTGTTTTTAAGGTAAGGACACTTGTGTTAGAGTAGGGACAATAGCATTGACACTACAGTCCTTCCATGAATGCAACTGTCTACGATGAAGGAAAGTTATTAAGGTTTTGTAACTGATTTTGATGAATGTATATCATGTTTTAGGCATTCTCTTTTTATAGGTGATCTAGATAATTAGAATAAACAAGGTTGGACTAAGAAGTAATTAATTATACCAAATAAGGTGGCATGATGTGATCCCTTTGGCTGTGAGGAAGGTCAAACTAAAGGATAGATCCTCAAGAAATATTTGTCAAGTGTACAATAATAGTTTAGCATTTAAATACATAATTTAAGCATATACATTCCCCCCTCCCTTTAATCTATTAATGTTTGGGAATGATTTACTAGGTTAAAGGAAATAAAGTAGACCATGGTGTGTAAAACACATCTTGTATTTTCTTGAGCCCCACTTGAAATTTTTTGTATGTGAATGACTTAGAACCAAAAGCATGTTACAAGTGTAATTAGTGCATATAAACTGAAATTTAATAATTTGAAAAAACTTGAAAGAAAGAGAGCAAGGAATGAGTACACCCATGTGTCAATGAAATCATGTTACCCCTTGGTTGTTTGTCTTGGTAGAGATGCTTCCTAGTTGAAACATTGGAGAGAGTTTCACAACTAAACCTTAGATATTTGAAGAGGGAAATTAGAGGGTGATCATGCCTCAAATATGGTATAAGGATGAATGGTGCCAAGTCCATTAAGAACATAGAATATAAATAATGTAACTCAAATATAATAAATCTATCCAATTTAGCCAATCTCACTCGAGTGAAATGGTGTAACCAATCAACCCATAATAATATAATCATAGTACCAAGTCCATCGAGGGTGTAGAATCTTGATTGCACTAATGAAAAAGAGCCAAATTCTATAATAAATAAAATCCCAAATGGTGCATCTTAGCAAGGTAGATGCATAAATGTGTGTATAATTTTGAAATTATATTTGTAATTTGGTAAAAATACACCTTGAATATGTCTCAAGATGAAGTATTTGTCAAAATGTAACCTCTACTCTATAGCATGTATATAATATTTATCATAAATCTGAAGAGCTTTGTCCCAAATTTGTGCCCAATGCATATAATTTTATCCCAATTTTATATTTGAATCATGTAAATGATGTAAATTGAATCAAATTTTATTATTCTATCAATTGTATGTATGTGGAGTAATGTCTTCTATGACATTCCCCCACCGATATGCCCCCCTTTTGAGGTGATGGAATTAAAAAATTTATAATCACCTTATCTCAAAAGGATAAGACAACTATGTTGTCTCTATATGGATCATGTAGTAAAGAAGCATATATTGGTGTCATGTCTAAGTAGATATATCAATTAATCTTGTAGTATGGCATACATAACAACCCCTAAGATGCATGATGTGAATCATGAAAATGCCTAAAAGATAACAAACTCAACAAATAATCAAGAACGCATGCAAAAATACTCAAATTTCACATAAAAAGGGTTCCAAGGAGAGCATAAATAAGGTGAATGTTCATATGCCTCACACTTAAGTGGAGGACATGTGCCAATTCCCACACAAAAAATAAACAAGAAATACTTGGGGCATTGTGGCCAACAAGTGAAAAAACATGTTCAAATGTTTCATAATCAAAACATAGAAACAAATAAGAAGTATACTCAAGTAAGCTATTGTAAATAAATGAAATAATGAGAGATAAACAACTAGCATAATCATGTGATACTAGTCCCTGTATATATGTTGTAGCAACGTGTCATGTAGAATAGCATATCAAATACACTGCATAATATAAAAACATGACTATAGTCATTTTTAATATATATAATCTTTGTAACAAAATGCAAAATTATCATAAAATATTAGAACATGTGTCAATCATGATCATATACAAGCGAAATTCCCCCAATGTAGTGTATCATGCTAGAAGAGGAAAGGTCTAACTTCTGCTTGCTTGATATATCATGGGTCTAATGTATGCCTATATCACACTCAAGTACCTATGAAGCATATGTGTGTATAAAAATGATATTTTACCTACTATCATAAAGTAAACAACATATGAAAAATATAGTAAACATTTGAAATGCTAAATGTTTATGGTATTTTTGAATTAGTTGAATGTTTTTGTATTTTCTTTATTTTTTTATTTTTTGGGGCATTTTTGAATTTTTTTTAATCTTTTTTGAATTTTTTGGAATGTTTGAAAGAGAGTGCTAGTTGATGTTCCCATCTAATGGATTCTCATATAACAAACTAGTCATGCTACCAAGGATCATGCATGTGTGCCATTTGAATGTATATAATCTGTGATGCTCTATGTATGCCTCATAGGAATATGTATTGGTGAAGTAACAATATAAGTTATAGGATTTTTTGGAACCCACTATTTTATGCTTTGTTATTTCTTTCTTTTAATAATGGGTTTTGTTACCCATCTTGAAACATGTTGTTATGTTTTAAGTAAATGGTTATGTCGTGGAGGTGTGAATGAGGATCTTGAAGAGTCCATTGTAGCTCATTGATGTAAATACCTCTCAAAAATGGGGTGCCTATAAAATTGGACTACCTATTTCTTACCCTTTAACATATTATTAACCTTAGTAGGTTGTATAATCAACTATCATAGAACAAACTTTTCCTAATGTAAATGATGTTCATATGGAATCCTAAAAATGGTAATTACTTTGTTGGCTTGAATATACTTAAGAAATATAGGAAATGTGGAAGGTAATGCATGGATATTATGTATCTAATGATGTCCAAATAACATATCAAAGACTCACATATGTGGTATAACTACAAAGGTAGTGGTCATATGTTTTGGACCAACATAAAGAGGTAGATCAATCTCACCCAAAACTTCTTGTAGCTTTCCATCGAAGGATTCTATCATTTTAGTTGAATGGAATAATTCATAATGTGTGTATCATAAATGTTTGATCAATGTCATAGTACATGCATTTTCAATAGCACCATTGTTAATCATAACACTATGTATAGGTTGATGATCAATATATGCCTTGATAAATAATGAATGAAGATCTGAGTCATCATCCATGATCTCATTATCATAAAATGAAATGTAAGGTCTCAAAACCATAAGAGGTATCTCACATATAAATTTAAAAATAATACCATATAATGGGTGTCCATAATGTGGTGGAGGAGGATCTGTATGATATTCCATTTTCGCTTTTAGAGTTGCCTTAGAATGATCTTGCAATAGATTGTTGAATATGTTTTGGTTGTGATGATCATTTGGTTACAATCCTAAATATATAGGAGAATGCTCAAATTTAAATTTATTGGTATCAATAAGGTCATGTATATTTTTCTTTAGTTTATAAAATTTATTCATAGAATACCTTGGACATTAGCGGTAGTCACAGTAAACATTGACACCATCTCCTTTTTGTAAAGAATGACTCATCAACCACCATAGGAGGAGGGAGAGATATGATATGACACTCTACTAACTTCAGGAGTAATGAAGTGAGATACTCAGGTAATTATGTAAATTTTCTCTTAGGTGCATTGGATAACATGAGCTTATTAGGTTATTGTGACACTATATTAACCATGGTAGTTGTGTCCTTTTTATTCCTAGTAGGTTTTACATTGTAAATTAGTTTTATATAAAACTTGTTAGTGGATGTAGTTGGTGTGTTAGCTACATACTTAAGCCTCTTTAATGTAATAATTTTCATTTATCTATCTCAAATAATATGGTATAAGTCATCAAAAGATTTGAAATTCTTGAAAATAATATACTTGTGTAAGGGAACAAGCAAATTTTGCTTGAATATGTCTTAAAGTTATTTATCTGCTATTGGATTTGTCATTTTGGCTAACAGTGTCTTATATCTCAATACATATTAATTAATTGGTTCATTGGTTCATTGTTTAATCTTGGAAATTTATGCATATGACATCTTTTCAATAATATTAATTAAAAAATGTGTTAAAAATTGATCATCTAGGAATTTGAATACTTTTACTGATTGTATTGGTAGATCATATAACCATCTCAAAGCATAGTCCTTTAAGCTTCTTGGAAATAATTTGGTCAAAAGTTTATCATTAGAATCATAATCAAGGGATGTCACAAAAAATAATCAAATATTTTTCTTATGATCACAATCACCATCATAAAGTGTAAAATTGGGTGTAATAAAACTAGTTGGCAAAGGGTACGAAGATATCTCAAGTGAAATAGGGTTATGCAATCCATATTTTGAATTAATAGAATTTGATGACTTCAAATAATTTTGCTCAATGTTGGTAACCTTAGCTTACAAAAATTTTATAGTTTTTACAAGATATTACACATTTTGACCATAAGGTTTGAAGTTTGAGAAGTTAACAAAGTAGATGCAAATGCTTGTGTTGAAGAGGCATTGAAACTAGTAATTGAATTGAAGTGCTAATGGTTCTCATGAAGGATGTAGCAAAAGTAGTATTTGTTTCAAGGACAAATGGTTTAAACACATAACACATTCCCCCACTAGATGTAGTGTGTAATGTTATGCTCAAGTAGAGAGGTATATGAATATGAGGACATCCCATATCTCTAATAGTGTGATCAATAGATGCACATGGTTGGTCATCTATGCTTTTAGTTGTTTTAGTGTCTAAGATAGTATGGAGGATTTTATTAAGATCATTAGGATTTTCATGAATATGCCCATAAAATAATACAATAGCCTTAACTTTTTCATGATTTACTTGTTCATTTTAATTATACTCATGTGTTTCATTATCCTCATGATCATATATATATTATATAATAATTTCATTATTATGTGGCTCATTAGCATTTTTTTCACTCTCATTATTAGGATAATTTGACATGGTGTTAGCTTGTGACATTTTAGATTTCCCAAGGGTAGCTAAAGATATTCAATAGGAAAACCACCTAATCTAGGGCTATGCCTAGATTTCATGTAAATAATAGAATAAATATAAATAAAAATAACAAGTAAATACCTTAAGAGGCTAAAAACCCTAGAACAAGCTAAGAGTTGCATGAAAGACTTGAAGGTCGGGTTCACCAAATGTTTAATCATTTTTGTAATTTTCAAGGGTTATAAGGGAATAGGTTATTCAAGAGTAAAGGCTATTGAAGAGTAATATAAATTATTCAAAAAAGTAGACCAATTAAATAATTCAATTTATGATATTTTATTTTAGTGTTAAATTAACAAAATGCTACGTATAGAAAGTATAATGTTAAATATTATTTTGATGCACGATCACAAAAAATAGACAATGCTTAGTTTATGCAATGATGCATAGACAGATCTGAGATGTAAAAGTGTTGAAATAGGTTGTTTGCTGTTTAATAAATAGGTTGTCTGATGTTCAATAAATAGTTGTCAAATTTTTAAAATATTATTTTGGGATGCCTGGACACTTTCATTGATGATACTATCCAAATCTCAACACAATTGTCTTGTACAAAATAATTTTGTATAAAATGTGGCCACATAAGTATTTCTAGGTTTTTCAATCACCTTTCATATGATGTATTTGGATATTGTGCACAAGTTATCAATGAATATTTTTATCTCAAACCCTAACTCTCAGCCTTAGGTTATGTTACCTTTCTTAAAATGGGTTAATGGGATCATGGTCTTGAGTTGACCCCAAATACCCCTTTGTCAATAAACACTAGCTACATAGCCAATACTCTAAAGAGGGCCTCAGAATTATGTAGTTCTCCCCTATTGTGGGAATGTGTCTGCACAATGGTGAAATATACTATATTATAATGCATGTAGTTATGTATCTTGTAACTTGACAAATATGTCTCATGGGTTGTCTTTTGAGAGCTCCAAACATGTAATATGGTTGTTCATATGTTTGCTATGCAAATAGGGATGAATAGGGTTGAATAACTTGGTTGTGTAATTGATTAATTTATCTAGCTTGGTAATTTAAAGATAGATGTTAGATGTCCAAATGAATTGGCTTTGACTTGTATTTATGCTATCTCTTTTAAAATAATCCTCACAAAAGGATTAATTACATTCTTAAATCAACCCATTCACTTTGAAATATTTTTCAAATTTGAGTATTTTTAAGGTAAGGAAACTTACATTAGAGTAGGGATAAAACATCGATGCTACTGTCCTACCCTAAATACAACTATCCAAGATGAAGGAAACTTGTTGAGGTTCTATAACTAACTATGATGAATGTATATAAGGTTTTTGGCATTCTGTGGTTATAAGTGATCTAGATAATAAAAATAAATAGGGTTGGACCAAGAATTAATTAAAACAAATGAGGTGGTGAGGTGTGAGCCCTTTGGCTATGAATAAGGTCAAACTAAAGGGTAGAGCCTTGAGATATATTTTTTAGGTTTACAAAATTAGTTTAACATATATATCCAGATTTAAACATCTACAAAAACACAATCTAAAATATTTAATTGATATTAATCAAATTTTTCTATGTAACATACATACAAATTTAAGAGTGAAAATAGAAACATCTACCCACAAGGAGTAATCAACTAATAATAGCAATGTCCATATGGTAGACAAACCAAAGTATAATAATGTGCCTTTGGAATACAAACATCATTAACTTCATAGTTTTATTGGATACTTGATTTGAAACCAAGAAGAGAGTAACACTTATTCAAATTATGTTTATTGAAAAGGATATGCCACACAAAAGTTCAAATGATGGACAATTATTTATATGAGCATTTATGTATGAAAAATAAAAATATGACATAATGGTTGGAAATAGTTTAAATTAAATATATCCACTAAAAACTTATTTATATCCTTAGACTAGGCTTAAATGGTTTGGCCTATACTTCTATAGTTATCACAATATATAATGGTATTATAAGGGAACCTTTTGGTTGTGTTATATTTCCTATTAAAGTGTGATCTAAGACAATTAAAACTATTCCATGTTGTGTTTACTATTGAATCATAAAATTCTCTACTTTCTCAACCATGTATATATCAAATGCAAACAATACCTTCTATTTTATTGTTTTATGTGGAAGGGGTACAAGTGCCCAAAACACTACACCAACCACAATAAAATGAGGGAAAGGTAGATATAATCTAAATATATTAAACTATAATAAATAAAGATGTACTTTAGTGTTTGAAAATAATAATAAAATTAATTGGAGTGATTGATAATTAACAAAATGGTTTAGAGATGCATACATGATTTATTACTTACTTAAGTTTAGACAAAAGTTGAAAGTATTGAAAAGGAGACTAAAAAAATGTAGAAGAGTGCCTAGAAAGTAGACAATGATATGATATGGTGACCAAAATAGTTGTGGCAATGACATGATTAATATTGAACCTCTCTAACAATGATAGTTCTCTCAATAATGGTAGTCCTATTATGATAGTGGTTGTGGAGGTCCAATTGCTTTGAAATTTTATAATACCCTTCATCATCACATGATGTCCAAACACCTCTCTTTGATAAACAAATTTATGCATGAAAATGTTAGAATTATTTATCCTTCACTTGAGCTAAAGTTTAAACTTGATAAGACATGTAAGTTTGGGTTATTATTTGTTGGGGTCTAGTTTTTAGATAGAAAGATGCTAGTTCTCCCACATGACCCATTTAGGATACCAAAACTTAACCAACTCATGCCAACATATCACTTAAGAGAAACATGCATGCTCACTTGAGGTGCAGAGAGTGGAAACTAGGCTAGGTTAGGGGTAGTTGAGTATAATGGGGTGGAATCATGTCCTCACACTCTTCTACCCATACATGTTATGTCTAGGTTGTAATTATACCTATCATTAGGAACCATAACAATAAACTAACTTATATGTCTATAATATATAGTAATTCCACTAGTAACTAGTAAAACATGACCTAGTATGTAGTAAATAGTCCTTAGTAAGACAATAATGCCATTTAATTTATAAGCATAAACAACCATCATAGGGTCAATAACATAAATTTATTGATCAACATCTCAATATTACATAAATTTTCATGATTTATAAGGTGATCATGGTGTGTAAAATACTAAAAATTTCCCTACTAATTCTATCTCGATTCTAATCTATTAGGTACCATTGTAGTCTAGTTCGTTAGGATTCTCGGCTCTCACCTGAGAGACCCAGGTTCAAGTCCTAGCAATGGAACCAAAATGTTTGGTTTGTATTTTTTTTTCTTAACCATGACTTTCCTTAAAAATACACCAAAGTGACTAAAAACCCAACATATTAGCATGTTGGCATTTCACGTAACAACAAGTTCTCGCATGTTCACTCAAAAAATGCAATGAGGGATTTATTCCCATTGGTTTTGTCATTTGAGGGTGTAATTAACTTACAAGGGTGATCAAACACATACACATTACTCAATAATAAACAAGAAAAATAAATAAATAAATAGTAACTATGAACCTAAACTTTATTAACTAAACAATAGTATACAAGACAACCAACATCACTATCTTCATAGTTAAAATAACAATATTAAAGTAACACACATTCATCATATTGATAAGTGATTCAAAGGTTACATAATTTAAGTGTATAGTGAAACTCAATCATATAACTCTCAATGTTATCCAGTTAAGTACAATAATAATAACATCACAATAATATCCTTAATCACATCAACAATAAAAAACACCTTACGAAGTTCTATCTAAGGGTATTTATACTTGATTTTCCTTGACCAAGTATTTACAATCATAATTAAACTCATAGTGACTCACCCATGCTCATCAAAATACTTGAGTCATGGCAGCTATTTACATCGATTTACTAAGTACCAGGGCCTTTGTGTCCCTATATTCTCTCTTTGATGTTGGATGTTCATCATCAAGCACCTATCTTCCCACAGGCTGATGCTAGATTTGTGATTGAATTAGTCTCTTTCATCTTTTCGTATCATTCCCTAACTATCTCCAACCTCATACACATTATCCAAGTCTTCCACATAATTATGATTCCTTCATTCTCAGGTTCTCTATTTATTATGCATATTTATTCTGACTTGGTCTTCCCATGCCATGGTCTTCTGCATTGTGCCTCTTCTACACTAGTTATTCCAAAAAAGACTTAGCTAAAATTTGGGGTCCAACATCATCCCATACTATTCCATTAGTCAATCCCAATCAGTCTCAAGATCTTCCAAAAACTCAGGGCCATTCTAGTCAATCTAATTCTTGACACCTTCCCAATATGACAAAGTGTTCAACAACTTAGTCGATATTTATTCAATTATTTATTTTAGCTTCTTGGTTTCCTCAGGTTGGTCAGGACACTTGCTTGATTTATTTACCAAACATTCAATGGATGTGGAAGCATCCTTATAAACATCCTCAAGCATAGTGACTTCAACAATAACCTATCCTTTGAGTACCATGAAGTTCAAATTTATTTCTTCTCTTTGAGAACTTATTGTTTCCTACATAGCCTCCACATCCATAAATGCTTTAGCATGCTCTGAGTGGTCTTTTATTAATAAGACTTTATCTACAAATTATTGTCACTAAATCTCTTCTTCTTGAGTTCAAGCTTCTAAAATCTTGTTGGGCCATGCCAAATTTTAAAAAAACCCATCTAAAATGGAAATCGTATCACTAACTCTATGTAAGATTTTATTACACAACTCCATAACTTCCATGAACTACTCTATTGCCCAAGTTTGTTCATCATAGTGGCCAGGTTTTTCTTTGCATCATTTCAAAAGGATATCTACCAAGGTCTCTAGCTTATCTATTACCTCACCAGATAAGGGTACTATGTCTACAAGTGCTAGTTCTTGGCTCAAAATTGCCTTACAGATGTTCAGTGCTTCTACTTTGGTAGTTGTCTTCACTTCTAATTGGTACTTAATCTCATCCATATCTTCTTCCAACTTCATCCTAGTTGTGACCTTGTTTTAATACATCACCACCATCTTAAAATATTTCTTTTGGGCCTGATGTGCATTAGATTCTAGAAAGGCATTCTAATTTGTGACCTCTAGTGCTAATTTTAAGAGTGTCATACTAGCCTATATAGGGGTAAGTTATTATGGATCTCCCTAGAGGGTATCAAAAAGCACCACCACTTATGGATCTAGTGTGAGGATATCAAAGGGCATTGCAAATTGACATTCTTCATTATACATATTAAGGAAGAATGACATCTCCCATCGAGTCTAGTTAGATGCATCCTCCTGTGCATAATGAGAATACATATATAAAAACATGTCAGGAACACCCTTCTAGTATTAGGCATAGAGGTTCATGGTTATATCAATCTTTTCTATTCTAAGAATAAAGTCATCAAATGTCTCTTTACCCTCTGAGGGATATCATTCAAGTATCTCAATATACATGTCTTCACCTTAGTAAGTAGCCCCGATATCAAGCCCACTCATTCGCAAAACCATTTTAGAACTATCCCTTTCTTCACTAAGTATATCTTCATCTTCCATTTGTGCCTCCTTGAGGGTGGTCTCTTTACACTACGTTAGTGAAGATGTCTCCTCAAATTCAGGAGTGACTTGATCTTATTTTATAATAATTAAATATCTATTTAATCTACCACATCATTATCCTTAGGTGCCACCATCTCTTGTTCCAAGGGAATATTCTATGTTTCTAGCTCTGGGCCTTTAGGTTGACTAATTGGTGGATCTTTCTTCAGTGGTACTTGGGAAATTATTTTCTTTTTTGTAGGTTCTGGATGAGTGATTATACTAGGATCATGATTTAGGCACTTCCGCTTCTTTTCTTATGTTGGTTTTGGAAGGAGTCTCTCTCTTTCATGCTCTCCACTCCCAAAATATTTCTAATTACCCACCAAAATTTTCTAAACTTTTTATGTTATTTTTGTTTGACTCTGTCTTTTCCCTATATGCTTTCTTATTAGGATATGCATATAGTTGGTGGAGGGTATAAATTTTTGAGTCAATATTTTCTATGGAAATGTTCACCAAATATGCATCATATATCCAATCAATACCATTCATTGAATATTTCATCATGAAAACATATGGTAGCTTGCGTCAAATAAGTAACTCTCTCGAAGGATCCATCTGAATGTGCATGTAGTAAAAATGTTGATTAACAAAAACATTGGCTTGGTCTCCAACTTATGTAGGTAAGTCCTTTAGAATGCACCACTCATTACCAAAGGCTTATTTCATCCGTAAATGCACTATACCACTCTATAGGGGACTTATTCTCAATTGGGTGTGTCCATTTTAGCTCTGTAGAGGTGTAGTTAGGTACACCAATCTCATCAAACACCATTAACAATAGGAACATGCCCCATATAACCCTTTGGTTGGGTAATAGTGGGCCTTTTATACATCTATGATTTTGGTAGTGAAGTATTGTGCCCAATTATTATTTATCCCCTCAATGACCTATTGAGAAAAATAAAGGTGGGCCATATCCACCTCTTTTCACTTGTTTATACCTCTAACTTTGGTCATTATGATATGCATCACCCTTCTGAAAGTAAGATCTTGGAGACTCATTATGTGCATGGTATGGCCTTATTTTTGGTATTCAAGCACCTTGAGTGTTTTTTTTATCTCATTTTGGTCCTCCAAGTCATAGGTAAGGTCCACACCTGAGCACTATAACCCTATGACTTTACTGATTCATTTTTCTATAATTCTCATCTGATACCCAAAAAAATAGATATAATCCTCATACACCTACAAGATCAAAAACTTCACTGCTTCAATTGGATTTCCAAAGTAAGGAAGATTGAATAATTGGAAGATACCAACATTATTTAAGGCATTAAATATCATCAATTCATACACCAACTCACTCATGGTATTCTAGTGTTCTACCCTATACTCATGTTATAGCTATATTTCATTTATAGGTTGATGGTGATTGTAATCAAATACATTACAAGTCGGCACATTGGACATCTATTTTTCTATATGTAGTACCCCCTCTAAGTACTGCATCTCTTCAATCATCAATGGGGGTCAAGGGGGAACAACAAATTTATTCTTTTCTTGGTGAACAATTTCTATCTCTATATCTCTCATGCATGTTCTAAGTTCTTCAGGTGATTTTTCTCTAATCAATATAATCTCACCACCCACACTCAACTCTTCTTCCTCTAGAATCACAAGTAGGCAATGTTTCATTTCATTGGGTTTTTTTCTTTGGTTGCATCACCTTACATGGATCTTGAATTTTGAGGTGTAGTCATCTAATCTTACCAAAATAATACATGGTTGCTTGTTTAACTTACTTTGGCTCTCTTACATCAACCTCTGTAACTTGCAAATTTAAAAAATTTGTGCTTATTTACAATTATTCTTACACTCTATCTATTCACTTCAGATAATAAACTCTTCAAGACTTGAAAGTAACCTAAATCTATTAATTTGCACTAGTTTGAAAGCTTAAAAATCATTCTGTAATATCTCAAATATGTTCTTTTGGCTCTATGAGTTTACAATCGTAGCAATAGTAAAAAGTGAAATGATCCTTGATTAACCTTTTATAAGCTTAAAGGGGTAACTTGTATTTACTACCCCTACCTCTACTATCACTTCATGAAATAAATGTGAATAATAGTATTTTCATGATGCAATTTTGGCACACTTTCCATTACCATTACTATCCTTATATTAATTGCATGTCCTTCTCATGCCTTTCCTAATGTGCATGCCAGCTATAAAGAATTTGAATATTGTCCATTCTAAAGGTGGGAAGATTTTTTTACCTCATCTAGATTTTGGTTACATTCTAAATCTTTCATACCCTGTTTTCCTTATGCATTTTTACTTACACACCTTTAATCTAGCATGCATTCTCATTGATCATATCCTGGCGCTCCATAGATGTAATACCCCTGCCCCACACTAAAAGTTGTTTGTGGTCCTCCATGTTAATATAAATAAGTATAAAACCAAAGTATTGACTCCTAAAAATACTCAAGGGTGTGTAAATAGTGTTATGTATTATTTAAAACAAATTTAATCCTAGTCTAATTGAATGGCATACACTTTATTAGTACAAAAAGGAAAGACTATGTAGAAAAGTATGGTCACAACCAACTACCATTGAAAAAATTAGGAAGGAATTGGCCATCTAGGTAATTTAAATTACATTCACTAGTGGGATGGATAATATAAATTATGAAGGGGAAATCTCATTGTATAATAAGCTTTCTATATTGGCATGCAAACTTGGAGTCATATACTAAGACTTGCATGCCAGGAATAAAAGTCTTGTTTTTCAGATGATAATCGTGTCATGCTTTATGTTTGCATTTCTCCACTTCCTAACTCTAGTGTGAAATAAATCAAGTCTCATATAAATTTAAAAAGGCATAGAGGCATTATTTCAAAGATGCTTCATCATCCAGTCAACCAACGTACACAATGCAAAGAGAAGGAACAAGGAATTTCACTATAAGAACTATTTTGGTACCAAACACAAGATTGAATGGTGTGTTCTTGTTTAACCACTTGTAAGTGGTCTGATATGCCCATAATACTACATACACATGATCATCTCAATTAATGCACCCAATATTACATATCTTGGTTAATTTATTACCCAATATCTTATTGAATGCCTCAGTTGTACCATTGGCTTGGGGATGATATGGCATTATCTTATGGTGGGTGATCATGAACTCTACCAATAAGACATATATAGTCTCATTAAGGAAGTGGGTACTCTTATCACTAAAATTTTCACCCTTGGATAGGTATTTCAATCCTTATCCAATTTATTTCAACATTGGATTACCCCTAGATCTATGGGTTGCCTATAACAAAAGTAAACCTCTAAATTAAAAGGCTAACTCCCTTGATATGTCTATTGAGATCATCACATATATTACTAGCTTGTTTAGGGTTAAAAAGAGATATAAGGAACATGAAATAAACCTAATACAATGAGGTGATGCATAAATTTAATCTCTAATATAATACCATGTACTTGTACTATGAAAGATGACTCACAAAATTAGCTTAAACATCTAAGTTTTTTCTAACATAAGTATTTTAACATGAAGGTGATATGCAATGTACTTCTCAAGGTGAATGAATAATAGGTATTATTTTAGACACTATTAACCTTTCATACACTTAAATACATACAAAGACACTAACTACACTTCATGTGACATGTTAAAGAGTAGACTACTTGTACAAAACATGAAAGAGTAAGATGAACACAAGGATAGATGATTATCACTTATCATTCAACTATGCACTACTTTATAAACTTAGAAAAGAAGTTGTGAACTCAAAACCATATTAAAATATTTTATTAAAAGGAAAATAGTATTGAGACCTACAAGGCTTCGCCATACCAAATGTGGGTTCTCTAAACTTAGCCAAAAGTGGTCATTTATATAGAGAAGTGTGAAGAGAGAGGGGCATGGTAGGAGAAGATTGAAAAGTGTATTCATAAGATAAAAAATTAATGGAGTTATGATACAATATAAATAAAAATCCAAGTCCATGTATCTCACTCTTGAAGATGCTCTGACCCTCCATATGGCATAGGGGTTATAAGTTGGCTTGACACCTTGACTAACTTCTTGAAAATTGCCCTTCTTTGCATGAAAAGAGTGAAAAATGGGATTTAAAATTATTAATTAACCATTTAATTATATTAGGAAACTCATTGGACATATTCCATGCCTTAATAAACTCCTCTAATCTGACATTCCATCATTCATGTGCGTATGTGTCTTGAGACTCTTTATTTCCCATGCCTAACTTGGTCCATGTAGCCCAAAACTCAAGTGCATATTATTAAAGTCATCATATCTCCATGAATAGTCTTAAAAAATGTTATGAGGCTTGAAATAAACCATTTTGGTTCCTGGAACAACTCCAAGAACTCATTTTACTCCTCAAGCCTTCACTAGGCCTATTTCCCTTGTAGCCCTAAAAACCCATAAACCTCCTTTTGTAGGGAATTTTATGGATGTTAATGAGAAAAAATGATGCATTATAGGACCAATTATTTCCTTAAAAATACATGTCAAATTTCATCCCCTGAATCTGAGTGTAAGTCCATATTTTTTGCCTTTCTCTCTTGAGTTAGGCCCTAATTAGGCCTCCCTACCTAGAACCTTGTTTTCTTGCTCCAAAAATTTTAAACACATGTAAAATCACTGATTAAATTTAAATTATTATATAAATAACCACCATACCAATTTTTAGGTCATGAGACCCTATGGAAGTATGCAAACCAAAAAATCACGTTGTCACCTAGTCCCATTTTGAGCTTGTTTGAGACTACCTTGGAAAATGAGCCTTATTTGACCACCTCTATAACCTCCTATTAATTTATTTTGGTTTTAATAGTTATTAAAAATCCCATATACCTCATAAAATTATTTTTAATTTCTCCCCTTCTCATAACACCTATAAAACATTAAAAAACATGAAAAAAGGCATTTGTGACAGTATGTACAATTGACATCAGCATGAAAATACATTTTTATAACCTACTTGTATTCCTCAACAATATACAATATTTTTAAGGATAAAACTATGGAATTATATGTGCATTTGATGTCTTTTTGTTCTACTTGGTCACTATCAAGGTTTTAAAGGGTTTAAGACTTATTTGGGGTCTTAATGATTATTCATAAAGAAAAGATCATCAATTAAACTCCTTGAACTTGTAATAGCTTATTTAATGACCTCCTAAACTATCAAAAATGGATAATATTCCAATTAAAAGTGTGAGAGGCAGTGTGAGTGTCTGAAGTTATTCCTCGAGTAGCATGCTTAGTGTTTCTTAAGCTTAGATAGGCCCAAATTGGGTTTTGGGTCTCAAAACTCCATCCCCCTACTAGGAGAGGTTTAGAAACATAAAAAAAATCCTATACATGATTATAAATTCCTTTATATTTCACATTACCCCTCTATATACATTTGTTATACTAGTCAGGGTGCTTGGGGTTATGAGTATGTCACCTTTTTAATAGCCCTCAAGGGCATTTGAGTTGAAAATTGAGTGTTGATGCCTCAAAAAAGTGTATGTAGACCTTTTCCATGAATTTTAATTTTCCCTATGGCCCTCCGTGAGGTTTTAAATACTTTTTTATGCCTTTGATCTCAAATGGACCCCTTGGTCTCAAGACTACCCCTTACTAAAGGAATGGGCAAGGTCTAAGACAAAACAATGAGTACCTCCACTACTTGTATGGATTTGAATTTACCATGTATGCCTTGTTAAAATAATGACCACTCTCTATACCAAATCACAAGGTGTGATTATTCCTATAGAACTCTCAACACATCAATTTGCCTCATAGCTAGACTGTAGGATCTAATTGTGTGTGTCCTTCCTTAGATCTAGATTGAGTGGGGAGTTTAGGACTCAGTTTGCTCAACCTATCTATGTTTCCTTTAATATAAAAACACCTTATGAATATTTGTGTATCTTATTTATACCTTAGAGTATTTTTTGCACTCTACTATTCCCCTTAGGCTTAAGACTAGCATATCCCAACTTATAGCTTGTAGGTACTAGAGAACTATGTCTAGAGATTTGAAACCTAGTTTGGTCAATTCATTTGTCAAAGAAACCTATCTCCTTTGGTTTTAAATTACCCTATGATTATGGTTTCTACTGAGATAGACCTTATAATCCTTTCATACACTTATTTTCTTCTCTTAGGCTTAAGACCAACCTATCATTATCCTGTAACCTGTATGTGCCTTTTTAGGTCAGTTGAATGTATTAAGTGTTTCAAGATTAGTTATCTCACATAATTAACGTCCTCAATAGTGAAATAATTTTTTTGCAATCTCAATTGGGTCCAAACACCTTTAAAACACTACTCTACCCCTTCATTGTTTGCATTTCACCCTACATCTTCAAGGCATGGTTGTAGGTGCTAGTTAGGGCTAGGTTTGACTACATACTTTGTACTTAGACTTCATCCTTACACCCATGATATTATCCTAGTTATTGAACTTGGTTAAGATCCAAAAATATTTTCAAACACTTTCAAACATGCTTTGCCTTTCCTTTAGGTCTAAAAATGAACTAACCCTCTAAGTAGGCCTATAGGTGCCTATTAGAGTCATGATTGTATTAGGTGTTTAGACCTTGTCTTTAGCTTATGATATCCTTTAATGGGCATGTATTTTATTGAGGCAAGTTTCAAATATATCTTATATACCTCTACCAACACTTTTTATGACATTTTCAAACCACTTGTCCTTATCTTCTTTCATATAGACCTGTAGGTGGTCTTTTGACTGTGTACTCAGTTTCAAGACTATCTCTGACTATCCAAGTGACCTAACTACTCCAATGAGTGGTTTGGGACACTTTTTATCTAAAATGAATTTTAAACTCCATGATTTATCTTTCCTTTATATTTGAGAGTGATGTTGATCAAAGATCCAAAATGAGGACCTATAAACCTAGGGCCTATAGGTCTCTAATTGACTATACAGGCTACAAAGAGACAATCCTTGAGCTTTTAAACTTATCAACCCTGTCAAACCACTACATACTTCCTTGTTACTCCTTAAAAGACTAGATATTATTATAAGCATTATGTCACTTCCAACACACTTGAATGGTCTTGTATGGACTACATATAGTAAGTAATGTAGAAGGTTTGTGTATAGAGAATTAGAACCTCTAGTCATTTGGAATCACTTGGAGATGGTAGTGAGGTAGTTAATACCATGCTATTATATAAGGATATGTGTCAAGTATTTTACATAGCTCTAATCTTCTCCCATCTGCTTCAACAATCTGTATAATTACATATGAAATAAATGCATGTGACTTTATTAGAAGGTGTGCATTAAACTACCATCTTGATCTTTCTATACTTCCAATGGTGAAATAAGGTATAAAAAACTTACACCATGATGTATCATTGGTAATTGAGCCAATTTTGAAAATAAAACATATGGTAGACTACTCAAACATGGACCATGTTCTCAAAAAGCAAGCAGACTTGAAGAATATGGACCAAAGACACATCTCAAACAAAATAACATGGACTCCATGAAACTAAGATACATTATATGAATAATTAATAATTATAAACCTATGAAAGTGACCACCATGAAGAAAAAATAGAGACTTTTAGTAGGATCCACTAGAATATCTTGTACACTAAGGCATTCTTCCCCCAAGTGAATTCACTTCATAGAGATGAATTATTTGATGAAAAAATCATTAAAATGTACTAAATTACCTATAAAAACCACCCTCAAAACCCTTCCTCTCTATAAATTTCTAAAGTGGAGAAACACATGCAAGAATAGACCCCTATCATATGGATAAGTTGTAGTGACCTATTGTCACTCTTAGTGATTTTTCATAAAGAATAATAAATAAATATGAAAACTAACTCCATGGATTTAAATATTACTAGGATCCCTAACAATGGATAAAGTTTAAGATCCTAACTCTCTCTCTCTCTTAGCCGTACCATTCACATCAAATTTGCCTTCTTGAGCTTGTGAAGGTAGTGATGGAGGAGAAAATGTGTCTGGAGTGTTAGTTTGACCTAATTTTTTTTACAAATCTATAAAATAATTTTAAGGATCTAAAGAGACACTTCCAAACCATTTTAAATTAAAAAATGATCTTGTAAGGCCATACATGTGCTTGTAAAGTGTCCTTTTGCTAAGATTAGGCATTGAACTATAGATGCTATCAAAATATGACTACACTTAAACATTATATAACTAATCTTGACACTAGTGGAATTCATATTCCTTTTTAAATGTTTTCTTCTTGAAATGGTACATCCAAATCTTCTACATGGGCCAAAAGGTGGCCAAATTGTGATATTTTGCATATGAGAATCAAATAAAGATTAATACATGATAATATGAAATTAAATACACCTCACTAATTTTTTATAAATACCTTAAACTATATTGACCATTTTACCATGGTTTACTATTCTAATACTTTGTACTTGACCCAAATGACTAGACAAGTGAACATAAGACCAAAACTTGGACAAGACTAGACAAGGACACATATGACCATATGGGACTATTCAAGACCATTTAGTACCATGACAAGACCTTGACAAACATTTGACAACCCTATGAGGTTTCAACCTAGATGGGGTGACCAATTTTGACTTGGGGTTAAAATTTGGTCAACATGTACCTTAATCACTAGTGAAACTCAATGAACATCTGAACCTAGTAATGATATTCTCCCAAATGAATCTTGAAGCAATGGTAGTAGTACAATCCTATGTTGGTATAGTTTCAACCTAGTGAGCTAGATACTTAGTAGTAGTGATAACATAGCATGTACCAATATACCTCCCTACTAGTTTGATGGGGCCAACAAAGTCAATGGCCCATTTTTCATAAGGTTCTCAAGACAATAAAGGATGGAAGGGAATCACATCCCTCTTGTTTGGCTTACCCACACATTAGAAAATTTCACACTACTATGCATAAGTATTCACATCCTTAAAAAAGGTAGTCTACGGTAATCCATCCAAAAGGAATTTATGCATTGTAGCTTCACCATCATAGTGTCCTCTAGAGATACTTTCATGAACTTCTCAAAGGACCTCAATGTGCTCATGTTACATGATGCATCATCAAAGCACTTCATCCTGACCAAGCTTATAAAATTTTCCTCTTATAATCTGGAATAAAGTGATTCAAATAACTATTTTCTTATTTTTTAGAGTGTTGAGGTGAGCTAGTGCTTAGTTGGTATTTAAAAAGATGGTGATATCTTTCAACTCCTTAGCTATGCACAACACATGGAAAAATTGCATGTTAGGCAAGTCCTCTTCTATGGCATGCACCAATTTTCTAGATTCAATGTGTGAAAGATGATTTGGACCATAATTGGCCTTATGAGGCTTGACCATTACTAAAAACTAGAATTCTTGAAACATCATAATCCATCAATAAATATGACCATGTAATACCAGTTTGCTTACTAAATAATTTAGTTACTCATGGTCCATGAAGAAGATAAATGGAGTTATTAGTAGGTACTAATAGAACTTTTAGAGAGTGTAGACCATAGACAAGGATTCACACTCTATAGTTTTATAGTTTTTCTTAGCCAAAGTAAGCTTTGAAATTAAAAAATATATAAGGTGATCCAAGATGCCCTCATTAGGCTGAGCAAGGATAACATTGACTACCATGTCAAAAGCATCGACATAAACATGAAAAGGCTTGTCTAGTCTATAAACTAGAGAATAGGTGCAATGATAAGCTTATCCTTTAGTGCAATAAAGCTTGTTAGTGAGTACTACTCCAAATGAATTGACCATTTTGAATCAATAATTCCTACAAAGGCACAACAGTCCTAGAATATCCATGAATAAACTTTATATAATATCTAGTATGCCTTAGGAAGGGACAAACCTCTCTCTGGTGGTCGATGCTAGAAGTCAAAGGATAAGAATGATCTTATCTAGGTCTATTAAAATACCATCATGGCATATGACATGACTAAGGAGAGTTTCAAAAGGGGTATCAAATAGACATTTCTTTATATTTACAAAAATCTAAACGTTCTAGTAGCATTCAACCATTAGTTAGAGATTGGAATAATGATCCCACACTAAGCCATAAATAGTCTATTCATCAAGGTAGACCTGAAGCAACTTATGTATAAATTCCTTGAAATCTTCAACTATGAACTAGGAGAACACAATAGGAGCATTCTTCAACCTAGATGGCATTACTTATAAGCAAAAGATCCATAATCAGTTGTAAAAGTCATCTTGGGATTATATTCTTCTATGATCTGAACTTGATGATACCCAGAAAAGTCATATATATATATATATATATATATTTCACATTCAACAACTCCTTTGAGTATCTATTTAATGAAAGGTATCGAGAATAGATTGGTAACATAAGCAATGTTAAGGACCTTATATTCCACACAAATACATATGCATCCATCCTTATTGATACTTACAACCATAGGACTCAGCCACTCAGACTCATCGATAGGAGTAATGACTGTCATACATAACCTGTTATCAATCTCTTCTTTAACTTGAACATGCAAATTAGGATTCATCTGATAAGGCCTCTTTTTGATTGGTGGAGCACCTTCTACCAAATTTATGTACATTTTGCCCAAAGAAGAATGCACACTTTTCATCTCAATATAATTTCATTGGAAGGCATCTTGACACTCTTTTAATAACTCAAATACCTTAGTGATCTCATTATCAGACTAGTAATCCCCACTATAGCCATATTGGGTGTTTCCTCCACACCAATATTACATTGAATATTCTAGATCAACTCCAATTATGGGTGTTATTCATCCTAAAAAATGTCATGAACATTGTGAGCACCATACTCCATGTTTACAGCTAAATTATTAGTCGATGGGTCAGGTAGGTTAGATCTGACACCTTCATCAACCTAATACATTAATTTCTACTTACCTTTACATAATTTTTCTCTTATGTATGGTCCAATATAGGTTCAGATAGTGGAGAGGATACTTTCTCATTAGTTCCATGAAAAATAATCAAGTCTTCCTCTCATGCACCATGTATGCATTAAATCCTATCTTCAATTGGGGTGGGGTTACCTATGATAGCTTGACACATGTCTTATAATATAAGGCACAAATACATCCATGGGGATGAATATGACAATGTTGTAATCATGTTTCTCTTAAGTAGATGCCAATAACTCATGTCTAGATAGTGATCTTCATGGACATACTATGTTCTAGCCCAAGTTCGGAGAGTGCCACAAAATGCATGAACCCATAGGTAATCAGGGAAGAAGGTATCTACTAATGTAGTCCACATTATCTTGCAAGCTTCAAGGTGAGGTTCTGGATCTTGAATACCATTATAACTAATAGTGATACATATATGATTATCATGTTGAAATTGATGGTACAAAACAAAAATAATTTTATCTCAAGTGAACAAATGTTCCCAATGAGTTCTCCACCACCAAATAGTTATTCCATTAAAAATATGAATAATTGATCGTACCCAATCAACATCAGAGTCATAAAATACTTCCAACTATTTTACAAATTCATAGACTTCCATTTGACCATGTAACCTCAAAACTTCATCTAATATTGTGGGATGTGTAGCCATGTTTTTTACATGAAGGAGACAAACAAATTTATGGAATTTATGATACTTCTACCAACCATCATCATGACTACCTATAGCACCACATATTATCCTAGTAAGATCATAGTCACCTTGACCCCAGTAGTCACAAGCATACTAGTGGTGCTAGATAGATATTATGCATCCATCCAATAAAATATGCCATCTAGGGTGGGTTTACGGTGTTCATTACCTTAATCTATGACATTATAAATGTGGTTGATGTCCTCATCAGCATTGACTAGTTCAATGTAGGGAGTCCAATGGAATGACCATGCACTACTCATCATTTTCAAAGATGATGTACCACTTATTAAAGCTCAAATTAAAATTATTGGTATAACACTATGGGCTACCCAATAGAGATAAGAAGTCATCAACCTCAACCAACTCTATGAATTCAAAATCATCTTTGAAAGTGACATTGAGGATATCCATGGTGGCATATTTAAGTACACCAATGGGTAAAGTACAAGTCTTGTTGGCCATGAATAACACATGTGGTAAAGGTTGTAAATTTGGGTTGGCCATCTTCTACTAGGCATCCTTTGTGGGAACATTGAATTCAACACCGGTGTCAACTAAGATATCCTAGATAACCCATCCATCTATAGAGGCATTAACCAATATCTCCTTGTCCCCTTCTAGGCTAGGTTGATGGGAGTTTCTTGTCATCATGCATGGTTTATCCAGTGATCTTTAGTAGGCCTAGGCATATGATGCCTTATCAAATTATGTAACAAAGGTATGATTTCCTCATCTAGTAGTCATATGCATAGCTCTTATAATTCATCCCACATCATGTCATGAAGGTCTGTAGCTTTTTGCATATCATCATGTGTAGTAGCATTAAGATCCTTGAGGAACTAGATCTCACCCTAAAATTCTCTTACCAAGTTCAGAGTGTCATAGAACACCTTATTCTACTACTAATCATATGGATAGTGAGTAACACAATAATCCTAATGTTGATCTTTCTCAATAGGTATATTGGACATAAACTAGGATTGACTGCCACTCTATGTTATAATATTAAATTTTAGACCCATCAGAGTGATAGGGCACAATCTCCATTATGGTTTTTTAATATGTATCATGTTAACACCCTTCTCATTTAACTTCATAATAATAGTGTATAAGTTAGGGCACTCCTCTAAATAGTGCTCATTTTTACAAAATTTATATGTAGGATACACTAAAAAATTGTGTTGATAGTGTTCTGAAGAACCATGTCCTTAACCTTGAAAATAATAACCACCTTAATTTTATTAGTTATTTGTAACATATGTTTGACATGTATCATGTGTGTGTGCCTCATGAATTTCACTAATGAGATGGAAATCATTAGTATCATGAGTGTATACATTGTATATATTAAAATAGGTTGATACCTTTGAGTAAGTGGCACATTGTAGCAGAGGACAATATCGAACATCATGCTCTTCTTGTTAGATCTCACAATATTGATTTAACATAGCTTAAATGTTCTTATGAGGGAAATTATTTTGGTTATGGCCTTTAAACTCATAGTTAACACATTATAAGCCATTACAAGTGTCATGAGCATTATGTGTAGTAAGATTTTCTAGTTGAAACACCATTACAATGTTTTGAGACTCCATAAATTGACTAATCCTTATGTTAATATTGCTAACAACTTTGGTGTGAAGGATAGCTTCCAAGGACTCACATGGGTTGGTGAATGTTTTTTGTGACAAGGTACATTTGAAGAGGATAAATTAACCTCCCATTAACCATTGGGTTTGTTAAGAAGCATTAATCTCATAAGAGAGTTTTGATATAAGTGTATTGAATCATGAATCATACTCATGCACACTCTTAATGATTTCCTACTTGATATCCTTCAAGTCAGTTATACTTTGTTACTTGAACTCTAAGATATCAATTTCTTAGAGGAATGTTGTTAGTCCACCACAGATTTTTAAGGATCATACTTTTGATACCACTTATGTGCACAGACTAAAAGGGTGGTTGAAAATTGGGTGGCTTCCATTTAGAAGAGGTAATGTCATGCACTCTCCAAATAAGTTCACACTTATGAACATGCTCTATGGCATTATCCACACCTTAATACTCTAGTAATTGGAGTGTTATCTCATATTATATAGTTGGTGTCTGAGGTGATTTCAATAGTGGATACTAAGAAGAACTTCTAGTCCCTTTTGTACCTTGGGGGAGGTCCACCACTACCTTCTATGCCTCCTCTAATTCCTCCTACCAAACCACCATCTAATACACCTCTCATACCTCATACAACAACATAATCACCTAAGATGTTTGTCATTAAGGTAGGTTGAGTAACTATAGTTGGGCTAGTACTTTTCCCACTAGTTATACTAGGTCCACTAGGCACTCTAAGTTGGGCCATAGAATTAATTCCCAAAGAAAAATTAATAGATAATAAGCTACTATATAAAACTTATTTTACAAATATCTCTCTCACACATTCAGTTTCCAACTGCACATTGTCTTTATCCTAGTTGCATACAAATATATCATCTAACTCAAAAGAATGAGCTCATACTTTGTGTGGGGAATTGGGCCTATCCAACTTAAGTGCTTCAATCACCACTTCCTAGTTTGTTTCTCAAACATATCCCTGAGTTTGCATCGAGTACAATCTATGGTTAGGGAGTCTTCCTTATGCTCTTTTACTTCCCTATGGACCCTTACAACACTTCATGAGTCCTCCCATCCCCTTATTAGATCACTTACACTCATAATCCTTCATCAAGCTTTGTCATATTTGTGCTTATGTAATTCTTGATAATTATATACCATAATGAACGAAAAATTCTAATTCACAAGTACCCCTAGATTCCCTCACCAACTACACTGGTCATGAAATAAAGAGTTTAACCTTCTATGGAAAAAGTCTCAAGTCCTTAATCTACAAAGAGGTTCTTCACCTCTAGTGGAAAGTGTCTGATATATTGACCACAAAATTATCAAAAAAAATGGAATTGAGCCTCCTCTAGACAAGAATAGTTCAAAACTATGTACTCCAAGATGTAACTATTCAAAACCCCACACCACCAAACATCAATAGCATGAATCCAATATGCTCCCAATTGTCCTAGAGTTGACTAACACTCTAGTGTCCAAGTTGTCTTCCATTTGTGGTTTATCAACTAATCTTAAGCATAAGTCACAATTCGAGCATGAAGAAGAATAGGTACCTCTACAAATAATGTCTTATATAATGTGTTGTATAGATTCTATTTGACCCACACACATACAAATATTCCTAGTTTAGTAAATGGTACTATAAAATTATCATAAACACTAGTAATCCATTACTCAATATTCTCAAGTCACAATCATTTTAGTATCTTCCATCAATGTGAAGGCAAGCGCTATAGGTCCTAGTAATGAAACCAAAATATTGGGGTTGTTTTCTTTACTTAAGCATGAATTTCTTTAAGTGCATGCTGAAATAACTAAAAAACCTAATGTACTAACACATTAGCATTTCATGTAAGAATGAGTTCTCACATTCTCACCTAAATCATAGAATGAGGGACCGATTCCTATTGATTTTTTCATGTGAGGGTGTACTCAACAGATAAAGGTACTCGAACACATACACATTACTCAATGATCAACAACAAAAAATAAATAAATGGTAACTATGAACCTAAACAGGGTTAACTGAACAATAATATATAATACAACCAACAACATTATCTCCATAGTTAGAATAACAATATTAAAGTAACACATGTTTTATTCATCATTTTGATAAGTGATTCAAAGGTTACATAATTCAATTATATAGTGAATCTTAATTGTATAACTCTCAATGTTATCTAGCTAAGTAAAATAGCAACATCACAATAATATCCTCAATCACATTAACAAAAATAATAAGAACCTTAAAATTTTTTATCCAGTGGTATTTATACTTGGCTTTCCCCAACTAAGTAGTTATAATCATAACTACACTCATAGTGACTCAGCCATGCTCATCAACATACTTGAGTTGTGGTGGTCATTTACATTGATTTCCTAAGGACCCAAGTCTTTATGACCCTATATTTTATCTTTGGTGCTAGATCCCCATCATTGAGCACCTATCTTCCCACTAGTTGGTGCTATATTTATGCTTTACTTAGTCTCTTTCATCCTTATGAATCACTCCCTAACCATCTCCCACTTCCCATGCATTCTCCAAGTCTTCCACTCAATTTTGAGTCCTTCATTATTAGGTTATCCATTTATTATGCACATTTATTCTAACTTGGTCCTCTCATGCCATCGACTCCCACACCAAGGTCTTCTGCATTGATTATTCCAAAAAGGACTTAGCCAAAATTTAGGGTCCAATAATAGGATTCTCTAAATACAATTCGGTAGCATTTATACAACTAACTGTAAATCACTCTAATTACCATCTAATTACCAATAAAAATCCAACCAACCTTTTTCTCTCCTAAGGGTTTGCCTTCTTATAGGCTCCTAAGATCCCTTTCTACCACTAATTACAACCACATAGAAGTTATTTTTCCATTTTTCTTGCCTGGTAGTTAATGTTTTAGACTATGTAAATCCATCTACTATTGTCTTCTGCTATCATTTCTCAATTTCCTATCAAGATCAACTATCAATCTTAAAACCCACCATTTATCCCTGTGATCCTTGTTATAGTTCCTAAATTTATGTGATTGCATGTTTTGATCATATTATTTTATTTTTTAGCACACATGGATACAATTTCTAATGGCTTGTGCCTACTTTATTGGTAATTCTTGATGGGTGCACATGCAGGTTATGGGTTTTGATTGTATGTGTCTTTCTTTAGATATTGGCATTGGTATGTCTTTACCTATTTTATATTTGGATGCTTTATTATTGGTTTAGACTTAGATAATTTCATGGATCGACATTTTTCAAGGGGCATGACTCAGTAAGTCCCCTACCTACATTATGGTAGATTTTGTTTTCAAGATTGACAATCAACAATCATGCATGTCAACATTTAGTCCCATACATATTATAATTTCATTTGTTATCCCTATTATATGAGATCCAATATGCAACTAGGGTGATGTCTATATATTTTTTTACTAATGTAACATCATTATTTTAGTATAATTATGTATCACATGCCTTCAATAGATAGATAATGGAGTAAGGGAAAATTGTAAAATATGATCATGTGTGAGCTCCTAGACAATCTTATTGTTCATCATGAAAAATTATAAGGGTGATTGTGTATATATATGCATTTTAAATTCAAATTAGGATCATATTCACACATAAGCTGATATTTTGGAAGTGAGAAATATAATAATAAAGGCAAAATAAAATATGAAAAAATGGATTAAAGGACCCACAATCAATATGACTAGAATCAAAATGTTCTTGAAAGTATTCAAAACACCATTGGAATTTTTTTATTTGAGTAAATTTGATAAAAATATCAAGAAACATAGATCAATGAGTCTACATGATTGATGGTGAGAATCTCAAGGAAAAAAAAATATGTGAAGGTGTTCATGGGTAAATAATGATAATGAAAGGCTATGAGGTATATAATATAATGGTAAATGCACCCATACAAGTCTAATGTACATTAATGATATAAATGTACAAAATCTTGATAATATCATTAAAAATACAAGATTGGTACCAAAATTAGGTGTCTACATAATGCCCCAATTTATAAAATGTGTGTGTGCATATAAATTAAATAAAAACAAATAAAGATGGATACTATTTTTTTTATAGTCACCTTGCTACATGTAAGTTATGCTTGAAGTTAATTCCAAATATGAAAATGATTTAAAAGTCAAAAAGAGGGGAGTAATTATATTTTATCAAATTCCAATTCCATCAATTTTTAAAACAAAAAACCTTGTCTCCTTGCTATCTGCATGAATGTCTTGAATTGCATTGAGAATCCATGAATGCTCCAAATTCAACATGTAAAGCCAAATTTCTACCCTTCCTATTTATTTTACTTGTTATATTCTTACACTTATATCATTTTATTTAATAATATGGATACATGAACATTTTTAATTGATGCATATGACATGTTGGATAATATGATTCTTGTAATGCTTATATGTATGCATTGCGTGTTTATACATGTTACTTGAGATTATTTCAAGTTTAGTTAATTTGGGTATCCTAGGAAATAAAAATTTTATGTGCACATTGATGTGTAGAAGTAAAGGTGACCAAATGATAAATATTGGACTAAAATGGTCATTGATTTTACCATGAACATTAGAAGCATACTATCCCTAGTCCACACCTAGCTTAATTTCTATTCATAAATATGTTATAGTTGCTAGTTTGGAATTTTGGAATTTTTTGGATAACTAAAAATATTCAAACCCTCTTTACCCATAACTTAAGATTTTATTTAACCATAAATGAAGTCAAAATTATGAAAATTAATTCAACATGATGTTACCAATTTTAAATATTTGAATGGAATTGGAAACCCAACTTTGGAGAGTCGTATAAAGTGAATTTTTCATATTTTGTGTTGAAATTAGATTAGTTTTATCAAAATATAAGTGTGTGAGTAATTTTAGGAGTCCTTATGTATTTTTAGAACAACCCATGTCATCATTAATGAAAATAGAAGGGTAGAATAATTTATTTAGTGTGGGAGAGCCATGTTTGCCCTCATGTCTTTTAATAAAAAACGCATGGACCTTGTAAGAAGAATAAAAGTTATAAAAGAATTTTTGAGAGGGTAAAATAATATGAAAGGACAAGTTTCATCTTCCCATTGGCCAAGGATTGAAAATTTTCCATATAATTAATTGGGAAGCCATCCTTGTGCATAGATTTTGTTATTTTGGAAAATGGAATTGAAACTCAAGCTTGGATATATTAGGAGGAAACCTTGGGATATGAATGTTAGTTGGAAGATAAGTGTTATAGGAAGGGTTTATACTTATCAAATGGATAAATTGAGGTAAGAACTGTATATACCCCATTCTAGTGATAACTAGATTCCAACCAGGCTTTAGATTGGTTTCTACCAAACATTACAAATTAAGCCTAAAACTCATTGAACATCCTAATATCATCTTCAAATTAGATGTTAGTTATCATAATCATATTGAGGCATCCCTATTTGGGGTATTATTCCATACATAATAATAACCTCTCACAAATTCATCTTAAGTCACCTTAGGATCTAACTAGTAGTTTAGCCTTTGGACCAATTAAGTAGGGCACTTGAATAATTATTAGAAGTACTAAAATGTTAAGAAAAAAGAAACAACTAATTAAACTAGATTAAATTCTTAGCTAAATAATCCATTTGGAATTAATGAATATCTATAAATAAAAATTCAAAAATTTAAAATATCAAGCTTCTCGTCATTGCTTTTGTGAGTTGTCAAGCACTCTCAAAATATCTAACAAATATATGGATTTGTGTGCCATGCCTATTAATTAAAAATATTAATTACATGTCCCCTCCTTAACTCAAATAAGATTAGCTCGAACTTAAATACAGTTAGTTCTAACCTAACTACACTTGGGTGAGAGTTAACTTTGGAGGCTATAAATAAAAGGCCTCACCCATCGATCATTAAGCTATCTTGGTATAAAGTTATTATGCTCAAATAAATGTAAAAAGATTTCTAGTGCAATGTTATTATGCCAAAATACCTCCAAAAATATTCAAGTAGTGTTACCATGCCAATTTCATAATTTAGCTAAGCCAACCAACATTATTGAGGTGTCAAGGAGAGGTGGAGCAATGGAGCTTCATTGACAAAGATGTCTTGATCACATAGCCAAGCAAGTTAATTCAAAAAGTGAATTTAGAGTTACAAGGAAGTTTAAAATGAATTTTATTTTGTGCTTTTAGTTTTGTCTTAAATTATGTTCTTGTTATATATGCCCTCCCTAGTGTCTAGGTTAGAGGTGTTAGTTTTTAGTATGTTTGTTTTGATTTGATTTTATTTACTAACACCATACTAATATCCCCTCCTGGATTCCTTGTTCACACTAATGGCACATCTGGTGGGATTCTCACCCCACAAAATTCTTCATATGGCATTTTAATACCTCTTTCTAACATTTTTAATGTTAAAATTTATCTTGATGACCAAAAAAGTGAAAAATTGAAACTCACAAACTTTATAAAGGAAGATGTAGTATTTCTCTATGAAGTTGTATTTTTGCACTTGATAAGTGATAATGCACTACAGAATTACGATACTGAATTGAAAAATATGGTTTTGACATTAAATAGTCAGTGTTGCATTTAAACCTATAGTTTTGCACCTTTAAAATTTATTTTCCTTATTAAATGTTGTTTTGACTTAACATGTGCATTATTACCTTAATAGATGTGTTATTGCCTTAAAATATGCATTTTTGCACTAGCTAGGTTTATTTGTAGGGTAATGTGTAGTATTGACCCCATGAAATGTGTTATTGCCTTAATACAAAAAATTTATTTGATAGATTAAAATGGGTTGAAGGGACCTAAACCTTATACAAAAGTGAGTATAATGAATAGTGAGAGACATCAAACAAAAAACCAAATGGGATAAGGGTAAACACCCAGACAACCAGCCTAACTTCCACTAAACATCAGTCAAAAACTAGTCGACAGCATGAAAAGGACCCAACCCAAATAAATGGGAAGAACTAGAGTTATTTTGACTCAAAGTAGGTGACCAGTTGCTTGGTCATTATATTATCTTTCTTATGACATTTTCGTCTGGTGCAGTTGTCGATGAATTTCTCCTCCTCATTTTCTAGCTTCTTACTTTTGAGGGTCACATGAGGGGATTCTTTTATGATATCCTTAACAATTCGAGCATCTTCCTCCCCAATGTCCTTCTAGAAAGAGTCCTCATCAGAGTTATGGGTTTCAAGGGTCTTGCCATCATGCATCACAAACTTGTTAAAACCAAGAAAATTACTTAACCTCTCAAATTCCTCTAAAATATCTCTATAGAGGAGATTTTAGATTACGATTTTAGTATAGAGTTTCAGAAGTGAGTCTTCAACACCCTTGTTACCATCAGCCCCTAGTGCAGCTTTTCATTTAGAGGCAAAAGAGGGGGCTTCCAAGATCAAATTTATTATTTTGAACTTGAGCACTAAAAGCCCCCACCTATTTTTCTTGATTCTCCTCTTCAGAAGCTAAGCATTGAGTACCCTCCACCTCCAACTCCTCCTTGTCACTATTAATATCAATATCTTTGGAAATGTTCTTGGACCAAACTAGTTCCCCCTTTCTATCATTAGAAAAATGAAGCCCTGGTGGATAAGATCCATGATAGGGTTCTTGAAATTTAAAACAAAAACCTCTAATAATTACAATAAAGAGAATGAGATACTGATGAGATGCCCCTTGAAATGGTTCAAAATTAGGAAGTGATTCAAGTAGAGAATGGTGTGTTTACCTTCCAAAGTGATGTACCAAATTACTTGGAGACATATGTCCAGCCATTTCCTTGGCAAATTAGCATGCATGTAGCCTTTTTTGGACAAAGGTTTTGGCCTGTATTTCTCCTTCTCTTTCTTGAAGAAAATCTGCATGAGTTCCTCCTTATGGTGCTTGTCTTTGAATTCCTTCACTTCATGGAATTTAATTTTTGTTGTCTCCCCAATCAACTCCTCTATTATTTGAATCTTTAGCCCATGCATTCTCACCTCACAATCATTCCAACCATGGGAAAAATACCTTGAGAGTGATGTGTTGTGCCCCACTAGCCTTTCCATGAATGGGGCCAGCCCCACTTTAACCATTTTCTACAAAACATGATCATTTTTATTTATATCAAAACAAAAAATTGGTTTTAAATGACCTCTATCACCGCTCATCTTCACTTTAACTTTGTTTTTATTTTTGTTGGTGTTCTGAGAAGCATTGGGCAGTATTAAAAAATAAAAGCATGCAAAATAATGATTAGTCATGAGATGGGTGAAATGGCATGATGACTGGCCCTCATGCCACACCTTGGAAAATATGGATTTGCACATGTGGAAATCCATTCTCATAACCCTCAATCTAAACTTTAAAAAAATTAACATCATGACATTAAATGGCAAGTCCCTTTTCCTTCTCAACAATTTGGATGATGTCATTTAGAAATCCACCATCATGCTAGGTGATGTAATCACTTTTATAGACCCCTATATTTGTAAGGCAATCGGCACCCCTATTTCCTTCTCTATAAACATGATCAATAATAACTCCTTTGAATTAGTTGAGAAGGGATTTAACATCACTGATGATTCCTAAAATGTTCCATGAAGATGGGGATAGGCCCTTAAGACAATTAATGTTATTCATTGAGTCCCCTTCTATATTAATAAATTGAGAACCCAATTTAACCACCTCTTTAATTCCTCACAAGACCACTGAAGCTTCTATAACATGGTTGGTTTGAATACCAAGAGGCCCAGCATAATCTACTTTGATATTTTCTAAAGAATCTCTGATTAAACCACCCACCCCAGTTGGGTTAGGATTCCCCTTTGCCACCCCATAAACATTTAATTTGACCCACTGAGGAATGGGGGGAGACCATTTGATGAGAGATCTATCTACCCCTTTAGTTTGGGCTTTGTCTAGGATGACCAAATTTAGATGTTTCAAAGTTAAGGATGAAAGTGGGGATCTGGGATGGTCAAAAGTGTGTGCAGAGATTGACCAATTTTCTTGTATGAAGGCCTTGATCCTTTTGAAAGAAGACTTAGGATGAGGTTGAAGGCCCTAAAATATGTAAGCATTCCTAGCTTTCTAGATGCCCTATTAGATATGGGGTAAGGCCAAATTCTACCAATGAGTTAATAACGGTTCTTCCCAAGGGGGTTGCCAT
Source organism: Torreya grandis (assembly GCA_037957365.1). Classification (NCBI taxonomy): domain Eukaryota; kingdom Viridiplantae; phylum Streptophyta; class Pinopsida; order Cupressales; family Taxaceae; genus Torreya; species Torreya grandis. The sequence goes on from JARHVA010002271.1 coordinate 780,302, forward strand.
TGGGTTGTTAAGTCCAGAATAGATCCTAGGAAAACCCATGAAATGTTAGATTCATTGAAGAATCACTAAAAAATAGTCAACTTAAATGAGTAAAAAATAAATATATGTTCCAGTATTTTTGTTTCTTATTTGCAAAGAGAGCATCTATTAGGGCTGATTAAGCCTCTTTTGGTTATATTATCCACTGTTAAGATCTTATTTTGTGTAGCCAACCAATAGAAGACATTGATTTTAGGGATGAAATTTTTTATCCAAAGATATTTCCAATTTAAATCCTCCTCATCCAAATTCCACAAAGATAAGAATCTTGATTTCACCAAGTAAATCCCATTGGGATTATGTTTCCAGATAAGTTTGTCTTCTCTAGGTGCTCAATTGATATGAATATGTTAAATGGATTCATTTAGAGTTTGGAGTAGAAGGGTTTGATGCTGATCCTAACCATGTTTGGCTAAATTTTTCCAGCACTTTCACCCATTTCTAATTTCCTAATAATCCCTAACTTTGAGCCCATAGTTAGTTTTGAAGAAATCTATCAATTCAAGGTCTTGAATAGTGGATTCCAGAGGAGTTAAGATCCATGAATCACTCCATAAACCCACCTTATTTTCTCTTATAACATTCCATTTGAGCCCATTGTTAAGGAGGTTCTTATTCATCTATAGTGATTTCTAGAAGATGAAGCCATTGATAGGACCTGGATCTGTTAAAAAATGGAAGCCTTCACCTAAGGAGAGGTATTTGGCCCTAATGATTTTGGTCCATTGGTTTTCCTATGTAAGCACTCTTTAGCCTTGCTTTGCTAGAAGGGCTTGGTTCATGGTAGAAAACTTTCTCAGTCCTAGGTCTCTTAATAAAATTAGATGATAGACATGGTCCCAAGAAATGAGAAGAAATATGAATTTGTCCTCTAAACCTCTCCAAAGACATTTTTTTTAGATACTCTCTACCTTGACAACAATGGATTTTAGAATGGAAAAAATGGACATGAAATAAATTGGTATGCTCTGAAGGGAATTATTTAGAAGTTGTACTTTACCAGCTTGAGTTAGGAGGTTCCCTTTCTAGCCAGCCAGCTTCTTTTGAATCTTATCGATGAGGGGAATCCAGAAAGAAGGTTTAAACGGGCCCTCAAATAGAGAGATGCCAAGGTAAGTAGATAGTAAAATTTAAATTTTATGACCTAGAATGTTAGTGACTTTATATTGGAGATATGACGGAGTGCTGATGAAGAAAATAGAGCTCTTATTGAAATTCACACTTTGACCAAACACCCCTTTGTACATCTCAAGAATCTTCTTGAAACATCTAGATTGAGAGACTGAGGCTTCTCCCATCATTATTGTATCATCAACAAATTGTTGGTGAGTGATAGAATTAGTGTTTGGGGCACAAGTGATTCCCTTGATAATATTGGAAGATCTATTTATAGAGATAAGTTGACTTAAGGCCTCTACAAAGATGATAAAAGGTAGAGGGATAGAGGATACCCATGTCTTAACCCTCTTTCAATTAGAAAAAAACCTTAGAGCACCCCATTAACTAAAATTGACAATAAAGGGTTACGAATATTGGTGGTAACTAATTTTTTGACCTGAGAGCTTAACCCAATTTTGCTAGGCTTTGTTCATATCAAGTTTTAGAAACATGCCTTGTCGATCTAAATGAGAAACTAAGTAGATGGTTTCATGAATAATAATGATCCTGTTAGAAATCTGTCTACCAAAGATAAAACACCTTATTGATCTATTATTATTTTATCAAGAACAAGCTAGATTTTAAGGGCAAGACGTTTAGAACAAATTTTATATAAATTAGAGCACTAGCTACTGGGTCTAAAATTTGACACCTTAGACACACCTTGTGGAAGTTAGGACAATGAATGTGTTGTTGAAATCTTGGAGCATGGATCTTATTTTTAAAAATTTGGTAATAGCCAAATAAATGTCATGACTAATAGTGCCCCAAAAAACTTGGAAAAAGAAAGAAGGGAAACCATTAGGCCCAAGGGCATTGTCCCCTTCTAGGGAGAAAATGATAGCCTTGATCTCTTCTTCTGAAGGGGGTTTGAGGATTGAAACATTATCTTCTTATGTAAGGACCCTGCTGAAAAGGTCAACCATTTGATCTTCAAGACCATAATCTCGAGAAGGATAGGAGACAAAGATTTGAAAAAAATTAACAAGTATTGAGTCATTTCATCCTCCTTCCTGAACCAAGTTCCATCTTCACCTTGAATTTTTGTGATGAAATTTTGTTGCTAGTTTTTGGATGCAAAGGTATGGAAAATTTTGGTTTTTTTTCCTCCTTATTTAAGCCATATCTCTCTAGATCATTTTCACCAATACATTTCTTCTTTGACCTCCATAATTGTGGAAACTACTAAGGAGGTCCTTTTCCTTCATGTAGAGTTCATTAGAATAGCCTACGTCCAAAATTTCCAACTCAACCTTGTGGATTTCTTATTCAATAAATTTTTTTGAATAAAAATATTCCCAAACACATTCTTATTCCAAATTTTAAGTATATTTTTGACATGTCTCAGTTTCATTTCTAGGATGAACATGGTTGATCCTTGAAAGATGGTACTCCACCACTCCTTAATATGGTCTTCTAGAGTATGATTGGATAACCACATTTTTTCAATTATAAAAGGAATGGCCTTATTTTTAAAGACTTTGTCACTTTGGAATAGAAGGGGATTATGGTCATAACCAATCCTTGAGAGGGATGACATAAAAGGGGAGAATGAATGTATCCAATTTAAAGGAATTAAAAATCTATCTAGTCTTACTTAGATATGATTGTTGTCAAGACTTCTAGTTAACCAAGTAAACTAGATGCCTTTGAGTTCAACATCATGGAGGTTAGCACTAAAAATAAAATCATGCAAGTCCATCATACTGGCATGGTTGAAACGGATCCCCCTTTTTTTCCCCATGAATAAAGGTGAGTTGAAATCTCATGCAACCATCCTATCCAAGTTATTGAATTTTTTCTTAATATCAATCAAATTATCCCATAGCTTCTTTCTTTCAAAATTTGCATTTGGGGCATACACATTTGTGATAATCCAAGATATCTTCTCTCGTACATCAGTAAAGAGAATAGAGATATGGTTATCCTTAATGAAGAGATGAAATCCCTTCAAGGTAACAGGGTCCCAGAAGACTTTTAGGCCCCCCAATGCACCTCTAGCACTATTACAACTATAAAAGGCACTTTCCCAGATCTTAGACTTAACCTTCCTAAGTTTCTCAACAGACATCTTGGTTTCTTACAATAAAAAATGTCTGGTTTATGTTTTAAAATGAGATTTTGAGCCAGTCTTTATTTAGTAGGATTATCTAATCCCCTTATGTTCTAGGAGAGAACTTTTATTTCTTACTATTAGGATAGTGCCGTAGGGTCATCTATGTGCCCTTGGCCACCTATCTATCTATCTCCTCTCGATGAGAGTTCTAGGAAGTGAGTCTACCTTTTGATTTCTATTTTCTCCCTAATTCTACTTTCTTCATACCACTCTTATTGTGCACATTATCCCATTTTTCATCATCCTAATAAGTACTATCCATTTTGCTCAAAGAAGCCATAGAACTTTATGTTGACCATTTTTGCCTAACAGGCCAAAAATCAGTCCCCTTCTTCCCTTGCTATCCTAGGCTAGTCAATTTCAGGTTGCATAAGTTCATTAGCCTTGGTTCATGAACTAGTTCAACACTTTGGCTTGGTTCAACCACTAAGTTCAATGCTTTGTTGGTTCATCACTTGGTTCAAATAGCTTTAGTTCAATCAGTGGGTTCAATCATTCGGCTCACTCAGTCAGTTCAGCGACATCAGTTCATTGGCACGCAGTGGTTGAACTGTTGAACCAATTTTGGTTCAACAGGTTGGTTAAATGGCTTGGTTCAAGGGTATGCCCTCAATCGAAGGGTACACTGAAGGTTCAAATCCCCTTGCAGAGGGTAGTTAAAAATCTAGAAGCTCTTGCAGAGGGCAAGCACTCCAAAGGAAAGGCTACCAGTGCAGGGGGAAGTCAAAGAGCCAAAAAGAGATAAGGTAGGGAGAAGACAAAAGTGCCAAGTGTAGGAGTGGGTAGATAGTCCAAGTGGTGAAGGGAGGTGCCAATTTAAGAAGTTACTCCAGCAGGTGAAATAGTGTCTACGAGTTGACCATTAGAAGGTGCGAATGACCAACCGTGCGGCCTATTTTCTTCATTTCACATTTATGAGTAGACGAAGCAATCCAAGTGATGCAGGAAGGTGTCAAGAAGTTATTTTAGTGGTTGACACAGTGCCTACCATGCGGTCATCAAAGAGGCACAACAGTGGTCGATGCAACTGGTTTTCTTCAATATGCACTGCAAAGTAGGAAAATGGCATGGCTCATCAATTCAATTCCTGACAGTAAAATGGCCATCATGCAGAAGTAGACGAAGTGATCCAAGTAGCGCAAGAAGGTGTCAAGTCAAGAAGTCATTTTAGTGGTTGGCATAGTGCCTACCTTGGGTCACTTGTAAAAAAGGGTGTCTAAAGGCCCCTTTTCTTCCTCTATATATTGAAGACTTGTCTTTGAGAAATCATCTTCCACATTTGTAAGGTGTAGCCCTAGAAAAATTTCACCTGAATCAATAAATGCATTTTTTACCTCTATCTTGGTTAGATATTTGTGTATGTCTTGAGTGTTAGTTTGTGTTTAGTCATTGTTTCTTGATGCTTTCACAAGTTTAACACCAACATATCTAGTGTCTATAAGGTGCCATTTTTGTAGCTAACAAGGAGAGCTGTATTTGGAAGTGTAGAAATAGAAGAAATTACTATATAGTGTGCATTTCATATCACCTTTGGTGAATCTCTATTTTCTATATTTTCCATTAAAGCCTCCCTGCCAAGTTTCTTGCAGCCTGGTCCTTCTGCCAAGTGTGAAGTGTATGTATGGGTTTGTCTAATTTTAAGTGTGAGTGTGAGAAGGTCAATTTATTTTGGTGCATCACCTCCTTTAGAGTAGATTTGTTTTCCTGCAATATTTCTCCCTTTTCATCCCCCCCATTATATATATATATATATATATATATATATATATACACACGTTAGCACTTACTAGAACAAATCAGATGCATCAAAGGGAGCTAGCCCTTACCTAGAGACTCTCCCCTCTAGCTTTGTTGATCCCATAGGCGAGAGGGGAGTTTCCATTGTTTCGTGTGGAAGGCAAGAGCTCGGCCTCCTTACCCCGGGTGCAATCCACTATGTCAACAGTTTTTGGCACACCTAGTGGGACCTAGTCTTACACTCAGTAAGGTTTCAGGATTGATGCTGGTCTTATTACAACAAATCAACTATTTTTAGCATCTGGTGACTACACTGGTAAGAGCTTCAATTTTCTAATCAAAGACCAGTTTTAACTTTCTATGCCTAAAGTCACCACATGGTCTACTTTTAAGGGTGTTCTTTTTGATTTCATTGAGTTGCCTTTGAACTCAGCAAAAAGACTGAGGTTTGAGAAGACCCATCCTTATTCAACAAGCCACCCTCCCAAACCTATCATAAGGGATGCATACACAACAAAGCTCCAATTACATCCCATCCCAACTATGGCATTACCTTTTGTGGCTTTTCATGGTGGAAGCCCCTTAAATCTCCCACTTTATAACCCAATCCCAGGAGCAGCCCTAAAAAATGTGCCTTCTTTTGATGATGAGGGGCCCATTATAGTCATTGAGAACATTTCTAACCTCTGCAATATTCATAATGTCATAAAGGAAAATGTCGTAATTAAATTGCTGGCATTGTCTCTCAAGGGTAAAGCTCTTGACTAGTACGGGACTTTGCCTGTAAATTTAATCCATTCCTGGAATGAGTTGGGTATTCACTTGACAAACCATTTTGGGGAAAAGAGCGATGACCTCTCACTTGTTGAGCAGCTGATGACCATAAAAAGAGCCCCACATGAGTATATGTAGGATTTCAACACGTAGTTTTAGAAGACTTGGGATAGAATCCCCATTTTGGTAAAATTGACTGCTAGCTATGCTTTCTTGTATTATTTGAAGGCATTGAATAGTGATATTATAGTGATGAAACAATCTATTAGAGGGCATGTGCTGCGTACTACCTATGACATAGCCATAGCAACCAAAAATTGCTTAATATAGGCTGGGAAAATAGCCCCTAGACCCCACATGCCACTTTTCCCAAAAATTCTACTTCTAATTTAGGTTGCTACTCCCACATTAGCTCCTCTACCTAGCATAGAGAAACTAGCTACTGCTCCATCCAATGCGCTTCATGAAGTTAAAAGTCTATTGCAGAGTATGTCAAATGAACTTGTAGCTCTTAAAAGGCAACAAGCTCAAAGAAACAGACCAAATCAGGGATACCAGCATTATGGTCAAGCCCTTAGAACCCCTTTCCAGAACTACAATCAAGGACAGGGTCAAATTACTCAGACCAGACCATCATCTACAACTCAGGCCCCCTTTCATCATCTACAGCCATGGTGCCCCTTCAGAACAACCTGGTACAGGAACAACCAAGTTGTTCGACCATGGGATATGTTCATGAACAGGTTGTCTATACAAATGAGATGACAGGTTATTACCTAAATGCAGACAATCAAGCAACCACTCATTCCTAGGTCTTTGAGGCTCCAATGCAACCCAGCACGAGTAGCAATTAGGCCCAGCCTGATTCTACCCTCATGAATCATTTGGAAGGGGAATTTTATTTAGTGAATTATGTGGGTGTTGTAGACAATCAGGTTGACTGTGTTGTAGCCAACACAAGATTCAAGAGGAGAGCAATGGGAGAGGCCCAGGCTACTACCCAATCGATAGCTACACCTTTTCTATCACACTCAAATCAAAAAGCCCCAAACTTTAGATCGTCATTTGTACCTTTAGCCCCTCAGCCTACACCTCAGGTTGGAATTAGCCCTAAAGAAAGATTGAAGGGAGGTAGTCCTTAAGTCAATATAGTGGACCAGATGAAGAAGCTGCATATGAACATCTCTTTATGGGATTCATTGTCTCTACCAGGATAGAAGGACATGCTACAAAGGGAACTACATGAGCTGGACTGACAAGCTATCCTAATAAGGACCAATAATGTCTTGATGATGAATGGGAAACCTTCCACCTCAGGCCAGGTTAAGAAAGAAGAGAAAATTCTCCATTTTTATGTGTCCTTGATTATAGGAGATTTCTTGGTGCACAACTGCATCATTGACAGTGGGGCTAGTACCTCAGTGATGCCCAAGTGCATAGCTGACAAGATGGAACTGAAATATGAGGAGATGAATAAGGGAGTCCTACAACTAGATGGGACACCTACAAAAATAGTTGGGATAATGAAGGGTTTAAGCTTGACATTACATGCTTGCCCAACCTTCTCAATTCCCCATGATATAGTAGTGGTAGATGTCCCTCCTCATTTTGCAATTTGCTTATCTAGGGACTTCACATCAAAAATAGGTGGCTATCTAGTAGTGAATTGGTCCTATTTCATTTTTAGAACCAAGTATGGGACCAAGGTAAAAATTGAATCTGAGCCACTCTACAAGGACCATCTAGAACCATATTTGCTCAAAGTTGTGAATGTCAGCTACACTATTATTGACCTAAAAGAGTCCCAAATAGACCAATCTCCATCCTCTACTCTTGAAGGAGTTACAGACCTACTCTTGGATGAGTGGAGAAGTGATAACTTCAAGCATGACCCTTACAAGTTCATAGAGGAGGCAAGCCTTGGAGTCTACTACATGCATGAAGAGGGTACCTTCATACCAAATGTAATGAAGGCAAGCCAAGAAAACCTAGGTCTATGCAAATGTACTTTGATAGTTCCAAAAGTAGGTTGGGAGTTGGTGATGGAGTGACGTTAGTCTCCCCTTCAAAGGAGAGATACTTTTCAGCTTTCCATTTCCAATTTTCTTGCACAAGCAATGTTGTAGAATACGAGTCCCTTATCCATGGTCTAGAATGGGCAAGAAAAAGAGGGATCAAGGAGTTGTAAGTTTTGGGAGATAGTGAGCTGATTGTAAATCAAGTGAAAGGATAGAATCTGACCAAAAATTCCTTATTGAAGTCCTATAAGCATAGGGTCTGGGCCTTGGTGAAAGGGTCTAGGACTTGGTGAAAGATTTCCTCACTTTCAATATCACCTCCATTCCTAGAGAGCAGAACAAACAAGTGGATAGGCTAGCAGTAATTGGTGCTCAGTTTGATGTTTCTAGGGAGATAAGCCAAGACTATGGTTCATGCTAATTGAAGGTGGAAGTCTGGCCCTCTGTCCTTGACAACATTACAAACTAGCAGGTTTTCAAAAATGACTAGCAAATAGCTTTCTTCCTACAGGAAGAAGCTGAGTTTGCAACAAAGAACCAGGCAAAGCTACAACAGCAATATGGAAACCATATTTTTCAATTAAAGAATAATAAGCTCCCTAAAGGTTTGGTCACTCTTGAGATCATCTTCAATGGTGATGACCAATTGAGAAGCGACAAGGCATGCATCACAACTAAGGAGGAGAATTATGAAAAGGTTGATATCTTTAAGGACAAGCTGCTTGCGCTTGGAAAAGTCTACATGATTCAAGAAAAGCAGCCTTTCATTTTGTTGTGTCAGGATTTTGTTAATGTTTTCACATGGGATTATAGTGATTTAAAGTGTTTTGACCCAAGACTCACCTAGCACACCATCGAATTAGAAGAAGGCACTAGTCCAGTCACGTAGAAGCAGAGACCTATCAACCTGATGATTGAGCCTCTCGTGTAGAAGGCACTGGCCAAATTGATTGAGTCCAAGATTATATTTCCAATCAAACATTCCTCCTAGCTGGCCAATCTTGTTCCTATTTGAAAAAATAATGGGGAGATTAGGTTATGTGTCAATTTTAGAGACCTTAATAAAGTCTCTTTAAAAGACCATTATCCCCTTTTGAGCATGGAGCAGATCCTTTAGAAGGTAATAGGCAGTGAGCATTTCTCCCTCCTAGATGGATATTCAGGGTATAATTAGATTCTAGTGCAAGGCTGTGACCAGCACACAATAGCCTTCACTACTAAATGGGGAATGTTCACCTACAAGAAGAAGATGCCATTTAGGCTAGCTAATGTTGGTGCTACCTTTTAGCGAGCCATGGACATGGATTTTGGAGGCTTGATAAACAACAATGTGCTGGTATACATCGATGATGTGATGGTATTCTCTAAGGAAGTGAGCCAACACATGAAACACCTCAAGTAGATTTTTGAAAGGTGTAGGGAGTTTAGCATCTCTCTTAACCTGAAGAAATGCATGTTTGCTTTTCATGAGGGGAAACTCCTTGGCCACATCATGTCCAAGGAGGGCTTATCTATTGACCCTGAGAGAGTTCATTCTATCCCAGAGATGTCCCTACCTAGTCACAAGAAAGGCATGCCGAGTTTCTTTAGCAGGATAAATTTCATTCAGAGATTCATTCTGAATTTTGTAGAGATAGTCAAGCCACTCACCTCTATGTTAAATAAGTGTGAGGAGTTCAAGTGGACAACACAAAGGAAGGATAGCTTTGAAGCCATCAAGTAGGCCATAACTTGGGCTCTTACTTTGATCAGCCTCGACTTCAATAAAGACTTTAATCTCTACACTTTTGGCAATGAAGAGGTAATCTCTGCCATGCTTACCCAAGCAAATGATGATGACCTTGAGTAACCACTTGCATTTTTTAGCTATGGGTTAGAGGATTTTGAAGTTAGATACATGTATGTAGAGAAGCAAGTCCTGGCAGTAGTATAGAGCATGAAGAAATTCAAGCATATGATGTCCAATAGTAGGATTCACCTCATGGTTCCACATCCTGGTGTCAAGGATTTCCTAACCAACCAAGACCTAAATGAGAAAAGAGTGGGGTGGATCACTAGGGCAATGGAGTATGACGTAGACATCAAGATCACCAAGCTGGTGAGGGGAAGAGGCTTGTGTGAACACCTTATTGCAGACTTCAAGCAAAAAAGGGAAGACAGCTTACTAATTCACAATGTAGCTACAACAGAAGAACTAGCTATCATAAAGGATTAGACATCAGACCTGAGGCATTTCTTTCTCACTGGTGAGTGCTCGTAGGGTCTTGATAAGACCCAAAGAAGGTACTTTAGGCTCTAATCTCTCCCTTATGTTCTAGTTGATGGAGTATTGTTTAGGAAGGATCTCTCTGGGGTCCTTCTAATATGCATAGACTCAAATTAGGTTGACAAAGTGCTATCTGAGTTCCATGATGGGCCAGCGGGTGGTCATTTTGCTCCTAGGGCTACTACAGCAAGGATAATGAGAGCTAGCTATTTCTAGCCCACTCTTTTTAGGGACACCCATGCCTAGGTAAGAAAGTGCTAGAAGTGTGCACTTTTTGAGGGGAAACAATGGTTGGATACCATGCCTCTACAGCCTATTCAGGTGGAGCAGCCATTCATGCAGTGGGGCCTAAACTTCATAGGGATGATTAATCCTCCCTCTAGTGCTGGACACAAGTGGGTCCTGACTACCATAGACTATTTCACAAGGTGGGTGGAGGCTATTGCTTTGAAGGAGGCAAATGAAAGTGTGATCCTGGAGTTTTATGAGGACTTAGTGGCGAGGTTTAGGGTTCTAGCAACCATAATCTCAGATAATGCATTGGATTTTCTGGGAACCAAAACAAGTGAGTGGGCACTGAAACATGGTATATATCTCAGCACTTCATCTAATTATTGCCCATAAGGAAATGGGCTAGGTAAGTCCACCAATAAGAACTTGATCAGGATCATCAAGAGGACCATGGAAGAAAATCAGAGGACTTGGCATGCCAAGCTGAAAATAGCCCTGTGGGCAGATAGGGTTACCCTAAAGAGAGCAATTGGCAACTCGCCATACACACTCATCTATGGAAGGGAAGCTAGGCTCCCCATTTCACTTGAGTTGCCAGCCTTGGATCTCACTCTCTAGCTACAGTAAGAAGAAGGAACTAGCATGGAGGTTAGATTATGAGAGCTAATAGAACTCCAAGAGGCAAGGGACTAGGCTATGGCTTCCATGACTAGCTGCCAATAGCAAGTAAAGAGACACTTTGACAAGAAATCTTCATCAAAAGGTTTCTTTGAAGGAGATATTGTCTTAAAATTGGATGAAGATCAAGCTAAGCCTAGAAAGCATGCAAAGTTTGATGCCCTATGGAGTGGCCCATACATAATCACTCGATGCAAGCAGCATAATGCATTCCAACTCTCCAAGTTGGGTGGTGAAGAACTGCATATCCCAATTAATGAGATACATCTAAAGCATTGCTACTGAGTCTCTTTTCATTTGTATATATTTTCCCTTGTTTTTTCTCCTACTTTCCCTAAGTGCTATTACACAAGTAGTTTTCTTAGCCTTGTGTGTGTTTTTTCTTTTCCTTTTGAAGTGAATCTACATGATTGGTTCTGAATTCATCAGGGTTGTTGCTGATTTTAAAGTTACAATCTGAGTCCATGCCCAATGGATTTGAGGCAACTAGTTCCTAAGCATAGCAGGCATGCTTCCCCTGGGAGTTGCCAATTTGTTGACCATTTTTGCCCAACAGGCCAAAAATCAGTCCCCTTCTTCCCCTGCTATCCTAGGTTAGTCAATTTCAGGTTACATAAGTTCATCAGCCTTAGTTCATGAACTGATTCAATGCTTTTGCTTGGTTCAACCACTAAGTTTAATGCTTTTTTGGTTGATTGCTTGGTTCAAATGGCTTTAGTTCAATCGGCGAGTTTAATCAGCGTCAGTTCATCAGTGCACAGTGGTTGAACCGTTGAACCAATTCTGGTTCAACAAGTTGCTTGGTTCAAGGGTGTGCCCTATAGCTGGAGGGTAGGCCGAAGGTTTAAATGCCCTTGCAAAGGGTAGTTCAAAATATAGAATCCCTTGCAGAGGGAAAGCACTCTAAAGGAAAGGCCGCCAGCATAGCGGGAAGTCAAAGAGCCAAAAAGAGACAAGGTAGGGAAAAGACAAAAGTGCCAAGTGTAGGAGCAGGTAGATAGTCTAGGTGGTGAAGGGAGGTGCCAATTCAAGAAGTTACTCTAGCAGGTGAAACAATGTCTATGAGTTGACCATTAGAAGGCGCGAATGACCAATCGTGTGACCCATTTTCTTAATTTCATATTTATGAGCAGACAAAGCAATCCAAGTGACGTAGGAAGGTGTCAAGAAGTTATTTCAGTGGTTGACATAGTGCCTACCATGTGGTCATCAAAGAGGCACAACAGTGGTTGATGCAATTGGTTTTCTTCAATATGCAATGTAGAGTAGGAAAATGACACAGCTCATTAATTCAATTCCTGACAGTAGAATGGCCATCACGCAGAAGCAGATGAAGTGATCCAAGTAGCACAAGAAGGTATCGATTCAAGAAGTTATTTCAGTGGTTAGCACAATGCCTACCTTGGGTCACTTGTAAAAAAGGGTGCCAAAAGGCCCCTTTTCTTCCTCTATATATTGAAGACTTGTCTTTGAGAAATCTTCCACATTTGTAAGGCGTAGCCCTAGAAAAATTTCACCTGAATCAATAAATGCATTTTTTACCTCTATCTTGGTTAGATATCTGTGTATGTCTTGAGTGTTAGTATGTGTTTAGTCATTATTTCTTGATACTTTCATAGGTTCAACACCAACATATCTAGTGTCTATAAGGTGCCATTTCTATAGCTGACAAGGAGAGCTATATTTGGAAGTGTAGAAATAGAAGAAATTACTATATAGTGTGTATTTCACAGCACCTTTGGTGAATCTCTATTTTCAGTATTTTCCATTAAAGCCTCCTTGTCAATTTTTTTACAGCCTGGTCCTTCTGCCAATTGTGAAGTGTATGTATGGGTTTGTTTGATTTTAAGTGTGAGTGTGAGAAGGTCAATTTATTTTGGTGCATCACCTCCTTTAGAGTAGATTTGTTTTCCTGCAATCTTTCTCCCTTTTCATCCCCCCATTACACACACACACACACACACACACACACACACACACACACACACACACACACACACACACACACACACACACACACACACACACACACACACACACACTAGCACTTACTAGAACAAATTAGATGCATCAAAGGGAGCTAGCCCTTACCTAGAGACTCTCCCCTCTAGCTTCACCAGTCCCACAGGCAAGAGGGGAGTTTCCATTGTTGCATGTGGAAGGCAGGAGCTCAGCCTCCTTACCCCGAGTGCAATCCACTGCATCAACACTTTGACCTTATAATAAATTGAGACATCTTGGTTCAAATCCAGAACCTTGAGGAGAAGGAGGGGAAGAGACCTCTAGAAGGACCAAATCATTGCTAAGCAAAGATGGAACACAAGGAAAGGGGAAAGAGGAGATAGGGGAAGGATGAAATAGAGAGGGGCAGCAAGGAGGAGGGGAAATCCTTAAAGATGTAAATGTATCCTCAATTAAAAGATCCTATAAAGAGGGAGTGGGGTAGGGTGAAGGAGGGGAGAACAGGGGAGGAGGTGGAGGCTAAGGAGAATAAGGAATCCAGATCTTGAGCACACGGGGGCCTCCTGATAACTTCCCTTTATTGGTGAGTGTTATGAATAGAGAAAGAGGATGGATAGAAGGAGGGTACAATCAAGAGGGTAAGGGTGGGGGGAGGAGGGAGGAAGGGAAGAGGAGGGAGGACTCAAGAGGGAGGAGGGGGGATGAGAGGAAGGGGAGGACTAGCAGGGGGAGAAAGGAAGGATGAGTGAAATAGAGGAAGGGAGGGATGAGGGGAGGGGGAGAAGACCCTGAGAAGGGGAAACAATGGGGGAGGAGGGGTGATGAAGATGGAGATGGGGGTTGATGAGTAGGGAGGAATAAAGATGAGGGGGGGAGTTTCTTAACCTAAGTTGGGGAGGGGGATAGTGGAGGCTTACCTTAATACATATTGTTTTACCTTAATACATGTGTTTTTGCCTTTGATATATGCATTTTTTCACTAACTTATGTGATTTTGTATGGAAATTCAGTATTGACACTAGTAGTTATGTTATTTAAATAATATAGGTGGTATTTATATGTATAAATTTGATTTTTCTTTAACTCTCTATTTTATAGGTAAATGCGGTTTTGATTAACCAGATATAGTTTTGTAGGAAAGTGGTAATTTTACTTTATATATCTATGGTATTACACTATGTGAAAAACATGATAAACCTAAGAGCTAAAATTTAAATTATAATTTGATTATTTGATTTTATATTCCAAGCACAAGGACCCCCTCAAACTTTTTGTAAGATCCAAAGACCAAGGAAAGACATTTTTAGCACTTTAAAAGTACAAATCACATCTACATTCGGTCCTTAAGAATCATTTTAGTCACATTATTTTAATTTTTTTTAAAGTTCACAACTCAATCAAAACCAAAGGTAAATTTCACTTCATATTTCATTTGGTGTTGTAAAAATGAACTCAAACTTTAGATAAGTGCTCTTAAGAGCTTTTGTTTTTTAATTTTTTTTGTTGTGTGTTTGTTTCACAAACCATATATAGCATGTATTCTCTCCCCATGTCCCCTTTAGAGAAATTGGGTGATCCAAAAAGGCTTCACTTATTTATTTTGTCTCTTAGTCCAAGCTTGGAATGAATGTCACTAAGGCACTCCCAAAAAACTAAGTGATTTGGGTGATCTCAAAATCACCTTAAAGTCCTTATACCTTTTTTATTTTTTCCATCTTGGCTTATGGGTGGGTGTTCATATCCTCCCCATGAGTTATCTAGTGAAGAGTTGACCTAAGAATTAATCTCTTGGAATTGTTTAAACCCCACTCTATGGTGGACTATAAAAATTGAGGTTGACTTGTTGGGATGCTTATTTGAGTGGTTAAACAAACTCTATTAGTAAAACCTATCTTAGAATGAATGTTTGACCTGGACATCACACTACACTAAGCAATTGATGGATGTAGTGGTTCTAAAAAGGATAATACCTTCTTACAAAAATCTAGTTAACTTGGATCCAAATGATGTGTTGTACCCTATTTTTAATCACACATATGGGACCATTTATATAGTTTGATACTTATAGCTTTTAGATAAACCCCACTTGTTTTACAAATATTTTCAATGCAGGGTGAGTAGCCTGAAGTTCCATGTCACCATATGAACTCTTGAAATAAGAAGGAACCTTAAAAACCCTACTTTTCATGCATAACTAAATTTTTTGATTAACAAACATTATTTCCTACCAATAATAAACATATAGATAGAATTTGATAGTATGAATCCACCTTGTCAATTTTTAGGATTAGGATGATACACTTAGGTGTTTTTGTTATTTTTCCTTTTTACTTGAATTTTTTTAATTCAAAAATATTTGTTTGTCACACCACATTCAAAACAAGTCATGTTTATACATCCAATTTTTTCCCAAAGAGGTCTTATACCGTCCATTTGATGCCACACTTTTCATTATTCATTTTATAAACCTTTCATGTGTATGTGTCACTTATTTGAAATAAGCATCATTACTCCATTTCATTCCAAATCCTTGCCTTAGAGTTTTTGAAACAAAACCATTTGTCATATGTTTTGAGTGAGATAACATCATTATGTTACTCACATTATTTCAAAGACCTTTGCCTTATGTGCAATCAATTTCGAAATCACATGCACCTTTTTAGTTTATGCCTAGTATCATTATGCCATTTATTTTGGTCTAGAATGTCATCCATTTTAGGAAACTAAGTCTTATAAACCAAGTTTGAAATTGGCCTTATGAAGTTCAAATTCAAACATTAATCAGTTTATTCCTATACCTCATGTACTTTTGGCTTAGACATTTACCTCTCATTTTTAGATTATGCAACTTGGCCTAATTCCTTTCTTGCTTTGGTGATCTTTATGCCTATATTTGGGAAGTGGTCTATCTTATATATGCCTCGTGTCTCTTTTATTGCTTAAAACTAAGGTTTAAACTCTCTCTAAAAATACAACCTTAAGCACAATTAGTTTAAATTTGAATCTTGCTCATCACTATTTTCACCTAATTGAAATTGGTTTCCCCAAATATTTTTATGCATATTCCTAAAGTCCAATGTATTTTACCAAAGGTCAAGTATGTGTTTGAATATGAATTCCTGGTTTGAGTCCAAGTGTTTCAAATTTTTAGATTAATTATCTAGCCTTTTAGACCTAGTGTGTTTCCAAGTCTAGATTTTGTGTCATGTTTCCAAAAGACCTAGCACTTTTCCCTTTTCATTCTTAAACCTATTACATTCTAAGTATAGCTTTCATGTCATGTTTTCAAAAGACCTAGCACTTTTTCCTTTTCATTCTTAGGCCTAGTTATTTTGAGTCTAGCTTTTGTGTCCTGTTTATAAAAGACCTAGCAAATTCCCATTTATTTTTGGACCTAGTGTGTTTCAAGTCTAGATTTTGTGTCATGTTTCTAAAAGATCTAGAATCTTACCTCTTTGTTTTAGACATAGTTGTATTGAGCCTGGCTTTGGGCCTTATTCCCAAAGACCTAACAACCTTTTCCATTTTAAAGCCTAGATTAGAGTTGTTTGAAACACTTTTTACCAAGATTTGGTATTCAGATTTGTATTTTTACTTAACCATTTGTGTGAGGCATTTGATGTTAAACTTTGAAGATGTTTTGGACCGAGTTTATCATTGACCCTTCTGGATAACTCCATTCCTATACCAAGTGTACCTTTTAATACCAATTTTTAGAGGTATAATCACTAAGGATGGGTGAATCAGTGATGTAAGATAATCCAATTCAATTCCCAACTCTTTAGCTATTTATTATACATAAAATTGGTCAAGTAATATAAACATGAAAGAACATACATCTAAAGCATACATAATATCATACATCACATGAACACATCACATATGTGGGAAACCCTCTTGGGATAAAAATCCCACTAAACCCTACAAGATGGACTAAAGTCCTATAAAAAAAGATCCAACATTTATTTCATCACTCACTAATCAAGGAACACCCATCCCTTTATTTAGTCAAGCACCCACTTGACCTTTAGCTAGTACCAACTAGAAGGGAGGCTACAACCACCTAGGAAACCAAGAACCCACTCAGCAAATTGAAAATTAGATCACCTTTGAAGACCTATTTATACTCTTCAATATATTATGATGATTACCCCTATTTACACTCTTCACCTCCAATCTCTCTCAAGTTTCTTATAGGGCTAACTTGCTCAAACTACCTCTTCTAGGCTCATTAGGTCTAACGACCTGTGTATCCTCCTAAATTAACTTAATCAGACAAGCATGATTAATCCTATTTACTCTTTTTTGGTCCTCATTTACCTATACCTTCTCTTTTAAATGTACTCTCCTTTTCTTGAATCCTTGTTCGTATAACTACTTGACTCTTCTTGTTCAAGTCTCTCAAGTCTATTTCACAAGCCTAGAAACCATCACATTTGGTTTCACCTTTATATATTATTCATGATTATTATGATTACAACCTTTCTTGTCAACCAAAAAACATGTTTTCACCCTTAAGGCATATAACATGGGTCACCTTTAAGCAAATCCTCTTTCAAATAGGCCTAAGTCACCTTTTAGGTCCAATGAAGACCCATTCACCTCTTTGAAACTTCTTCAAGAAAAATAAGAACATAGGAACAATTTAAAATAAATGGAACCATGACACATAATATATAGGTCATCCTTAAGTGATAAAAACCATCACAACACCCTTCTACTAAAGCTCAATTCACTCAAATAGCATTCTGTGCATACAACCACCATGAAAAAACACATAGTCACCTTCTAAGCCTTTGATCATACTAAATATGATTGATCAAACCTTCATAATCCACATAGATTGTCCTCATATAGTATAAAACACTATTTGAATTTTATATCATCTTGAAACACTGAAATTCCATCAAGACCAAATCTATTACCCTTATCAGGTTACTTGCAAATCATGAATGAACACACAATCAACTTAAGAGATTAATAAATTTGATTGTACAAACATTTATAACTTAAAATTAATATTTATAGATGTGACTTGAAGTCTTATATAACTTTTATTTTAAATAAAACATAAAATTCTACATAGATCAAAAGTTATGGCTCAAAAACCCAAGCACTAGTTTTTCCTTTGTTAAATTCAAATTTTTAAATCGAAATGGTCACAGTTAAATCTCAGTCACTTAGAACACATCTCATGCTCTTCACTCAAATCACTCAAATCATGTCATTGATATTATTCATAATTATCTCAAAATTTAACTCATAGTACTCCATTATCCAAACAGTAAAACTCAAACATGTTGACCTTATCTTGTGCACCCTTACAATATTGACCAAATATGTACCATTGATCTCTATGGATTAACTAGGTATTTATATTACAGCACTCACCATTGATATAAGATCCAAGATACTAAAATTATGTCACTTATCAACCCTACATACCTTCTACACATTTTTCCATTGACTTTAATGCATGTCATTGATCTTCTGACTACATTATCATATGCTCACCATTGATCTTCTATCCAAGCTTTATGAATGTAACACATCTCACTAACACATTCATTCTTTGACATATTTAATTTTACATGCATCATTAGATCAAGTTATAATATTTAAAATATACCATTAGATATACTAACTATATGACTTTAGAATTCAAATTAGTTTAACTTGACGATATTTGGCCCATCATAGTCTATAAGTGCAACTTTGAAGCTTTATAACTTGTGCTAGAAATTACAACAAGACTTCAAATTTATAGGGTATCTTATTGGAAATATATATAAAATATCCATTAAAAAAATTTACATTATTTGACTTTTTAGGTTACTAAAATAAATTCATAAACTTTCTTTTTCATTCATATCTGCATGACATGCAGAGACAATCTGGCTAAGTATAGAAACTTAGTGAACTTCTGTCTGAGAGGCCAAATTTGTACTTGCATATATTTAGCTCTGTTCAACCTCATGACATGAAATTTAAACCATATAAACTTGGGAATAATATTATCACACCCATATAACCAACTCCCCCTAACTCATTCATATGTGGCAATGGTGATATCATCAAATTTCCTACTCAAATTTTTCTGCCTTTAGACCCAAAATGTCTAGATGATAACTAAGAACTACCAGATGAAATCCACTCATGCACACAATAATTAAAATCATATACATATTATGATAAATCTTTCATGGCCTCAAATTTCCATACTCATCTCTAAACATCCCTAACCATGCCAAAATTGAATATCAACCAAGCCTACTTCAAACATACTAGAACAAGCATACTGCACAATTTATCATTGACACTTAGATTATCAAGTCACTTCATCCACTCACCTAGACACATCCATGACATAACTGAAAACTCTCCAAAAATCCCCCTCTTTGTTATTGATGTCAACAATCATCATATAACTCACCTTCCTTCTCTCTCTTCAAGCACTCTCACAATAGGAACCTTCTCCCCCTTTGACACAATGACAAAGTGGGCACAAACTGATCCTAAGGACCTAAAAAGACCATAAAAAGGAGAGGACCACCTTATTAAGATGATACAAACTCCCCCTTATCTTGAGCCTACCTCTTCTTTGCCTTCACAACTTCCTCTTGCTACATGCCAACACTCTCTTTAACTAAGCACTACAACCAATGAAGAAAGAACATACAAAAATAATAAAATATAATGGAACTTACAAAGAAACATATGAGATGGACTCCCCCTAAGATATATGATCCATTACACCTCTTAAACATCTTCAGATCTTCACACACCATGAAGAACCACCACCCAGGCTTATTAGCCTTCTTTCTCAAGCCACATCAAAGACCACTAACAAAAATTCATACCACTCACCAATCAAGAAAAATTCTCTAAACTAACCTAATAAATCACCTTAAAATACTCATGCCTTTCTCTTTTGGAATAACTAATCAAAAACATCAAATCTTCATGTTAGGCCTATTTAGACTCCTTATAGCCCTACCTAGAACTTGTAGAGCCCACAACTTTTAGTAGACATACTTTCAAGACCTAAAAATTCATATCTGGATCACTCTCATATCCCCCTTAAGAACACCAATTTTCATCACCTAGATCATCCTCTAAAACATACTTCCTTCACAAACCTACTAGATAATTAGGCTTCCATCTTGACAAAATCATGAATAATTTGAAAACCAAAAACTTTCAGATCTTTGTGAATCTTTGTTTGGAAAATCATTTATCCCATTAAACCTATTAATAATACTTAGAACTCAACTCATAAGGAAAACCACCTTTCTAGCATAGCCCAAAACTCTAGAATCCCAAAACAAGCAAGGTCAACAAACCTCCTTCTGGTTAATGCCCACCTCTAAAAATTCTTGCACACCTAGAAAAAACCATCAAAAAATTCTATACCAAGGTTTGAGCCATCAAACCTTTGAGAACCTTTACTTTCTATACCATGGCTTGGATCTGCAACAAGAAAGATAAACTTGGAATCACACAAACCTCCAAAAGGCACAAACATGATCATTAAGACATAAAACCACTTGGAACACATCACAAAGAAGTGCACATACCTTTTTGAGCACCAAAATCTTCTTGACATTCCATAAATTTCATTATGCCACCTAAAAATACCCATTCTGATCTTGCAGACACTAGATACATAGAAAAAACACTTTATGACATCACTTTTACCTCATCAAAACACTTCTCCCATCTTGAGACATCAACTCCAACTAGGAAAATCATCTCTTGCCTTCTAGGACCTTCTAAATAACACTACAACAACACTTTATTCTCTAATGAAAGGAGTCTCTTAAGAATCATAGATAGAGACCTACTTCACAAGGTTCCTTAGAATAATGTGAAACTAGGAGTTGCCCACAACTCCTCATATTCCTTCTCCTCTTTGGTCATCTGATATTGATAGTTCTTTTTCTTCTTAAGCTTAAGAGAAAACACTTTCCCATCCACTACAACATTTTCCTTCTCTTTTAAGACTGTATTGACAACACATGGGGATAACATAGATTCATGACATACCTTTTCATTTAAAGAATCATCTTTGCTTTGTAAAACATCACCTTCAGAGTTTAAAAACATATGAACCAAGATTGAAACTTGATCACACACAACAAGTTGTTCATTAGCATCCAAACACACCTCAAAACTAGCCTCAAATAGAACTTTGGTCTTCTCCTTGAGCTTGGTCTCTTCATTCACAACATGAGCAGACAATGAGAGCTCTTGGCATTCTCTAACTTCTGTAGTATTCTCCACCATAGCAAAAAAATTAATTGGAAGTATAGACTCAGCATGGCTCACACTTACCACCTTTGGTTTCCATTAGCTAACTTATCTTCTTTCTTGCACTCTAGGATCCTAATTAAACCTATTCTATCTTATAGGTCTTTGCTTACAGAATCTCGTAATGTGACCTCTATGTTGATAGTTAAGGCACACTATACCTCTTACAAGAATCATATCCTACCTTTTATGATTAGAACAAAATCTTGCAATATGTCTATTCTTTTGACAATTAAAATAAACTACTCCTTTCGAATAAGACTCACCTTTTTACTGATGACCCCTATCATAGTTCCATGCAAACTCATTTCTAACAGATCTCTTGCATTCTCTAACTCTATGCCCAAACTAATTACATGTGTAATAATAACCATTAAAAATTGCATACCTCATGGAATTTGGTTGTTTGATCTAATTTATCTTCATTCATTAACTAATTTTTGACCTTCAAGGTCTGATTTACATTAGTCTTCATCTTGTCTTGAGTTGCATTTTTTGGTTCTTCTTTGTATCCAAGACTAGTTCTATCACTTGCATGCTTTTGACCACTCAGAATATTATCTAGATCACTTGATATTTTTTCAAATCTCACATATGACTTCATCTTACTCTATGTCTTCTCTAACTTAGCTTTTAATGATTTATTTTCAATTACATACCTTGAACACTCATTTTATTTAGCTTTCAAACTTGTAGATAGGATTTCTAATTCACAATTGATATGCTTGACTATATCTTCATGCTCCTTAGTGTCTTCATTAATTCTTGATTCATACACACTGAATTGATCCTCATATTCCTTGATTTGTGACTTCATCTTCTTCTCAATATTTAATTTTGTAAAAGCATTCATCAATTCAATCTCACAGTCCACCTCATATTTATCATCATCTAAATCACTCCAAGTAGACTCCTTTTGATATGATCAACTTCATTCCTTAACCATGAAGAGGTATTTATCTCAAACAGGGCTATCATCTTCATGATCATACTCTGAGTCACTATTTTTCACTCTCAACTAATGAGCTACAATATTATTTGGTGTAGAGACTCTTCTTGTCCTTGAAGTACTTATTAATGTCACACCTTCTTAATCCTTTCTTGCTTTTATCAAACTTGAATGATCTCTTGTCTTCATCTTGGTCATCACTATGTTATGCATCATCATTATTCTTATGATTATGATGGCACTTATTAGCAAAATATCCTACCTCTCCATAATTGAAGCATTTGAAGGGTAGTTTACCCTTATACTTGCTTGACCCTTTTTTTAATTTCCTTTTAAACAAAGCAATTATTTCATCTTCATCAATATCAAATATGTTATCCTTCTTGAGTTTCTTACCTTAGAACTTATTCTTTGGATTCATTTTTGTCTTGAATGTTGCTTCCTTCTTTGGTGGTATATCATCATTTACTCTCTTCTCATAGGCAGTAAGGATGGCATGTAATTCATCCATCTTCAACTAAGTATGATCATAAATTTCTTCTATAGTAGACACTTTTGAATCAAAATTGAGAGAGAGAGACCTTAATACATTTTAAACTACAATAAATTCTTCAAGATTCTCTCCAAGACCTCTGATGATGTTCACAATCTCATCAACTCTCTATAGAAAGGATTACACATAATATTCTTCCTTCATCTTAAGACTCTCAAATTACCTTCGGTGAGTCTGTAACTTTGCCAACTTAACCTTTGAATCTCCCTTATAAATAGTCTTCAATTTATCCCACTTTTTCTTGGAAAATATGTAATGAATTATCTTGGGGTATTTAGTCTGTAACCATAGGTGATAGCATTCATTGCCTTAGAATTATTCTCAAATAACTTCTTATCTACAACACTAGATGAAGGAATAGTAAGTGCAAAATAACCATCCACAACAAATTTCCAAGTGTCAAACCCTAGGGACATGATGTAGGTCCTCATCTTTTCACTTCAAAAAGCATAATTAGATCCATTGAACATCGGTGCTTGATAAATAGAAAAACCTCCTTGCATTTGATGGCTATCCATATTTTACCTTGGATATCCTTCAAGTTATCAAGCCTTTACCAAAGGACCAACTTTGATACCAATTTTCAGAGGTATAACTAATGAGAGGGGGGGTGAATCAATGATGCAAGATAATCCAATTTAATTCCAAATGTTGGAGAGTTGTCAATGATTTCATGGTGATGTCATAGAGGTGTTCTAGTAAGCGGATAAAGTGCTTTGATAGCCTAAGTAACAATGACAAAGTATGCAATATGATTGTCAAAGTGTGATTGAAGTTGGCTTAGTTGATCTTAGTTTTGGATTGGATAGAGATGTTTAATGACAAGTACAGTGATTTGAGCATGATAAAAGGGTCCTATCAGAAGTCAAGAATGGTTTGAGTGCTTGTGTACATGAGTGGAATTCACCCAGTTCATCATTGTTTTCATCTAGATATTTTGGGTCCAATGGAAAAAAATGTGAGTGGGAAGTCTGATGATGTCATAATTTCCACAAGTGGATGAGTCAAGGGGAGTTGGTCATATGGTTTTTATCACATTAGTCCTTAGTTGTTATTCACTAAAATATTAGATCATGCACCTAAGC
Organism: Torreya grandis; assembly: GCA_037957365.1. Lineage (NCBI taxonomy): Eukaryota > Viridiplantae > Streptophyta > Pinopsida > Cupressales > Taxaceae > Torreya > Torreya grandis. The sequence continues at coordinate 804,178 of JARHVA010002271.1, forward strand.
GTAGTCATATATATATATATGGGTTCAAATTTAGGCTCTCAAGCATTTTGATAGTATTTTATATGTTCAAATAGAGTTGAGTAATCATTTTGATGATGTCAACATTCACACACATGGAGGTTTTTGTAGGAAATAGTCACATGGGTTTACTTAGTATTATTCCTAGTTCTTATGTGCTAAATCTTAGGTCATGCACCTAAGCATGACAAAATATATGCAAGTGAAAATTTGGGCTCCTAGGTAGTTTGACATTATTTTCCCATAGCCAAATTTTCATGAGGCAAGAAAGAGCCAATTAAGTAGTTTTTTGATAGCATATCTCACACATGTAGATGTTTTAGAATAAGATGATTATATGGGTTTGTTTAGTTTTATGCCTAGTTGATTTTCACTAAATTTTGGATAATGCACCAAAGCACATCAAAAGATATGCATGTGAAAAATTGGACTTCTAAGAAATTCTTGCATTGTTGGCTCTATGGTAGAAAAATTTGAGTGATCAAATTAATGGTGTTATATCTCACACATGTGAAGGTTTAAGGATCAGTTTGACACATGGTTAGATTTTCATATGTGAGGAGATCATATGGTCCAAATTTTAGAACATGCACTTGAACGTAGAAAAATATATGGAGTTACAAAGTCAACCTTATAGATATATTAAAAAGGTTCCCATACTTAGTCATTTTTTCACAAGTTAAAGTTTGAGCAACATCGATGGAGCGTGTTGCTCTAAAAAGTTAAGAAGTAGTGAGATGGTGCCAAGTGTTTAATGTTTGATGTTGTGTAGAGATAAATATCAAGCTTATTAAAAGGATAAATAGTGAGTGGGTGATCATATAGATAGAGATAAATAGTGTGCATTAAATTCAAGAGGTTAAATTCATGATTTTTTAGCATTGTTAAATATTGATCTACATATAAAAGATCAATGAAGCACATTGAGTCAAAGTTTCCAGATTGCATGAGATGAGGTAAACTATTTGAAGATTAACATTTGCGCATTGGTGCACTATGTGTTAAATTTTGAAGAATATTGATGGTGCATGATCAATATAAAGATGAAAAATCATGAGATACGATTATATTATTTGAAGTTTAACTATGACTGTTTGCATTTGAATATTTGAATTTGCAAAGGAAAAACCAATACTTTATATTTTGTCCATAACTTTTGATCCAAGATGAATTAGAAGGTGATATAAAAATAAAATTTGTATAATATTCCAAGGTGAATATATAAATATAAATTTTAAGATATGAAATTTTATACAATCAAAGATATTAAGGTTCAAAGTTGACTATGTGTTCATGTAAGCTTTGCAAGTAACCCGAGAAGGGTAATTGAGTTTGTATTGATGTTATTTTAATGTTTCATGATGTCTTAGCTTTGGAGAGTGTTTTAGACTCTATAAGGATGATTATTGTGTATTTTTGAGGTGTGATCAATTGTATGAAGTATGAACAAAGGTTTACAAGTCAATTGTATATTCATTCATGGTGACTGTGTACATAGAATGTTGCTTGAGTGAATTATGCTTAAGTAGAAGGGTAATATGATAAAAATTTTAATGTAAAGAGGAAATATAGATAATTTGGAATGGTTACATTCATTTTGATAGTGTTTCTATGTTATTAATTTTCTTGGATAAGTGTCAAATATCTGAATAGGTCTCCATAGGACCTAAAAGTGACTTAGGCCTATTTGAAAGTGGATTGTGATTAAGTGTGACCCATGTGAGATGCCTTAAGGATGAAGGAATATAGTATGGTTAATAAGGAAATATTTTTATCTTGTTAATTAATTATTTATCTATAAATTGTGAAACCAAATGTGTTTATTTCTAGACTTATGGAAGACTTGAGAGAGACTAATGCAAGGTGTATGTGAGAGTTGTGGAGTGAAGGAGAGGTAGAGTGCCTAGTTGATGAATTGATGAGTAGAGAAGATTTATTATTGTGTGTATGAAATATAGGTCATATTTATGATGTTATAAAATTTCTCTTGAAATTTAATGATATGAGAAGAGGTCTGAGTGTGCATATGAGGACAATTTGAGTGGAGGAGAGAGATTATGGCATGACTATGTGAGAGGCCTGTATCAGATAGAGAGAGAGTTTGTGCAGGGGTTATATAAATAAATATCCATCATCAAGTTTGTAAGACATTAGTTCTAAGGTGGAGGTGTTCAACTCAAGAAGGGTTTAAATGACTTGATCTTCCTTTGGGGTAGTTTCTCCTTGTGAAACAGGTGTTTCACTAAATGCCTTTGGTCAGGAGGATATGATCAAGGTTTGTTGGTATAAATGAGTTGAAAAATATCTTGTTTGTAATTTATTATAGGATAATAATCCATGTGTTTTAATCTTGAGAGTGGGTTTTATTCCCCATTAGGGTTTTCCATGAGAACTATGTGTTATGTGCTTGATCTTGTGTGTGCATTGAATGAATGAGCTCTCTTGTTAATGTTGCTTGATCAAGGTTGATGTATTTTGATTGTTTTAGAATTTAATTTTAAATATACAGGCTCACTGATTTACCTCCCCCCTCTCAGTGATTGTACCTCTAAAAATTGGTGTTAGATTAGGTCCTTTGGTAAAGGCTTGACAACTTGAAGGTGATCCAAGGTACAATATGGGTAGTCATCAATGAGGTTTACTACTAAGAAAACACTAACATTCAATGGATCCAATTATGATTTTTGGAGTGCAAGAATGAGGATATACATTATGTCCCTAGTATTTGATTTATGGAAATCTATTGTGGATGGTTATGTTATTCCTACTACTCCTCCATCTAGTGCTATAGACAAGAATTTGTTTGAGAACAATTCCAAGGAAATGAATGCTATCACTTGTGGTCTTTCAAAGACTAAATACACCAAGGTAATCCATTATAAATTTGATAAAGAGATATGGGATAAAATGTAGATAATTTATGAAGGAGATTCAAAAGTTAAGCTTTATAAGTTTAATAATCATAGAAGGAAATTTGAAAGTCTCAAGATGGACTAAGAAGATTCTACGGCATCCTTTCTATAGAGAGTTGATGAGATTATAAACATCATCAAAGGTCTTGGAGAGAACCTTGAAGAGGATACTATAGTTCAAAAGGTATTAAGGTATTTATCCCTCAATTTTGATCTAAAAGTATCTACTATAGAATAAATTCATGATCTTACTTAGTTAAAGATGGATTAATAACATGGCACTCTTACTACTTATGAGATGAGGAAGAATAATGGTATACCACCAAAGAAGGAAGCAACATTCAAGACAGAGATGAATCCAAAGAAGTTCTAAGTTAATAAACCCAAAAAGGATGACATTTTTGATATAGATGAGGATGAACTAATTACTTTGATTTTAAGGAAATTGAGAACAAGTTAAGGCAAGTATAAAGTTAAACTACCCCTCAAATGCTTTAATTATGGTGAGATAGGATATTCTGCTAATAAGTGCCCTCGTAAGTATAAGAAGGAAGATGATGAAGAGAATTATCAATTTCATGATGATGGAAAGAGATCATTCAGGTTTTATAAAATCAAAAAGGGATTTTGAAGGTTTGACAATAAGAAAAAGCATTTCAAGAACAAGAAGAGTCTCTACACCAAAGAAGATTGCAGCTCATCAAATGAGAGTGAAGTTAGTGACTCAGAGTTTGATCATGAAGATGATGGTCTTGTTGAAGATGAAGCCCTATTCATGGTTGAGGAAGGTAGTTTTTCACATCAAAAGGATTTTACTTGGTGTGATTCAGATGATGATGATGATGAGGTGGACTATGAGACTACATTGACAAATGCTCATGAAGAACTGAAGATTGAGAAGAAGATCAATAAAAAGATGAAATCTAAACTCAAGTACTATGAGAAACAATTCATTATATTTTAGGCAAGAATGAATGAAGATCCCAAGGAGAATGAAGATATGGTCAAACATCTTAGTTGTTAATTAGAAATACTATTTAAAAGCCTAAAAGCTAAAGAAGATGAATATTCAAGGTATGCTTCTGAGATTATGTTTTTGAAAGATGAGTTAGAGAAGTCTACAAGAAAGGTGAAATCATTTGTCAAGTTTGATAAAAGTTTTAATGATCTAGATGATCTCCTAAAGAGTCAAAATTCATATAGTGATACATATGGATTGCATTTGAATTAAGATCCCAAAGTTACTTCTTAAGTTAACATGAATGTTAATGAAAGAAAGGTGGATCGAAATCATCAGATAAGGAATGAAGGTGTTGGCAGAATGAAGACAAATCATATCAGACAACCAAATTCCATGAGGTATGTGAATTTTATTGGTTATTGTTAAACTTGTAATCAGTTTGGGCATAGAGCTAGAGAATGTAGGAAACTTATTAAAAATGAATTTGCATAGAACTATGATGGGGGTTGTCAGTTAAAAAGTGTGATCAAGGTTGAGTTATTCAACTTTCATGATGTGTGACACTTTGTAAAACATTATCTAAACAAGGTAAGACATGTTTAAGTTTCCATCAAGGAGTATGGTTTGTTACAACTGTGAATAAAGAGGTCACATTGCCAGATTCTAAAAGCAAAGGCCATTAAGTCAAAATAAATTCAATCGATCTCTAAGAGTGTAAATAAAAAGGTAAGTTAGCTCATAGAAACCAAATGTGAATCATGATGAGTCTACAGGTCCAAGTAATCTATTTGATATAGTGGAGAATGTTATAGAAGTAGAAAAGTGCGAAGGACTCTCATTGTCTAATCATGTTGAGAATGAAGAGACCAAACTCAAAGAGAAGACCAAGGTACTAGTTGAGGCTAGTTATAAGGTAAGTATGGATCCAAGTGAACATCCTTATATTATTAAGTTTTATTCAAAGAACATCAATTTTTAGTGCTAGTGATGAGGTTCAAAACTACAAGGTTGATTCCTCAAATGAAAAGGTATGTCAAGATTCCATAGTTCCTCCATATGTTGTCATTTCTATCTTATAAGATAAGGAGAGTGATATATAAAAAGAACTAGTTGTTGTATTTTAGAATAAGAAGAAGAATAAAAAGAGAAAGAAGTCTTATAGCTATAAGAGGATTCTAGTGGTTATTGAGGAGTTGTGGGCCACTCCTACATTCATTTTATTTTAGTGCATTATAGTGCAAAGGATGTCTTTATCTACGCTTCTTAAGAGACTCCTTTCAATTATAGAATCAAGTGTTTTTATGGTGTTCTTTAGATTATCCTAGAAGTCTAGAGATGAGTGTTTTTATTGGAGAGGTATGTCCAAGTGGAATAGATGTTGTGGTGATGTCATATCTATATTTGGTCAGTCTGTAGGGTCAAATTGAAGGTTTTCAAGTGGAAAAATAGTATTTTTGTTTTTTCAAGATGATATTTTTTTCATATAAAGGTCTATTAAACTAATTCTAGCATGCTCCAGGTGGTTTTGTTGTCTAAAGGGTTATTGAAGTCAAATTAGATATTTTTGTTTGCTCTCAAGTTTCCTAGTTTGTGTTTAAGAGTATGCAGGTCCTAAAATGGGTTATAGGATGTATGGGTTCTGAAAGATGTGGAAGATAAAAACTTTTTCCATAAATGTGTAATGGTTGTCTCCAGGTGTTGAAGAAGTTTTAGAGGTGGACATTGACTGGAAAGTTTTGTGTTGACCTTATTTGTTTTGAGATTCTAGGGTTTTGGGTTCTACTAGAAAAGTGGTTTGCCTTGAGATTTGAGGTTTGTGGCTTATTAATATGTTGAAATGGGAAAAATGGGTTTTCAAATAAAGATTCATAGAGATCTGAAGGTTTATGTTTCTTAAGTTATTCATGTTTTTATCAAGATGGAGGCCTAGTTGGCTAGTATGTTTGTGAAGGAAGTATGTCTCAAAGGATGATCTTGGTGATGAAAATTGGTGTTCTTGAGGGGGTATATGAGATTTATCTAGATATGAAGTTTTAGGTCTTGAAGGTACATCTACTAAAATTTATGGGCTCTATAAGTTCTAGGTAGGGCTACAAGAAGACTAGATAGGCTTAGTGGGAAGATGAGTGCATTTTGTTCAGTTTCTCCAAAATAGCAAGGTATGTATGTTTCAAGGAGAGTTATCAAGTTGGTTGAGAGCATGTTCCTATTTGGTGAGTGGCATAAAGTTATGTTGGTGGTCCTTAATGTGGTTTGAGATAGAAGGCTAGTGAGCTTGTATGGTGATTCTTCATGGTGTATAAAGATCTAAAGATGATCTAATGATGTCATGGCTAAAAAATATTAGGGGAAGACCCTATCAGATGTTTCTTGATATGTTCCATTAGATTTTAGTATTATTGTGTTTTATTTCTTCATTGGTTGCAGTGATTGATTGAAGAGAGTGTTGGCATGGAGCAATAAGAAGGTATCAAGACAAGAAGGGGCAGGCTCAAGATAAGGGGAATTTTGTATCATCTTTTTAAGGTGGTCCTCTTATATTGTTAGTCTTTTTAGTCCTTATGATCAGTTGGTTCCCAATTTTTCATAACGTTAAAGTGGGAGAAAGTTATTATTTTGAGAGTGCTTAAAGAGTGAGAAGAAAAGTGAGCTATATATTTCTATATGATGTGTGTTGACATCAATGAAAAAGGTGGAGATTGTTGAAGAGTTTTAAATGATGCCATGGTGATGTCATGGAGGTGTCTTGGTGAGTGGATGAAGTGCTTTGATAGCCTAAGTAATAATGACAAAGTGTGCAATGTGCTTGTCAAAGTGTGCTTAAAATTGGCTTGGTTGATCTTCAGTTTTGGCTTGGTTAGAGATGTTCATGGATGAGTATGGTGATTTTATCATGAGAAAAAGGTCCTATCATAATTCAAGAATGGTTTGAGTTCTTGTGTGCATGAGTGGAATTCACCTAGTTCATCATTGTTCTCATCCATATTTTTTGGTTCCAATGGCAGAAAATCTATGTAGGCAATTTGATGATGTCATAATTACCAAGTGTGGATGATTCAGGGGGAGTTGGTCATATGGTTGTGATTACATTATTCCTTAGTTGCTATGAACTAAATATCAGGTCATGCACCATGCACAATCAAATATATATGGGTGCAAATTTGGGCTCTCAGGCATTTTGATAGTGTTTTATATGTTATAATAGAGTTGAGTAAGCATGTTGATGATGTCAGCATTCACATGCATGGAGATTTCAAGAGGAAATGGTCACATGGGTTTGTTTAGTATTGTTCCTAGTGCTTATGTGCTAGATCATAGGTGCATGATAAAAGATATGCAAGTGCAAATTTGGGTTCCCAGATGGTTTGACATTATTTTTCATACTTAGCCAAATTTGAATGAGCTAAATAAGTACTTTGGTGATGGCATATCTCACACATGTGAATGTTCTAAAAGAATATTATTATATGGGTTTATTTATTTTTATGCTTGGTTGATTTTCACTAAATTTCAAATCATGTATCAAAGCACGTCAAAAGATATGCAAGTGAAAAGTTGGCCTTCCAAATAATTATTGACATTGTTGGATCTATGGTAGAAAAATCTAAGTGAGTAGATTAATGGCATTATATAACACACATGCAAAGGTTTTATGAGTAGTCTAACGCATGGTTAGTTTCTCTTATGTGAGAAGATCATATGGTCCAAATTTTAGAACATGCACTTGAATGTAGAAAAAGATAAAAAGGTGAAAATTTGACCTTACAAATAGATTGCAAAGGTTCCCATACTTGATAATTTTTTCACAAGTTAAATTTTTAGCAACATCGATGGAGTGCATTTCCCCAAGAAGTCAAGAAGCAGCAAGATGGTGCCAAGTGTTTAATTTTTAATGTTATGTAGAGATAAAGATCAAGCTTCTTCCAAGGATAAATAATGAGAGGGTGATCATATAAATAGAGATAAATGGTGTGCATTAAAGTCAATAAGTCAAAGTGATAGTTGTTTATCATTGTTAAATACCAAGATATGTACAAAAGATCGATGGAGCATGTTGAGTCAAAGTTTCTAGATTGCACGAGATGATGTCAATTGTTCAAAGATTAATGTTTGAGAATTATTGCATTATGCATTAAATTTAAAAGAATATCAATGGTGTGTGATCAATATAAAGATGAAATATCATGAGATGCCAGCATATTGTCTAAAGTTAATTGTGATCGTTTGCATATTAATATTTGAATTTACGAAGGAAAAACTAGTGCTCTAAAGTTTGTCTATAACTTTTGATCCAGGATGAATTTAAAGGTGATATAAAAATTAAAGTCATATATAACTCCAAGGTGCATCTAAAAATATAAATTTTAAGATTTGAAAGTGTGTAAATTCAAATTTATGAAGGTTCAAATTTGACTATATTTTTATTTATGCTCTACAAGTAACACAAAAAGGGTAATTGATCTTGTATTAATGTTATTTCAATGTTTCATGATGTCTTCGATATTAGAGAGTGTTGTAGACTCCATAAGGATGTTATGTGTGGATTTTTAAGGTGTGGTAAATTGTATGCAGCATGAAAAAATGTTTATAATTCAGTTGTGTATTTGTTCATGGTGATTGTGTGCATAGAATGTTGTTTGAGTGAATTGTGCTTAAGTAGAAGGGTACTATGATAATAGTTGGAGCTTAAGGAGGACCTATATATCATGTATAATTTTTCCATGCATTTTTAAAGTTTTCCTATGTTCTTAATTTCCTTAGATAAGTGTCAAATAGTTGAATGGGTCTCCATAAGATCTAAAAGTGACTTAGGCCTATTTAAAAGTGGATTGTGCTTAAGTGTGACCCATTGGGTATGCCTTAAGGATGAAGGTAGGTATTTTGGTTGACAAGGAAATGTTGTGATATTGTTAATTCATGATTTATATATAAATTTTGAAACCAAATGAGTGTAAGATGTATGTGAGAGTTATGGAGTAAAGAAGAGGTAGAGTGCTTAGTTGATGAATTGATGAGTAGAACAAATTGATGACTATGTGTATGAATTTTAGGTCATATTTATGATGTCATATAAAATTTATATTGTAGTTTAATGAAATGTAAAGAGGTATAAGTTTGCATATAAGGATAGTTTGAGTGAAGGAGAGAGATTGTGGCATGCCTATGTGAGACGCTTGTATGAGATAGAGAGTTTTTGTGAAGGGGTTGGATAAATAGAGATCCATCATCAAGTGTTTAAGACATCAATTCTAAGGTGGAGGTGTTCACTTCAAGGAGGGTCTAAAGGACTTGATCTTCCTTAGGGGAAATCGCTCCTTGTGAAATAAATGTTAAATGCCTTTGGTTAAGAGGATATGATCAAGGTTTGTTGGTCTAAAGGAGTTGACCAGTCTCTTATTTGTAATTTATTATAGGATAGTATTCCATGTGTTACAAGTTTGAGACTAGATTTTATTCCCTATGAGGGTTTCCCATAGGAATTATGTGTTATGTGTTTGATCTTGTGTATGCATTGGATTAATGAGTTCTCTTATTAATGTTGCTTGATCAAGTTGATAAATGTTAATTATTTTGGAATTGAAATACTTGGGCTCACTAATTCACCCCCCACCCTCTTAATGATTATACATATAATACCCAAAATATTAACTATTCAGTATACATCACCTTGATCAAGAAATATAAACATGAAAGCACATACATCCAAAGCATATATAAGATCATACATCACATGAACACATCACATATGTGGGAAACCCTCTTTAATGAAAAAACCCACTAAACCCTAAAAGATGGACTATAGTCCTATAAAACAAGATACAACATGTAGACCAGCACCCATTGATCAAGAAAATCCCATCCCTTAATTTAGTTAGGCACCTACTTGACCTTTAGTTAGCACCAACTAACAAGGAGGCTACAAACCCCTAGGCAACCAAGCACCCACTCAGCTACCTAAAACTCAGATCACCTTTGAACACTTTTTTTTACTCTGTAACTGATGATGATCACCTCTATCTACACTCTTTACCTCCAATCTCTCTCAAGCTACCTCTAGGGCTAACTTTCTCAAACTTCCTCTTCTAGGCTCATTAGGTCCAATGACCTATGTGTCCTCCTACATTAACTTAATTATACAAGCATGAATGATCCTAATCACTCTTTTTTTGTCCTTAATGACCTTTACCTTTTATCTTAAAGGTCCTCTCCTTCACTTGAATCCTTGCTTGCACAATTTCTCAACTCTTCTTGCTCAAGTGTCTCAAGTCTATTCCACAAGCCTAGAAACCATCACATTTAGTTTCACCTTTTATAGAATATTCATTATTATTATGATCACAACCTCCCTTTTTGGTCACAACACATGCCTTCACCCTTAAGGCATCTAACATGGCTCACCTTCAAGCACAATCCTCTTTCAAATAGGCCTAAGTAATCTTTTAGGTCCTATGAAGACCCAATCACCTCTTTGACACTTATTAGAGAAAAATAAGAACATATAAAAACTTTAAAATACATGTACCCATGCCACATAATTTTTATGTCCTCATTAAGTGATAACAACCATCACAACACCCTTCTACTAAAGCTCAATTCGCTCAAACAACATTCTGTGCACACAACCACCACAAACAAACACATAGTCACCTTTTAAACCTTTGATCATATTGAATATGATTTATCAAACCTTCATAATCCACACATATTTTCCTAATTAAGTCTACAACACTCTTCAACAATTATCTCATCTCAAAACATTGAAATGCCATCAAGAACAACTCTATTACCCTTCTTAGGTTAATTGTAGAGCATGAATAAACACACAATCAACTTAAGAATTCAATAAATTTGACTATAAAAACATTTATACCTTTAAATTGATATTTAAATATGTTCCTTGAAGTCCTCTACAACTTTGATTCCTTGAAGTCCTCTACAACTTTGATTTTTACTGCAACATCAAATTCTACATAGATTGAAAGTTATGGCTCAAAAACCAAGCACTAGTTTTTCTTTTATTAAATTTAAATATTTAAATCCAAATAATCAAAGTTACACATTGGTAACTTAGAAAACATCTCATGATATTCAATCATCTCTCTCAACTCACACCATTTATAATTTTAAATTAGCTCAAAATTTAACTCATATTGCTCCATTATCCAAATGTTAAACCTCAAACATGTTGACCTCATCTCATGCACCCTTGTAATATTGACCAAATATGCACCATCGATCTATATGGATTAACTAGGTATCCCCATATGCCTTATACACATTTTAACATTTAATTTAATGTGTCTCATTGATATTTTGACTACATGATCATACGCTCATCATTGATCTTCTATCCAAGCTTTGTGAATGTGACACATATCACTAGCATGTTAATTCTTTTAAATATTAAATTTTATGTGTACCATTAGATAAATATATATGATTTGACACACATAATTAGATATATTGAATAGATGAAATTAGACTTCAACTTATTTTAACTTGACAGTCTCTGGCCCATCATAGTCTACAAGTGTAACTTTGAAGATTCATAACTTGTGCTAGAAACTACTTCAAGACTTCAAGTTTATAGGATACATTATTAGCATTATAGAAAACATCTCCATGAAAACATTTGACATTATTTGAATTTTTGGGTTCTTAAGATAAATGCACAAACTTTTTGGTTCATTCATATCTACATGACGTGCAGTGATAGTCTTGCTAAGTATAGAAACTTAGTGAACTTTTATCTGAGAGGCCAACTTTGCACCCACATATCTTTAGCTACGCTCAACCTCATGACCTTAAATTTTAAAAATATTAACTTGGTACTAATGTGATCACAACCATATGACCAACTACCCTTAAATCATCCATATGTGGTAAGGGTGATGTCATCAAATTACCTACTCATATTTTTATTCCACTAGACCTAAAATGCCTTGATGATAACTATGAACTACCATATGAAATTGACTCATGCACACAAAAATTCAAATCATATAAGACTGATTATTGGACCTCCTGCATAGACTCAAATCACCATACTCATCTCTAACCATGCTAAAACTAAATATCAACCAAACTTACTTCAAGCACACTAGAACAAACACATTTCACACTTTTTCATTGACTCTTAGATTATCAAGACACTTCATCCACTCACCTAGACATCTCCATGACATCATTGATAACTCTCCAACACCAACTTTACCATTTTGACAATGTTTTGACCATTTTCCATTTATACCTTATTTTAAAGATTTTATATAACTCTAAGCCTTTTTTAATGAATTATCAGCCATTGATTTGGATGTCTCATCACACTCATAGTAGATCCATCTATAATCTAGGTTATTATAATATAGTCATGAATGAGAAGTTTATTCAAGACCCATATGGTGATGATGTAGTTTGTGAGATGGACCCCTATCCTCCTTACATTACTCAATATGCAGAACAAAGTTAAGATCTATTAGTACATTACTTGGTTAACACACCTCCATATTTACAACAAGACCAAGAGAAAATAGTGCAATATCTCACTAGTATGCCATCAGTTGTGGAAAAAGTTCAACAACAAATGTACTATGTTACTATGTCATCAACATATGGCCCTTATTTGTTTGATTGTCATTTATTTGAAAACAAGGATGAGGTTTTAATTAGATCCATGGAGGTAGCGTTCAATTTTCCCATAGACTTCCCCCATGATAACCTACCTAGTCTAATTAGAGTGCCTCTCAACATGGCTTACACCAAAAATATAGAACATGCCTCTATTATTTATCCTTAAACACTCATGTCAGTTCTGTACCAAGACCCAAATATGCTTACAAGTGGAAAGGACCCCATGGAGGACCAATTCACACAAATTCAAAAAGAATATCAAACCTATCTAAACTTAGTACATAATTTTAATGTCATGGCCATGTTAAATACTCCACTCGTAGAGTTAACTCCTTCAATAGGAGTGCTAATTGATTCAATAGGTCAAAATAATCAGGGTATAGGCTCATTTGTCCAAATTACTTCAGTAGGGGACATGATCAATGTCCCACTTATTGAAGATGTGATTGTGGCCTCTACATAGATTAATGTGCTAAATATAGTGGATAACACACAAGTGTTTTCCACTCCAGGACAAATGGTTTAAATGCACCAACTAATAGTCTACAACAATAAGTGTCTTTAGTTAGTACCACGAGAAATTCATAGTATCAAGGGGTAGGAACTCCTACTTCCCAACCATAGTAGGTTACTTCTAATCCTCAACTAACTAATTCTTTATTCAAGTAATAATATGGAGTGAGTAGCCAAGTGTCAGAAAATTCTTTGCCTCAATAATAAGTGTTAATGGTGTCCCACCTTAATAAGTGGTGACAAATATTCCATGATAACATGCACAATCCAATTTACCACCACAATAAAGGTATAACATTGTGCCACCTCAATAAGGGGCAACAAATGTTCCACTTCAATAGGTAATGAAAAATGTACCTCAATAGTCACAAACCAATATGCCTCTATAATCACAAATATTCTCTAATCAACAACATATCTCTATTGGTCAATGAAAAATTACAAACATCCAACAAAAATCTAGTTCACAATAGATGTTTGTATAATAAAGAGGTACTACTATCCAATAAGTACCAATTAGGCAATAATTTTATTTTATTCAACATGTGCCATAGATCTAAAGATAGGGCCTTAGTCCACAACAAGTTCCCCTTATTTATCTAGGTTTGACTAATTGGTACCAAGTCCTTACTCAACCTTAAAAGACATAGTATAGTTTGTAAATCCATATCCTTTCATAGCAACCCCTATTCCCTTAAACTCAAGGCCATATATTAAACCCAAACTAGAATATATATCAATGGCATGTGAAATTTCAATAACTACATCCCAATATGTAGATGCATATTACTAGTTAGTTCACCCATAAAACCAACATTATGTATCAAACCATACCTCCATTATAACCTAGTCAAGGTATTCCACCATTGACCACCCAGCCACCATGTCAACAAAATGTACCATCCAATTTCTTGGCCCAAAAACTATAATAAATGAAGGATGTGATTGTCATCATTCAAGTAAGAAAATAGATGAAGAAATTCAAGTTAGATGATGTGTGTTCATACCCATTCAACATGGATTATCTTCATATACCATTTCATCTAGGTTATGAACCATCAAAATTTGACAAGTACAAGGGTAAAGGAGACTCTAAGGCCCATTTGATATATTTATTTCTCTCTTGCCAACCAATGGCTTATAGTGACATTTACCTACTCCTTTTGTTTCCTCCAAGTTTAGCTAGATAGTCTTTGGAGTGTTTCCTTAAGTTGTTAAAAAATTTAGTATCTAGTTTTGAAAATCTCTTAGACAAGTTTGTATAACACTTCTCTTATAATCTCGATCATGAGATTCATTCATAGAATTGAATTAGGCCAAGCAGAAGGTTAGTGAAATTTTTTCCAGTTACCTATAGTGATAGAGAGAAATTTTTAGTCACTTCAACCATAGCTTACCAAATAAATAATTGGCCAACGTGTTTACTAAAAATTTGCATAATGAGGTATCCTATCATCTAGAACTTCAATGTGCACATATATTTAAAGAGATTACTGAGAAAGGATTGCAAATTGAAAAGGCCCTTATTTAAAAATAGATTATCAAGTTAAATATAGACACTATAAAATCATACATTATGGCTCCAGATTTTGCATTAACCTTTAAACCACCTAGACCTATTCCTCATGCATCCCAATGCCCCTTTAAATACCTATTGAACAAATTTGAATTTTAGGTCAAATTGGGGCACCCCTAGGTAAAAAATTGGTTTTTATATGTTTTATAGGTTAATTGATGTCATTTAATGTTATATTAGCCTTGCTTCGTAGTCATTTTAGTCATTTTGAAGTCCAAAAAGGGGCATTTAATGAGGTGTATAGATTTCTTGGGAATTTTGAAGGATGCAAAAGTCTATGTAACATTCCTTGTGTCCTCACATGTCTTAATCAACTATTGGTAACTAAAAGTGGTAGGTGATTCAAAAGAAAAATCAATTTTTTTGGGAAAAAATGTGAGTTTGGCACTTGTATAGCCCATGAGGAAGTGTGACATGTGGAATAATATCATGGTATGTCTCTTTAGATTCTCAAATCTTTTTTGCACATTTAAGTGCTCTAAAAGTACCATTTTTGGCCCAAAAGCATTTTTCTCTTTTTTCACCCTTCTTGGCAAGCAAACATAGTCTTCAAGTTTGTACTTGGTATGATTAGCTAAAGAGATTTTAGGTCAAATTATTTTTAGATGTTGTTTAAACTCATATAAATTCATTTACATATAAATATTTTTAATAATGGTGGCCTGTGCTTCATGAACCATCCTCATGAAGTCAATTGTACTTTTTTGCTTGTTGTTTCAAGTACCCTATAGGTTTTGCTCCATTTTTGGTAGGTTCATATGAGCTAATTGGTGATATTGGTTCTATATGATGTTATATTAATTATAATATTATATCCATACTTGGTTTAAATTTTCATAATGTTTGTATGAGTTAAGTAGCTAAAAGTTACAAGAGGATACACCTTTCTGAGTTACAGGGAGTTTTCATCATTTCCATATCTTTATGCTTTGAAAATGGATTTAGAGGGTTGTTATTGGTCATTAACCATGTATTAAATATTTTATTTTTCCCTTAATTTTTAAATTTAATCCTATAAGTCAAAATCTCCATGAGTTATAGTCATATGCAACATTTACACATAATTCTGCCATTAACACATAACTTAAAGGTGCTCTCATGGATAAATTCAAGTTAAGAGGGAGGTGTTGATACTTTTTTCACATCCCTGATAATGTTAAAATTATTTTGGAGGTATTATAATAGGCATAAACTCATTGAATGATAAATTATACTCATTGTTCACACTTGCATATATTATCTACAGACTTGACAATGTCCACCTATAGGATTTGTTGGCAAAGAAGTAATGACATTTTATGAAGGAATTTAAACAAGTTTTGGAGATATTTTGAATTCCTAGTATGATAATTTAACCATGATATACCATGTTTGTATTTTCAATATGGCAAGTGGCAATGTAAATCACTTGCAAAGATGTGATGACTAAATACAAGGACACTTTCCCTAAAAATGCAAAACAAAGGTCAGGGGGCTTTTGTGAATAACATATGACATGGTTGAAATGATATTTAAGGAATATAGACAATTAAATATTGTATCCCTGATAGAGGATAGGTATTTTTAAAATTTTAAGGGGAATATAATTAGTGAAAGATGGAGGTTTTGAGCCTCAAAGTTGCTTAAAAAACACTAAAACCCAGTAGTCTCATCTACAGGGTTTGATCCAAAAGATACTTTCCCCATCCAAAAAATTGTAACTAGATATTTCCACATGTGTGAGTGTTTAAAAATGGTTTAAAATAAAATACATGGACTAAAATATTATCATATGTAATGACACTTTGGGTTTTGATTCCCCAAACACACCTACAATACGTACATAGGCCTAGTTGGCCACCTACACCCAAGTGTTTGATTGTATGAATAGTGAGATAAAGGGAGATGATTCCTTGATGGTTGGAATGTAAAAAAATAAGATTTAATAGATATAATTCATTTTAAAGGACCTTATTAGATTTAAATAATGCCATACATTATCTTCAAGCTCAATCCTTCCTAAATGCACACCTATAACCAATTTTGAGTGACTAAGATAGACAGTGACCTAAGTATGGGGTTTTGAGAGTGTTTTAGCCATTAAAAGTAAATTAAGGTAAAATAAAATACTAAGTGGATTTTAATTTTAAATTAAAACCTCTACACATCATGATTAGGGTCCTATTGAGAGGTATGCACCTATAGAACCCAAAGAGGTAGCATTCACAATCAACTAACTAATATTGGCCTTGGAAGCATTTCAATACCCAAGGTGTGAATTTACAAAAGAGAATGTGTGAAAAATGATATTTTAATGTGTCAAGGAGACATTAAAACATAATTCCCAATTCCTATTTCATGTAAATTACATATACAAGGACACTAAACAAGCAAAACATAGTCACAGTCAAGGTAGCACTCATTTTGACAGAAAGGTGGTGTTTTGAGAGTGATAAATGCATAAAGATGAGAAAATTGAATCCAAAAGGTATGAAATTATCTTAATAGAATATATAAATAGTGTATCCATTGTTTCCAAGGTCTAACCATACAAGGAACAACCTATAAGCACCCTCCTAAATAGGAAATATAGTTAGATAGAGGTCATACTCAGTCCATACCAATCAAGGTGGAGGAGTGTGTGAGAGGTTGGAGAGAAAAATGGATAATGTATCACTTTAATTATTATCATGACAACATATATAGGCTTTTATAAGTACAAATCAAGTAAATTTAAGGTCTCCAATTGGAAAAACTTAGTCCACATAGACAAAACCCTACACAATCTACTTTTTCCTAGTCTATCTTGGTTTTTTGCAAGTTTGAGGGGTCAAATGATGTGACAAAGGGATTTATTTTGGTGTTGGAGGTCATAAAAACTTTATTAATGCTATCCAATATTCATTTTTTATGAAATATGGTAAGTACCCCCTATTTTATCTTAGATAGGGGGTACTTTCCCTTAGGCTTAAACTAGTAGATTTGGAGGATTGGGGAAAAGGAGTAAAATAGAAGCTAAGTAAATAATTTAAAATGGTTTTTAAATCTTAGGGACACATATTAAAATCATGGAAACAAACCATAGAGAGATGAAACTAGACAAAGTGTCCTAAAATCCCAAAGTTGCAAGTAGGACTAAAGGCAATGTTTAGGCCTAGTGGCAAATGAGGGGTTGTTTTCACTTATAGTCATATATATGTTTTAGAATATATTTGATAGTTATTATGGTATAATTATATAAGTTTATAATCCATTGGTTTGAAATTAAACCATCAAAATTCATGTTTTGAGCTAAAATCCAACACAGGTTTGTTAAACAAAGTTTAGGCTAGGACAAAATGGGGGGGTCATTCACATTTATAGCATAAGATGAGTATACCCATGGATTTAAACATGTTTTTATGGTGGATAAATAGGTTAAAAATCTTTTATAAGTAAAATAAAACATCAAGGAATCCATTTTTGGCCCAAAAGCAACATCAAACTTGCAAGAAATGGAGGAAAAGGCTTGATATGACAAGTTTGAATAGTCATATCTCTCATGATGATTTTCATGGGACCCAAATAGTTTTATAGGACTTATAATATGTATTTAAAAACCACTTTTTATAATTTTTCTACAACTCCAATGCCAAATATTTATGAACGAACCTTAAGAGGTCAAACTGCTCAAAACCCTTGTTAAACCCTTACAAGGACTAGTTTGGAGAAATGGAGTTAGATAGATAATATGATTGTCTATTTTTACTATGATTATGATTTTAAATTATATATTACTCCCTTGTGATACTTCTAATGTGTTTGGAATGTATGGAACTATATGGACATGGTGTAAAACAGGGTTTCATTGACTATTTTATGTGGTTTGCAGGATACAAGAGGTTTCAAGAGATTCTAATCACATGGAATGGAACCTTAGGACTTAATATAACTCCCCATGTTTATTTAATTACTTTTAATATCTCTTAAGTTCCTCAACTAGGTGTTTCATCTCATCCACTCAAAACTAACCTAGTGGACAAGCTAGTGAGAAGGGTGGAAAACTTCAAGTGGGGTGATTTTAAGGTGTGTCTAATGCTTCTTAGGAAATGGAGGGTCTTTAAAGGTTTAATACACTCCAAAAAATGTATTTTCATGTAAAATTGATTCTTTTTTAGAGGCCAAGTGTGTAGGGTCCATGAAGGAAGAGTTTTTTGGACTATAGATGATAATGGCTCACTTCTAGATGATTCTAGAAGACTAGGACTAAAAATAATACATGGAGAGGCATGTATAAAATAACTACCATTAATTCTAATAATTATAACTATTCATATTCAGTTATGAGGTGTTCAAGAATCTCAAATCGTGAAGGTGACTTTTATGAGCTAGTTAAGAAGATTTTATGCCACTTTCCAAGAGTTTGATGACTTAGATAGACACTTTTACTTCCTAATATTGAATTTTTCATCCCATATCCTCTTCTCATGAAAAATTAATTGATACTCTCATCTTAACAAGTATCATTATGACCTTTGGACTTCTCTCTTCTCCTCTCACTCTCAAGTTCTATAATAACTAGCCATTTTGGCCATTGTAACTTATGCTCCACCTGGGTATGGTGAAGCCCTACTCATTTTCATACCATTTGATCAATCAGACCAATAATTTTTAGCTCTTCATGATTTTTCATAAGTGTGTTTTACTTGGATGATGAATCTTGCTTAGTGAAGACTATGGATTCCTTAACATGTCTCATTCTTTCACCCTATTTGTAGTTGGAAAACTTCTTCTTATAGGGCATGTGAAGTGTTTTAGGAAATGTCAAGGATTGAGTGAGTTAGTATATTCACTATTTCCATTCAAGTCTTATTTTCTATTCCTCCTAGATTTTTACATTCATCCATAACCTAATAATGTAACATTGATGTGAGAAGATGCAGATTGAAGGAGTGAATGTTTGGTTAGTCCTTTGTTCTCATGTGTAACATGCTACTAATTAGAAGTCATCATCTTATTTGGTGTATCACCTCCCTTAAAATATTTTTATTTCAATCATCTTTCTCCATTCCCCCCTAAATTTTAGGTGTATTTTCAATCCAAAGTGGTACATCAAGGGAGCTAGCCCTATCTAGAGATTCACCTCATCCTTAGGCTACCCACAAGCATAGAGGTTTTTTTATTGTGCCACTTGGATGAGGAAAGACTTTCCATCTCCTGAAAGGGTGAAAATCCAAGTGATAAAAATACCCTCATATCATTTCCCAATGCCTTAATTACTAGTCATTAGTGGAATTGGCTAAATTTAGCTAATTTTGACTATGTTCCCTTGACCACCGATGGTCTACCATCGATCATTGACGGTGTAACCTTGACCATTGATGGTCTACCCTCAACCATCGATGATTATGTAATGGAACCAAAAACTTTGCCTCAAAATGTGATCAAAGGAGTTAAGTGTAACTCATTCATGGATTACTAGCTATCTAATTTTAGTCCATCATTCACATGATCAAATGTGTGATTAGACTATTTGATGAACTATTTGTTAAACTCTTCATTTAAACCTCCCTTTCCTTTATATTAAGAGATAAAAATGAGGATCATTAAAGGGGGAGGAATTTTGGTGTAGGATATTCTAACTCCCAGAACTAGACAAAGACTTGGAAGGCATTTCAACATCTCCACATAAAGGATTTGGCTGCCATCACTCTGCCCACATAGCTCTAGGCTCCTAAGCATCTTCACCTTCACTCCAGGACTTTTCCAAGCCATCAAGCTACAAAAATATAAGTATCTTATTTATGTTCTAATTTTATTTATTTAGTTTTAATTAATTTACAACCTATATTTCTCTACTTAAATCCAATCTATCAAAAACCCATAGTGACCACTGAAGGTCAGCCTTGACCACCAACAATCACTTGTTGACCATTGATGGTCACCATTGACTACCAATAGTAAATAGTCAATGGTCACTATGTAAATCATTTAAACCAAAATATCAATCACTTATCAACCACCAACCTTAACCAAAACCCATATTTCCTTGGCTTTTATCACTACACAAAATCAAAAAAATAACTTGACCACACCTAAACTATACCTTGATAGTTTAGCATTCATTTTAATGTTATTTTGTTAAAACAAACATTTATTTTAAAAAGTATTTATTTCTTTTGATTAAGTACTTTCATTATACTATGCAGTCTTTCTTATCAACAACTTTATTAACATTGACTTGTCTAAAAGGTGGATTGATAGCCTCCAAGGAAGTCTTGTCCTTCTTAGATCTAGCTTGCTAGGAAATCCACCCACCTACCTAACTAAACAACCATTTTATATTTGTTTATCTTATCTACATGTCATCCTCCATATAAAAAGAGGAGTATCCACAATCATCTAGATTTACACATGCACAACACATCAGGTTCTACTAACCTTACCTCTCTTTCAAATTTTTAAACTTTCTTTCTAGGAAAAATAAACAAAATTTTAGTGAAACATTCTAGCATGCCCAATGGGACCCTTGAGTCTTTTCTTGGGTTCATGGTTTATATTTAGGTGCTCTTCTTCTTATTTTATGTTCATTTAAAAAAATCAAATTTTATTTTGGGTATAAAAATAACCTTTCATATATTATTTGCTTGCATAATTAGCTCACAGAGCAATTAATCAAGCAAATTAACCATAGCCTCACTTCTTTGCACACATAAGACCAAATCAAACATCAAACACTTGATATAAGGCCTAATTAGGGTTTCATCTCCTAGAGGTAAACCGTCACCCATTGGCTATTCCACTTAGAATTCATTACCAAGGGGAGAAACCAAAACTCAATTCTCTAGCTGAGTATAATCTATGGTATTTGATATATCTTGGCTAAGCACCTGACACCCTTATCACTATAGTGTGTGAAGTGAGGGGGTAGGCCCCAATATCAAGCCATGTATCATTTATACAAACCCCTTTGATTTCCTAAACTACCTAAAACCATCCTTATATTTCCTAACTAGTACCCTTTTCAAAGCTAAAGTTAAGTCATACTTCTAAAAACTTAAGGCATAAGCCACAAGAGAGACAAAAGGAACCTTAGGATTTAGCATGCTTTATTATGTGTTTTATCTTCTTTGAATTTTTTTCATCTTATATTTATTTGAGTTGTGAGGAATCTAACTCTCTTTGTAAATTTTATATCATCTTTCCTTCATCCACCTCATCTCTATTGCTTTGTTTAACGGGGAACACCCCTATGTTTTCTCCAAGAGATCCTAACATTGTTAAACTCCTAGAAGATAACCCTCTTTCCTTAGAGCATTGCCTTGCATCAAGAGCCACTTGTGCTCCCAAATTTACCTAAAACTAACCCAACCTTTCCTAAAACCAAAACAACCTTGCCTACAACCAACCCAACCTTACCTATAACCAACCCAACCTAACCTACAACAACCTCACCTACAACCAACCCAACCTCACCTATGACCAACCCAACCTAACCTAAAACCAACCCAACCTCACCTATGATCAACCTAACCTCACCTAAAATCAACCTAACCTTACCTATGGCTAACATATCCTTGCCTATAACCAAACCAACCCCACCTATAACTAATCAAATCTTAACTACCACTAACCAACAACCTCCCAATTTCTACTTGACCATTTTCATATCCAACCTCAACTAAAAATATATCAACCTCACCAATGTTTGGACTACCTATCCCACCCATCATATCAACCACCTCAACCTTATCAACCTTTAGACTACCTACACCAAACATCATATCAATTACCTAAACTTACTTTTTGGAAACCCTCTTTATCTCATAACCAAGACTTGGTCTATCCCCTTAGTCATCCAACTAATAACTACCAACCAAAATTTTCAAACCAACTTACCTTATCAAATTTATCAAACCAACCCACCTTATCAACCTAACATACCCTATCAACCTTATCAACCTTACCAATTCAACCCACCATACCTAACTTATCAAACATATCACACCAATCAACCTTATCAAATCCAACCAAAAACTATCAAGTAACCTTATCAAACCCACCAATTTTATTGAACCTACACAACCTATCAAATCAACCAAACTTGTCAAGTCAACCAACCAATTTTTTCAAATCAACCAATTATCTCACAATCTCAAGAGCCATCAATACGCCCTATTCTTAGGTAGTACACCCCATTGGGGGAATTTTGTGCCTCAATTCTTGACAAAATCTTGGATGCTTCTATCATTATAATTCTTCAAATCAAGTCCATCAATCGTTCTCTTCTAAAACCACTTTGGTTTATAGAGAATGATTTTTGTGTTTATCATCACACAAATAGATATGTGGTAGAAAATGTGGGTCTCTTAAGATGTTTGTCCAAAACCTTGTTGATCAAAAAAAGGCTCCAAAGGATATTCTTCATGTTCCCCCCAACCTAGCCTTAAATGTCTTTAGGTAATCCATCCCTAAATGTCTTCTTACACCCATTGTTTTGGAAACCCATAATCAAAGCCTTCAACACAATGAGGTCCCTTTATTACATTTGGTCCATAGTGAGCCTATAACTAAGGAAACCATAATCGAAACCCCAACCAAACCACTTGTTGACCAAGTTCAACCTTCCTAACTTCCTTTTTCCATAATCACTAAGGAAGAATCAACCTTAACCCAACCACTTGTTGACCAAATAGAACTTTCTCAACTTTCATTTAAAACCACAATTAAAGAAACCAACTTACCTCTTCCACTTCCCCTTTTAGTCGATCAACCTCAAACTAGCCTACCTCTTCCACTTCCCCTTTTAGTGGATAAGCCTCCAACCAACTTACCTCTTTCACTTCATGTTTTAGTGGACAAAACCTCAAGCCAACCCAACCTACCTCTTTCACCTACCATTTTTGTGGAGCAAACCCAATCTCAAAGCACCTCACCTATAACCAATCCAGCCTCACCTCAAACCAACCCAACCTCAACTATGACTAAATCAATCCAATTCCTATATAACCTATTCATTTTCATCTACCTAATGGAATTATCTTTGATTTAATTCCCTTTATAATAGGGTCAAATCTTTAACATCTTACCTCACCAATCGAACCAAATAAAAAAGTAAACCAAATCAACCATCTATACTATCTCCCTCAACCAATAAAACCATCTTATAAACTAAATCAATCAACCAAAATTAACCCAAATTTTAATCCAACCATAACCTACTCATATATCAACCCAAACAAACATCAACCCTTCATTCGAGATTTCTTAAATCTTAGTTATGATTTTATCCAAGCTACCCACACCATACATATTGGGATAACCAAACATTCTTATCTAATCAGTCTTTATTCCAAGATGGTGTTGCCAACATCATTTATATAACTGACACTCATCAAAATCTAATCCAATAATATTTCCCTCACCATAGCACCACTAGGGAGATTCTGCTTGAACCATCGCCTACAACTTAAACGCTATACCAACTAAAAACTAACAACTAAGAACCCTTGGGAGGCAAATGAATTCATCTTCATCCCTCATAAAACCTCTTTACTATCCAACATCCTCACTTGGGATCCTTTTCTCACCTTGACCATGCATGGAAAAGCAACTAGGGGAACTCTCCCTCTAAGAGGCTTTGTCTATTTATCAACCCAAAACTTTGCCTTAAGCAAATGACCAAATCAACCCTTGGTATTTTTGCCTCAACATACACCTAGTATATCCTAGCTTAGTACCCAACCAACCTACCTAACCAATGTTATCAAACCTATCAAAACAACCTTGACCTTAACCCAACCTTTAACCTCAAACCTAAGCAAGCCTTTAACATCAACCACACTTTTTAGGCCTATTTTGCTTAAAGCCTTGACCAATGGTGGTCATTGTTGAACCATCATCAATCTACCCTTAGACCTTTTTTACACTTCAAATATCAATCATCACCAATCTTTAGTAAACCATTGTTGGTCGACTACTAACCACTGATGGTCACTATCATAACTATAACCATACCCAAACTTTTAACTTTTCACTACCTAACCAATGCTTACCAAACCAAAACCAAAAAACATTATTGCTAACCAAAGTCTAGAAAAATATCACTTAACTAACCTTGCCTTTTTTCCTCTATCAATCCAACATCTTTTCCATGCCTAATCTAGTGTCATAAAGTAACTAGGGGACATATTCACTCTTGATTAGCTCAAACCATTTACATTTGAGTGTGGACCTAGGGCATATCAAAACCTAAACACCTCAATGCTTTACATTTACATCCATTCTTTTGTTAAACTAGGTTCTTAGTTATCTTGTGTTTAACTTAATCTCATCCCTTGTTTTCTACCACCTTTATTTCTTTATTTTATGGACAACTGATTAAAATAGGATCATGTGATTATCTATCATAGCCTTAGCCCAATATTAAGCATGGGTAATAGGGCTCTACCTATGGCATGATTCTCATGGAAAATTTTCATCCCTTATAAGATGAATCCCCATGGTTGTTGTCGCTTAAACCTCTTTCACCAATCATAACCTTCATATGATATGGTTTTGCCTACATAAAGGAGAACCTTAAACCTATATAGACTCGTCAATGTCTAAACCAACATAATATTAAATTTGGGATACCAAATATCACTTGGGTCAAAAATATATAGCATTGTAGACCACTTCCTTTAAGGATAGCTACTGAAATCTATCAAAATTTACTAAAAAAGATAGACTGCTCCCTCGAAGGATAGCTATCACACATAAATAAATCCAAATATTAGACCACTCCCTTGAAGGATGGATAAGTCAAAATTATGTCAAGAAATCACTTGGAATATTTCCACATTGATCAGCTTCCCAAACCCATCAAATAATAAAAAAATCAAAAGACCTAAAGTCAAAAACCATAAGCAATCCCAAGAAAGCTTCAATCTGCTTTCACATATCATTTGTAGACTTCTCACCTTGATCGATTTATGCCAAACTTAGAGCATGGAATTGTCTATAATGGTTCCTAGGTCACCTATAAGAGGGTTAAGTTGTCCCCATAAGAAGGTTACACTACCATATGTCCACCTACCATTCATCTCTACCCTCTACAAATCAAGGGATTTTGAGCTTACTTGACACTACGTGCTCAAGTTACTTATTTTAACCAATGAAATAACATAAATGCAAAGCATACCAAGGGTTTATGTTCTTAATCCCACCCATCTTTCAATTTTATTCTTTACCAACTAGAGCATTTAACCTCTTCCTTGTACTTTCATGACCACCCAAGAAGGTGTATGTCTTCCCCTTTTGAGTCATTGAAACCCAACCAAACTTTTTTAAGTAGCCACCCCACCAAAACTATGCACCTATTGGAGAGCACCTTACTCTCCACCAACCATGTACCTATCAAAGAGAACCTTATTATCCACCAATCAACCAACCAAGTAACCTCAACCTTGGTCATTTTGGCCTACCTTTCAAACTTTTTGTGACCAACCTTGCCTTAATCATTTTGACCGCACTGACTACCTTACCATACTTGACAACTTTAAACTACCTTTTGTGCCCAACCATTTAGGTGCCTCAAAGCATAACCCTTTGTGGTCCTGACACTTGTGACCATTTTTTTCTTCTCAAGATCACATCCTACCTTGGATACCTATGAATACATCAACCTTACCTAGGAGACTTGAGTTTATAGGAGTAACACATATCAGTTATGCCTAACATTGTGGCCTAGTTAGCCTGTCACTTGTCCTTCTAGTACCAAACCTTATTTACCATCTACCTCAAATATGGAAACATAGTTTATGCATGATCTATGATATCACACTTAGTCACATTTTATACACCTATGTTCTCTTAAATTCCTAACTAAACAAACTAACCTTGTCACCCACCTATCACTTACCAAACCTCAGGTCGACCCAATTTTTGGAACCCTGATAACATGACAAATTTTTTCATAGTGACTTGAGTTTATAAGTGCACCCACATCTGCTATGTCTAAATGCAGTGTCTTGGTTCACTTATCACTTGTCCTCCTTACAACAACCTATTTTACTAATCTATCCAGCTTACCCATTTTTTTCATCCACTTATACACTTGTCAAATCCACACTTAATTTTGTTTCACCTCATCAAATCCCAATTTGAGGGGGAACACATCTTCCCATACTTGGGGCATCCAACCTTCTACCAAGCTTCCATTTTTGTTTTGCATCTTATTAATACAAACTACATAACAAAAAGGGCCAAAATGTAGACACTAGAAAACCATACACCATGGCTCTAGATGTTGCATTAACCTTTAAACCACCTATGCCTATTAGTCACACATCCTCATGCCCCTTTAAATACCCACAGACCATTTTCTAATGCCTTTACTTCTAGTCATTATTAGAATTGGCTAAATTTATCCAATTTTGAATATGTCTCCTCAACCACTGATTGTCTACCCTCAATCACTGATGGTCTCCCATTGACTATTGATGGTCTACCCTATACTATCAATGATTACGTAATACAACCAAAAACTCTACCTCAATGCATGATCAAAGGATTTAACTATAATTGAGTCATGGATTACTAGTCATCTAATTTTAGTCCTTTATTTACATGATTAAATGCATGATTAGACTATTTGATAAACTATTTATTAAACTCTTCATTTTAAACTCCCTTTTTTCTATATTAAGAGATAAAAAGGAGGATCATTGAAGGGGGAATAATTTTGGTGTGAGATATTGACTCCTAAGTAAATCTAAAAGATTCCCATCTAAACTATAACCTAACATAGATTTGGAAGGCATTTCAACATCTCCACACAAAGTATTTGGCTACCATCACTCTACCCACATATCTCTAGGATCCCAAGCAACTTCACCTTCACTCTAGGACTTTTTTAGGCCATCAAGATACATAAATCTAAGTATCTTACTCTTATTCTAAGTTTAGTTATTTATTTTCAATAAGTTTAGAGCTTGTATCTACTTTCACCTCTCCCCCTAACCTCTTCATCACCTAAAGCCAATCTATCAAAAACCCATAATGACCATTGATGGTTAGACTTAACCACTAATAGTCACTTATCAACCATCGATGGTCAGCCTTGATCATTAATGGTTACCAGTGATCATCGATGGTCATGTTGTAAATAATTTTAACCAAAATAGTAAACATTTATCAATCAACAACCTCAACCAAAATCTATATTTCCTTAACTTCTATCACTACACAGAATCAATAACAATAACCCAACCATACCTGAACCATGCCTTGATAGCTTAGCATTCATTTTAATGTTAATTTTTTCAAGCAAGAATTTCTTTAAGTATTTATTTCTTTTGATTAATCACTTTCATTATATTATGTAGCCCTTCTTATCAGTAGCTTTCTTAACATTAACTTTTCTAAAACTTGGATTGATAGCCTCCAAAGAAGTCTTGTACTTCTTAGATCTAACTTGATAGGCAATCCACCCACCTACCTGACTAATCAGCCATTTTCTAGTTATTTCTTATATATAGGTCATCCGCCCCAGACAAAGTGGAGTATCCACAATCATCTAGATTTATGTATGCACAACACATCAAGTTTTACTAACCTTACCCCTTTTTCAAGTTTTTTAACTTTATTTCTAAAGAAAATAAGTAAAATATTAGTGAACCATTAACCTCCTCAAATCATAATCAAAACCAAAATTGAGGTGCGAGCCTAAGTAAGAATCCTAACCAAGTCCATGCATAAGAATTTGCACTAGCTTAAATTAGTAACTATGATACATCTAAATCATACAACTACAATAAGAATAGTGTTGGTAATGGAGTAATTAAGTCATATCATGTCCAAATGGTGCAAACACTATTTATTCAGCCTATGCCAAAAATATAGCTTATTCTTAATTAGTATCCTAACTAACAACTACATCCTACATAACAACCTAGACCAGCGCTTCAAATGCATCAACCACTACCCTTACAAACCCCACCTCTAAGAATGAGACCCACTCCTAGATTCTTTAGTGACCTTGGTGAGCCCATTGAAGTAGTGTTACACAAGCTATCCATGGCCAACATGATTAGTTGGTCAATCACAAAGCACTATCCTAAGGACATACCATATCTAGACTAGTACATAGAGCATGAGTTTTAAGAATACCATTGGTTCCATAGATATTCTATATGTTGTTATGTGAAATTGAAGCACCTCATTGAAAATATAATAGAAAATGGGGAGATTGCATTGGATAATAAAGCATTTACATCCAATCAAGATCTGAATATCTACCAAAACCCTTTTCCACACAATAAAAATAACATTAACAATTAATAATAGTAACAATGAAGACCACAACAACAACAAAATTAGTCACAACAATAATGTCAATTGAATGGGAGGAACCAAGGCCAAAATGACCCCAACATCCAACATGATTACCACACAGTTACACATGACTACAATAAAGTTATAGGTCATATTATAGGAGGTCACATTTCTACTATTACCATTAGTCCTATACTAAGTGATAACAGACCAAGACTATTGCCTAATAATTCCAATCAACCTACCTATGATAGTAATCCTTCCTTGACCTAGGACCGTATCCAAGTGCAACAACTAGGGATTACTATTTTAAGACCTTATATTTATAACTCGTCATTATCCTATAACCATAGCCAAGTGCACTAACAATTAAGACTTATCCTATCTGGCTCATCTCCATCATCATCAAGTTATAATAATCGTGTATCCAATCTGGATGTGTAATCACAACTCGATAGTCAAAGATTACCATACCAAGCCCATAGCCTCCTCCCAATGACCTTATCCAGCCTACTATGATGGCTAGGAGAAAGCCATTTACCAATGTTAATAAAAAGCCATATGATATTATGGAATAAATTTAGAAGACACCTGCATAATTTTTCATCTTATATTTGTTGCATACATCTACTATCCATAAGAATATCCTAATATAACTCCTAGGTCAATCCCAAGTTCCAAACAACATAAGCTTAGACAAATTTCAAGCTTTGGTTGGACACTTAGCCCTAGGCCAATAGTTGACCTTTGACCAAATTGATATGGTGTGCCTTGGCCCTCTCCATAACAACCCTCTCTACATTGAAGTTGTCATAACACAACACAAAGTCAAACATATCCTCAGGGATAATGGATTTGGCATGAATATTATGTCTCTAAATCTCATCAATAATTTGGGATATATAGTAGCCAATCTATAGCTATAAATTATCACTATAAAAGCCTACAACAATGAAGAATGGTAGTCACAAGGAACTATAAGCTTTCCAATGATTGTTGGGCCCTTGACCCATGATACACTTTACCATTTTCTAGACCTAGAACTATCATACAATTTGCTATTGGGTAAACCATAGATATATGATATTCATGCAATTATTTAGACATTGCACTAGTGTCTTAAATATTCTCACTCAGGATTGGAGGTCACTATCCATAGAGATCTATATCCATATAAACAATGCAAACATTTAGAGGTTGAGTATGAAAGTTATAACTACTGCTTTGGCCTAGACCCAGTATCTAAGAAGGAAAATACAAAGAGATAGTTGTTAACTTTTAAAAGGCCAATTATATATACCCAACTACCCTTTCCCCATCTTCACATATTCCTCTTATAATGTGCAATCATTTTACCATATCGAACAATGGTCTAGGAGAGTATTTGACCCATGACACATTCTATATTTCCAAGCTTCCACAGAACCCAAAGTCCTTTGGAAGATCAAAATCTCAACCACCTTACATGGAATGGTGATGAAAGGGAAAAGGAAAGATTCTTATCCCAACACCTATCATTTTCACATTGTTCTCTTACCAAGAAGAGGACCCACTAGCCAATGATGATTCCTAGTTATACAATGATAAATTGGCCAATTTCTACAAAAGTGCCAAATATCCCATCCCCAATAGGATCATGAATAATGAATCCTATGAATGAGGAGGTCTGGGGAAAACTAGCAAGGTACTCTTAAGCCTATTTATATTAATAAATATAAAGGAACTTATGGTATTATATTTAAATCACCTGGGGATGACCCCATATATCTCATTCATGTTACAATGCCAATGACTAGTGATGATGATGTTGATAGCAAAATAGAGTTCAATCATATCATTTATGAAGACCTTTCCAATACCAACCTATTTGACCCTCATACCATTTGCACCATTACCATCATAATTCAACATTCCATTATTTTCCTTTATCATCCTCAACGTATAGACTGGGACCAACAAGAATCCATAGTGCCTATAGATAATTTTGAGAATGATGAGGCCTTTTGTGATTTTCTAGGCCTAAGATATAATGTTCAATTGGGAAACCAAAAATAAGTGTTCTCTATAAAATTTGATCCTATAACCTATTTTGGAGAATAAGTGAACACCCTTAGCCAACAATAAAAGAATAAAACATTGAGGTCCCAAAGTGAAAACCTCTTTGAGGTGATTTTGGACTAGGGTAAAAGTAAAGAGAAAGGCCAGTCTTTTGGTGAAAAGTTGTTTCATGCACCATTAAATGGGAGTGTTCACCTTTCCTCAAATGAAGATCAAGATACCACCAATGATGAACTTGTTTTCGGGTTCAAGTTTAGTTCAGTAAAACAATATTCCTTTGATTGAATTGCCTAAGAATTTGCAATAGTATTTGTGACATGGTCATCATTACCATTGGGAGACTCAAATTCATCTTATTTAAGAGAGATTAAAGAATTAGTCCAACTAAAGGAATTTGGCATTGTAGGCCATTTAACATCCTTACTAACCATTTTAGAGGATGGGTTGACTCTCATAGTAGAAGATACCATGAAAGTTAACATCAAGACTCTAAATGACCCAAAGTGGATCAAATTAGGTGTGTCCCTCACTGAGGAGGAACATGAATATTTTATAACCATTTTGAGGGAATTTGTTGACATCTTTACTTGGGCTTATTTAGACATGCTATGTTTGGACTCCACCTTGGTTTTACACCACCTTGTTATACATCCTGATGCCGAACTTATAAGTATAAATTGTGAAAGATGCATCCTCATATTCTTGTATTAGTAAAGAAAGAGATGGAAAAAAATTTGGAAGCAAGATGCATCTGACAAATCAATAATTCAAAGTGGATCTCCAATGTTGTGCCTATTTGTAATATTCTAAAGGGATCAAAATTTTCACTAATTTTAAAGACATCAACAAGGCCTATCCTAAGGATGAATTTCCTCTATCAAATATTGACAAATAGTTGACTCCATAGCTAGTTATGAAATGCTTTCCCTCATGAATGGAATTTCAAGATACAATCATATTAGGATTATGCTAGAATACCAACACAAGACAACATTCTCCACTTCTTGGGGAATGTTTTGTTGTTCGGTTATGTCATTTGGCCTTAAATATGTTGGGGCCATATACCAAAGATCCATGACCATCATATTTCATGATATGATGCATGACATTATTAAAGACTATGTCAATGACATATTGGGTAAATAAAATACCCATGTTAACCATCTAGCTGAACTATGAAGGATATTTGAAAGGCTTTATGAGTACAAGGTCTAATTGAATCCCAAGAATTGCATCTTTAGTGTCACTTCAGGAAAAAAATTAGGATTTATTTTCTCTCATCAAGGCACCAAAGTTGATCCTACTAAGGTACAATCCATTATAAAGATGCTTCCACCTTCTAATTTAAAGTAGCTCCATAATTTGTAGGGCAAAATCTAGTTTATCATATGCTTAATTTTGTAGTTGGCTGATAACTTCCATCCTTTCACTCACTTATTAAAGAAAGGTGTTACATTTATTTAGGATGAATAATTCTATAAAGCCTTTTAGTTCCTCAAGGAATATCTTACCCATCCACCTAATCTATTATAACCAATCTTGGGGAGACCATTTTTATATACCTATCTACCATCGATAATGCCCTGAGGGCACTTTGGCTCAGCATTATGATAATGGAAAATAACATGTTGTGTACTATCTAAACCATACACTGGTCATGTAAGATCATAATTATATACTAATATAAAAAGCTTTTTTAGCTATAATATTTTCATCCTAGAAGCTACATAATTACATGCTTAATAACAAAATGAAGTCATTGAAAAATTAGATCCACTCAAGTATCTACTATCTAAGATAAATTTACAAGGTCACATGGCTAAAAGGATTATGCTACTAAGTGAGTTCAAGATTGAATGCATAAATTAGAAATCCATAAAGGGGTAATTACTTGTAGACTAGCTCGCTAAAACTCCCCTTATAGATACCAAACCACTCACTTTTCATTTCTTAGAAGAATCCATTATGACCATCATAAAAATAGATCCTAAAGAGCACCACTAGAAGCTATATTTTGATGGGTCATTGACATCACATGTATTAGGGGCAAGCCTATTTTTTATTACACCATAAGGGGATCTCATTCCCAAATCATTCTATATCATCTTTCCCTGTACTAATAACATGGTTGAATATAAAGCACTCATTATCGAGATTCATCAAACATTACAATGGAATATTTAGCGTCTCATAGTTTATGGTGATTCTCAATTAATCATCAATAATGTTATAGACCACTTTTAGACCAAAGATGATAAGCTAGTACCATATAAGGCCATGGTGAACACTCTCAAACAACAAATTATCAACATACAGTGTGAACACATATATCAAGCCCATAAAAAGATAGTGGATGCCATGGCCATCATTGGTTCTTTGATTTGTAACATAGATAAGACAAAAGAATATAATTTCCTCATTGAAAATATCATAGCATCTACTCATAAACTTTTGATCATCACTATGATCTATGATATTGTTGGTCCCAACTCTATTTGGTACTTAGACCTATATAATTAGCTTCACAATCACATCATACCACTATACTTATCATGTAAACAATAAAAGGCCTTTACCCACCAAGCTTCTCGCTATACCTTACTCATTCCAACCCTTTATCATGGAAGCTTTGATGGAGCTCTATTTATTTGTTTAACTTTGGTATAAGCAACATTAGCATTACAGGAAGTTCATGAAGGACTATGTGGAGCCCACACCAGTGGGGTCATCTTAGCTAAAAGCTCCTATGAACTGGTTACTATTGGCCAACTATAGAAGCATATGTAGTTGCTTATGTCAAAAGGTGCAACAAATGTCAAAGGCATGCCAATTTGATTCGTGCCCTACCCAAAACACTCAAACCAATTCTTACACCATGGTTATTTTCAATATGGAGAATTGATCTCATTGATAATATTAACCCTACCTCATCTGATGGCTATAACAACATCCTTATTGCTACTGAATATTTCACTAAGTGGGTTGAAGCTATACCCCTCACTTACATAAATAGAAAATAGATTTCCAAATTTATCTTTAACCATCTTATCTATCTCTATGGCATCCCATCTGACATTATATATGATAATGGTAGATCTTTTAAAAATAAAGATGGAAAAACACTTTGTGTCGAGTATAATATCACCCAACATTTTTCTACACATATTACCCCCAAGGTAATGGTTAACTAGAGGCATATAATAAGACCATTGTCAATATCCTTAAAAACATTATCAATGATAGTGGTCATGATTAGCACTTGCAAATGTTCTACACCCTCTAGGTATACTGTGTTAGAGGTATAATCACTTAGAGGGGGGTCTACACCCTCTAGGCATACCGTGTTAGAGGTATAATCACTAAGAAGGGGGGTGAATTAGTGATGCAAGATGATCCAATTCAATTCCCAAATCTTAATTATTTAGCATACATCAACTTGATCAAGCAACATAAACATAAAATTGCATACATCCAAAGCATACATCACATGAACACATCAAATATGTGGGAAACCATATTGGTGGATAAAATCCACTAAACCCTAAAAAATGGACTCTAGTCCTATAAAATAATATCCAAAACTTATACCAACATTAATTGATTAAGGAACACCCAACCCTTAGTTTAGTGAGACACCAATCCCACAAGGAGCTACAGCCCCTATCTAGCTGAGCATCCATAACAACTATACCTTTAGGAAGATTTACCTTGAAAGGAGGAAACAACCCCCTAGGAAACCAAGCACCCACTTAGCTACCAAATTATATCACCTTGAACACCTATTTCTACTCTTCAACTGATGATGATCACCTTTCTCTGCACTCTTCACCTCTAATCTCTCTCAAGCTAATTCTAGAGCTAACTTGCTCAAATTGCCTCTTCTAGGCTCATTAGGTCCAATTATTTATGTGTCCTCCTACATCAACTTAATCATATAAGCATGTCTAATCTTTTTCATACTCTGATGGTCCTAGTTGTACTATACCTTCTCTTTCAAAGGTTCTCTCCTTCACTTGAATCCACACATTCACAAGCATAATTAGTCCAATTAGACCTTGTACTTATACCACTCCCTTCCTTTAACCCATCTTGGTTGGCCAATATTATTTACATATTTTAAACACACTTCTCATAGGTCTACTAATATATCATTAACCCCAAACCACCATTAGGTCTTGGTGAGACTTAAAACAATTGGGCCTTCATACTCACACGTTACATGTGAGACTACTTGGACCACCTTCATCCTTTACCAATTATTTGAACACATAAAACCTATCTATAGTATACCCTTGATTACTCCCATATGGTTCCATTCCATCTGTAACACCAACTTGACACTTGAACCTACCAATTATGTCTCCTCACTCTATAGGCCTTCACATACAAAAAACATAGTCTCAAATTTCTAAAGAAAATACTCAAATATTTTACGTATCCATATGATTATATAACATGGGTGAAACATTAAATACATTTTATACACATATATGTTCTTTAGACACTTCAAAAAAATATAAGACTCAAAACAACTCTCTCAAAATGACCACTCAGACTGGTCATATATAGTCAAAGTACAATCAAGCTAATTTAACTCTCCATATTTGATCATGGGTAAAATATGACAAAAAATGCCTTATAATAAGTATTATAGATGTATATAACATATCCATACTCATTTTTATTCTTAAATTATACTTATAACACCTTTAACTTACCTCTATAAGATGGTCACTGAAACTGCTAGTGCATTCAACAAACACAATCAACTTCTAAGCATTTGTTCACATTGAATATGGATTGGTAAAACCTCCAAAATCCACATATATGGTCCTCATGGAGTCTATAACACTATAAAATATATATTTCATCTTTAAAAATCAAAATACTATCAATAATAACTCAATTATCCTTCTTGGGTCACTTGTATAACATAGTCAAACACACAATCAACTTTGGAACTCAATATCTACAATTGTATGAATAATAAAATCTTATAATAAAATTTTATAGATTTACAACATTTAATTTTACATCACCTTCAAATTCATCTTGGATCAAAATATATTAGCAAAAGACTACAAGCTAGTTTTTCCCTTTGCTAATTCAAATGCCAACGGTCACTAGTTAAACATCTAACAATTTGTCTTTATCTCATGCTCCCTAAATTGTTTTATCAAATTAATTATGTATATATTCTCAAAATTATCCTTATATTTACCTTGCATCACTCACCATTTATCTTATATCCTTACTTCCATGATCATGACACTTGGTAGTTATGCATGGCTTCTATGCACATTAGCTATTTGACTCAATGTACTATGTCAATCTCCATATGCACAAAAACCTATGAGCCATTGATATTATACTCAAAATCCATGATTGAGACACTTATCAATAGGGTATGAAATATTATTAATGACTTCATGGACATCTTTGGATATTTTAAATGCTCACCATAGATTTGTCTTGACTATTTGACCCCAGACTTCAATGTAGTTAAACTTGACAGTCTCTGGTCTATCACAGTCTACTAGAGAAACTTTTAAGTTTTATATCTTGAAATATAAAATAATTCAAGACTTAAAATATTTATGATACCTTCTTGGCATTATAGACAACATCTCCATGAAAACCTTCGACCAATGTTAACTTTCTAAGTAACTACACTAAAAAAACAACATTGTTGGTTCATTCATATATGCATGACGTGCAGTGATGGTCTGGCTTATTTTAAGATAGAATATACATGTTTCTCTTTCCAAATGATCAAATGACACACCAAGATATCTACGGATGCCTCAAAATTTCTTCTTTGTCCTCACAGACCTACATATGTGCCATATTTCTCCAATCTATCAAAACACAACTTCTTTATCATTCATGTACTAATACCACATGCTCTTTTTGACAATGAGGACAACCTAAGACATCAATTACCATGATCAATAATCTCCCCCTTTTTCATTGATGTCAAAACACCCTTAGAATGACTTTTTACTCATTTAAAATTCTTCATTCTAATCTTTCTCCCCCTTTCACATTAATGACAAAGGGTCTCTTCCTCAACATGCCAACAGTCATTCCTCAACATTATGTATGAATTAAAATACTATTTAATATTCTCAAGATGCTTACATACTTTCAATCATACGAATCAATTTCTCCCTCTTTGACATGCACCAAATTGAACTTGGACTTCTCTGATCCCTAAACCTGATAAACTACTCATGGATCCTAGAAATATCCCCTTAACATTATTCACATCTCTTCATTCCTCTCAAACTATCTCAATTAGCTCCCCCTAAATCCATGCTTCACCTAGATCATGACATCTTCAATGAGTCTCCTCAATGAGCTAGGTATTTTTATGTAATATAATATTTTAAAAACTCACCATCCTTGATTAGACACCAAGATATCTTCATTTCTTGCTTGAAGATCT
The DNA here is from genome assembly GCA_037957365.1 of Torreya grandis. Lineage (NCBI taxonomy): Eukaryota > Viridiplantae > Streptophyta > Pinopsida > Cupressales > Taxaceae > Torreya > Torreya grandis. The sequence continues at coordinate 841,569 of JARHVA010002271.1, forward strand.
TACACACATAGATTCATTATTTACCAATTTGACCAACTAGACCATATTTTAAAGATTTGACCAAAACTTTAACTTTCAGATCACTATCCTTGAATATATCTTCTGAATCATTCCATCATAGTACTTTGGAGTAGATTGATAAAAATCATTGTTCCCCCTTAGCCAAGCACATTTTCAAAAGATATTTCTTATCCTCAAACATCAACCAAGGCTCAATTATCATCCACCATGCTTATTCTTGCTATCAAGTCTCTCCTAAAGCATAGGGAGAGACACCCCTTTGACATAGTGAGAATAAAAGTCCTAGAACTCAATATACTCCCATATCTCCATAATCTCATTTAAATTGTAGTCCTACCTCATCACCAAATTGAGTTTGAATGGATCATTGACTTCATTCTTTGCTTCAAAGTTGTCAACAAATCATGGCAAAAAAACCATCTTTGATCTCAATCTGATCTCTCCTAATAAACTTAGGTCTCCAAATCCATGTTTAATCTCTTCATTGCATTCTAGGAGCTCCATATCCTTTGATATACCTTGAGAATCTATCAACCTTATTTTAATAGGATTTTTTAATGTGACCAATATGATGACAATTGAAATAAACAACATTATTCATACCTTTTGTTTGATGATGACTATAAACTACTTTTGACAAGTTGCTTTTCCTCTTACACTCTCTAGCTGGTCTTCTTTTTTGCACTCTAAGAACCTGATTAAACTTATCTTGACTTGATGGTCTTTGCTTATAGAACCTATCAATGTGGCCAACTTTTTGACAATTATATAAAATAATATCTTGCATACCTTTTTCTTGAATATGGTAGTGATCTCCCTTTGAATTATTGCTTCTTCTTACATATTCCTTTGCTTTATGACCAACAAGATGACAAACAAAAAAATGGCCCATAAAATATTTGGCATACCTTAAAGCATTTAGATATTTGATTGGATTCTTTCTTTTTCTCTTGACCTAGTCTAACTTATTATCTTTCATGCTACCATCCTCTTTATCTTTTTATGATTTCTTTTATTCTTATTCAATCTTGCTTATCTTGATTATGACATTTTCATGCTCATCCTTTAGAAAAACAAGATTAGTCTTTAATTGAGCACATTCATCTTCTCTATCTCTCATGCTTGAACTTGCATCTTCTAATTGAATTCTAAGATCTTTGATGGTCTCCTTATCCTCCTTAGCTCTTTTGGCCATGTCATCTTTCAATTTACATGCTTGTTATCCCATAGACTTGATCAATTATTGATTCTTCTTTTCCTCTCTTATGGATTTTCCTAAAAAATTATCCTCAAGAGATATGACTTGTGCTTCAAGAACTTTGATCATATTCTTAATTTTATGATTCCTCTTATTTTAATCCTTCAGTTCACCAAGTGTACTCATGAGCTCAACTTATAGATCAAATTCTTCTTCCTCTCTATCATAGAACTCTTCTTCTTATCTATTGTTATGGCAAACTTATTCATCAAACATGATGATCTTTTCACCCATATTATACCTTGGATCACCTTTAAGTGGTTACACTTGCAAAGAAGGTCCTGCTCTGATACCAATTGATAAAGTTATAATCATTGAGAAGGGGTTGAATAGTGATGCAAGATAATCCAATTCAATTTCCAACTCTTAATTACTTAGCATACATCAACTTGATCAAGTAACATAAACATGAAAGAACATACATACAAAGCATATATAATAGCATACATCACATGAATGCATCAAATATGTGAGAAACCCTCTTGGGAAATAAAACCCATTGAACCCTACAAGATGGACTTTAGTCCTATAAAACAAGATCTAACATTTAGACCAGCACTAATTGATCAAGGAACACCCAAACCTTAATTTAGTGAGACACCAATCCCGTAAGGAGCTATAGCCCCTATCTAACTAAACATCCATAACAAATAAACCTTTAGAAAGATTTAACTCTCAAAGAGAAACCAACCCCCTAGGCAACCAAGCACCCACTCATATACCTGAATAGATCACTTTGAACACTTGTTGCTACTCTTTAACTGATGATGATCACCTTTTTCTACACTATTCACCTCCAATTTCTCTCAAGCTACCTCTAGGGATAACTTGAACAAACTACCTCTTTTAGTATCATTAGATCCAATGACCTGTGTGTCCTCCTACATCAACTTGATTAGATAAATATCTCTAATATTTTTCATACATTGATGGTCCTAATTGACTTGTACCTTCTTTTTCAAGGATTATCTCTGCTTGAATTCACACATTCACAACAAGCATAATTAGTCCAATTAGACCTTGTACTTATACCACTCTCTTCCTTTAACCCATCTTGGTTAGCCAAGATGATTTACATATTTGAACCACACTTTTCATAGGTTGGCTAATTCCTCATTATCCCCAAACCTCCATTAGGTCTTGGTGAGACCTAAAATAATTAGGCCTTCATACTCACACGTTACATGTGAGACTACTTGGACCACCTTCATCCTTTACAAATTCTTCAAAAACATAAAAAATGTCTACAATATGCCCTTGATTACTCCCATATGGTTCCATGCCACCTATAACACCAAATTAACACTTAAACCTACCAATTAGGTCTCATCACTCTTTAGGTCTTCACATACATAAAACACAGTCTTAAACTTTTGAAGCAACTACTCAAATATTTTACATATCCATATGATGAAATCACATGTGTGAAACCTTTAGGACCTCTATTACACCTCCATGTGATTTATAAACTTCAACACATGCTCTAAGAACTCAAAATAACTCTCTCAAAATGACCACTCGGACTGGTCATATATAGTCAAGTTATTTTGACTCTCCATATCTGATGAGGGGAAAACTATGAAAACCAATGCCTTCTCATAAGTCTTAGATACTTTTACAACATATCCATATTCATTTTATTCTTCAATTCTACTCAAAATACCTTCAACATACCTCTGCAAAATGGTCACTCAAATTGCCAGTGCATTCAACAAATACAATCATCTTCTATGTATTTGTTTATATTGAATATGGATTGGTCAAACCTCTAAAATCCACATAGATGGTCCTAATGGAGTCTAGAACACTCTATAATATATATTTCATCTTGAAACATCAAAATAATATCAAAAATAACTTAATTAACCTTCTTAGGTCATTTTCAAAACATGGTCAAACACACAATCAACTTTGGAGCACAATATCTACAACTATACAAACAATCAAATCTTCTAATCAACTTTTCTATATGTTCCTTGAATTCCCTTACAAATTTTCCTTCTATATCAACTTAAAATTCATCTTAGATCAAAATACATTATCAAAATACTATAGACTAGTTTTTCCCTTTGCTAATTCAAATGCCAATGGTCACTGGTTAAACGTATGATCATTTGTCTTTATCTTATGCTCCCTAAAAACTTTGATCAAACATGCTCTATCAATCTCCTCAAAAGTAGCCTAGTATTTGCCTTCAATCACTCACCATTTATCTTAGATCCTTATTTCCATGATCATGCCACTTGGTAGCTCTATGTGCCTTCTATACACATTGAATATTTGATTCAATGCACTTTGTTGATCTCCATTTGCATGAACACTAGCGAGTCATTGATCTTCTACTCAAACTCCATGATTAAGACAATTTTCAATATCACATACAATCTTATAAACCATTGAAATTTTAATTCATGTGAGTCATTGGATCTTTTTAACGCTCACCGTAGATCTATCTTGACTATTTAACCCCAGACTTCAATGTAGTTAAACTTGATAGTCTCTAGTCCATCACAATCTGCTAAAGAAACTTTTAAGGTTTATATCTTGAACTATAAAATAATTCAAGACTTCAAATCTTTATGTAACCTTCTTGACACTATATACAACATCTCTATGAAAACCTTTGACCACTATTGACTTTTTGAGTACCTGCACTAAAAGCACAAACTATCGGTTCATTCATATCTACATGATGTGCAGTGATGGTTTGTATTCTCTTAAGCTATAATATGCATGTTTCTATTTTCAAATGATCAAATGACACATCAAAACATCACCAAGACATCTATGGATGCCTCACAACTTTTTTTTTGTCCTTAAAAACCTACACATGTGCCATATTTATCTAAGCTATCAAAACATAACTTCTTTCTCATTCATGTACTAGTACCACATGTTCTCTTTAACATCAATGACAACCTAAGACATCAATGACCATGCTCAACATACCTTACTAATTACCATACTCCAACAGGATCCACTCCATCTTCCCTAATCTATAAAACTAAGGCCATTCTTCCCATCAAGTTTGAGTTACCTTCTTTGTGTATCTTGTTGAAATACATCCTAGATGATGAAGTTTACAGAGTATCTCTCCTGTAAGAGCTAGAGTTAATTGAAAAAAAGTGCATAGATGTTGTAAACCATCTTTAGGCATACCATAATCAAATTTGTGGTAAATATAACCAATGAGTCAAACACAGAGAGTTTGATCTTGGTGATCTTGTTCTCAAAGAAAATCAAAATAACACCACAGTCAAGAATAAAAAAGGCAATTTCAAGCCTAATTGGCATCATTGTCACAAATTTTGGCTTTGGATCATATATGATCGCTATAGTAGATGGAGATAAACTTGATGAACCCATGAACATCATGCATTTCAAGCATTATTTCACTTGAGAAACTCGAAGTATTGTCTATGAGGCTCATTTATGTCATCCCATATTATCATCTTCCTTGTATTATACTATATACCATTTCTACCATACCTTCACTATTGACCAAATTTATTTTTACCCTCCCTCCCAACCCTTTTAACCTTGGTTCCATTCTATTAGTTCTATGGGCACCTTCAACAATTGGATTTATATGAAAATTTTAATAGCTGATTTAGTATTTTAGATAGATGTAGTATCTTGGACTAATATGACAGTAGTTTGTTAGTTGCATCCTTCATTTTTTATTTTATTTCATTATGAGTGCTACTACTTATATCACCTTTGGGAAAATCAATATCATTGCCTCGTGCTATTGTTTCCTAATTATAACCACCTATGGGAAAATTACGGGCAACACCTTTATCATACATTGCCACATAACCTTGCCATTATTATGTTATATTATGTCATTTACCTAATTCAAGAGATTGATTTTACCTATTCAAATCCTCCATTGAAAGGCATAACTATAGTGACTTGACGTCTCATTATAGGACTATGTAGGCATCGCTCAATTCATGTTGAGGTCAACGCAGACACCCTTTTTCCCAAACTCTCACCATTTTATGAGTAACCTAAGATATACTCAAGCTATTTTATGAGTTGTATCATAATATCTCATAATTTTGGATTGAGTTAAGATGTTTTTAAAATTATAAAAACATTTATAAAAAAATTGGAAAATCTCAAAAATCACACAATCATGAAAATTGGATTAAAATATCCACATGAGATATAAAGCCATCAAATTTTTTGGGATGGGCCATCTTGCTTGTTCAATTTATTTATAAACCACCTTAGTCTCTTTTCCTCACATTTATAGTATAATTACATTATCCAAAGGTTCGCATGGACTATGTAGGTAGCAATTAGATGCATGGGGTATCTCAGGTTAGCTTGGTTTCACCTTCCTTTCTTTTTGACCACTTCTTTGCCTTAAGGTTTTTGGTAATAATAGATATTTCATAAATAACCACTTTTCCTTTAGTTTCCCCATCCTTATTGGCCTTATCCATACGCTCTCATTGTTATGTGAATTTATATTGTGAGCATTATGTATTTAACTTTGATACATTAATAACCACTTGGATTCATTTTATGCTCTCACCATTTTACGAGAAATTATTTCCAATGCTCTTGTCATTTTTTGAGTCTTCATTGTGTGCATTGTTGATTTTAATTAGATTCCTTATGACACCCTTGGCCTTTTCTTATGCTCTAATCATTTTGTGAGACCATTCTCATATTCCTCTACAACGTAATCATGTTTTCTTGATCATCATTTTCTTCTATCCCATATACTGGGAGAACTACATTTGGCCTAAATTTCATGTTGGATTTTGCATCCATTTAACTATGTAGGTAGCCTCCACTTGCCTTGTGCATCTAGATTGATCTCGGCTACCCCTTCCTTATATTCTATCCCCCCTATTTTGTTTATTTTGTTTCATTGCCCCCTATAGCCCAAGGGAAATATTTATCATTATATTATGTGTCATTATTTCTCTATAGCCTAGGGGAAACCTTGTGCCATTTTTATTTCCTGGTTCTACTTGTATCATTGTTGTCTATCTTGGGGGTCACCTTATCACCAAGTATAACACCTCTATTACACATGCATGAATAATTTATTGTTGGTTGTACTAACATTGTGATTAACCATTATTTGTGTTTGTTTTTATTTTTTTGTTCACTTTTTCTTCATTATTTTTTTATTAATGTTTTTTTGTGTTTTATTTATTTGTTTGTTTATTTGCTTATTTATTTATTTTTATTGTTGTGCCTTAACTTAGTACCTATGCATTCCTTGGGTGATTTCTTATGCATTATATTTAAGTCCATCCATATTCATATGTCAACATTGTCATCATGGTTTTTATCATTGATGTATTATTTTCACTTGTTTATTGGATTGAGTGTTAGTACTTATGCATATTACAACGAATTTATCATGGTGTTTTATATCATGGTGTATATTGTTACATTTTAAAACAAAAATTAATTCAATTAATTTTACAAGAAATGATGTTATAGTACTTATCCTTGGTCACTTGACAACTTCCTAACATAATCCAAACATTACCTAAATGTAGAGTAAATAAATCACAAATGAATTTTAATCCTTGCTAGTTAGTAAATGCATCTCCATAATAGCAGGTTTCCAAAATTCATGTTTCTCCTTCATATTGGCTTACTCTTACTCCACGAGTATAGATTCTACATGTAATTCCCTTTTTTTATTTATCATATTATCCTAAACAGTAGGGCCAATGATTATAACCACCTATGGGAATATCATTTTGTTTCAAGTTATTCATTATAACTACCTTTAGGCAAATCATTATCTCTATCTGCCCTGTTGGGGCATGTTGTCATTATGCTAATGATTATAACCACCTTTGGGTAAATCATTATCTCTATCCACCCAAATAGGGCATTTTTCCATTATGCTAATGATTATAATTGCCTTTGGGCAAATCATTATCTCTATCTACCCGACTGGGGCATTTTTCATTATGCTCATGATTATAATTGCCTTTGGATAAATCATTATTTTTCACATCACTATGTCAATGGTTACAACCATCTTTGGGAAAATCATCTTTTTTATCTTCCCAATTGGGTCATCTCACCATGCCACTAATTATAATCACCTTTGGGTAAATTATTCTTTTCTACTCCCTTTACCTTTAGGTCCCATCATTTTCTTTTTTTTAGGGAATGATCACCGATCTTCTTGTTGCCTGCTCCATCGAGGGGGAATCTAGGGATCATCCATCACCCATTGTGGCATTAGGCATGAAGGACCTTTTCATTATTTGAGAATACATTATTGTGCCTATATCTTGTAATGTCTTCCCAAATAGGGGTAAATTGTAGACACCCCATTTTGGCCACAATTGACTTCCAACAAGACTTCAGATTGATTTCTACCAAACATTGTAAATTAAGCATAGAAATCACTAGACGTCCCAATCATCTACACATCAAAAATTAGTGCTCAAAATCATGTTGAGGCATCCCTATTTGGGGTATTATATTTTACACAACAATAACCTCTCATGGATTCATTCCCAGTCACCTTGCAACCTAATAATTGGCATTTTGGCTTTTGGACCCATTAAGCAAGGCACTTAAACAATTTCTAGAAGTGCTAAAATGCTAAGCAGAAATAATAAACTAATTAAACCAGATTAAATGATTATCTAAATAATCCATTTACAATTAATTAATATCTAAAAATATAAATTCAAAATATAAATCTTCTTCATCATTATTTTTGTGAGTTGTCAAGCACTCACAAAATATCTAACAAATAACTAGATTTGTGGGCCATGCCTATTAATTAAAAATATTAATTACATGTCCCCTCCTTAACTCAACTAGGGTTAGTTCAAACTTACCTATAGTTAGTTCTAACCTAACTACACTTGGGTGAGTGTTAACTTTGGAGGATAAAAATAGAAGGCCTTGCCCATTGATCTTTAAGCTATCTTGGTGTAAAGTTATTATGCTCAAATACATGCAAAAAAAAAATTTAGTGCAATTTTATTATGCCAAAATACCTCCAAAGAGATTCATAGTAGTGTTACCATTCCAATTTCATAATCCAATCCAAGCTAAGCCAACCAACATTACCAAGGTACCAAGGAGAGGTGGAGCAATGGAACTTCATTGATAAAGATTTATTGAGCACATAGCCTATCAAACCAACTCAACAAGTAGATTTGGAGAGACAAGGAATTTCAAAGGGAGTTTTTCTTTTGTGTTTTTAGTTGTGTATTAAATTGTGTTCCATTTATATATGGTCTCCCTAGTATCTAGGCTAGAGGTGTTAGTTTTTACTGTGTTTGTTTCAATTTGATTTTCTTGACCAACACCATACTAATCTCCCATCTTGGATTCTTTGTTCACAGGAAATCTATGTACACCTTCTTGTTTAATTTATTTATTTTAAAATATGTTTTTATTACCCTCCTTGAACTATTGAAAACTTATTATGGATTGGCAAGGCCTTTGGCTTGCAATCCTCTACTTGCTCTATATTTTCTTGGGACCTAAGGCCACTTATTTTTGTAGACCCTCCTAAGGGTGTTTGGAAAGGTTTTTCTCACACTTTTTTTTTAAGTATCATATTTGAGTGTTTAAAATCTAAATTTATGTTGCCCGCATGGGCTTGAATTGAGTTCCATATTTTCCTTTTGCATGTTTACTATTTTTAACACATAAGGCTAGTTTTGAATATTTTATTTTATTGATTTATCATAGACTTAGTCATGTGTCATTGTTTTACCAATTGTTCTTAAGTGAATTCACCTAAAATCTAAAAAAATAAAACACTTTCCTAAACTTCATTTCTTTAGATGGATGATTTCAATCTATGTAATCATCTTATTTTTATGTTTTTCAATATTTTTCATCAAAGTTGCATTTGATGGACCTTATTAGTTATTCCACTTTTAGAGCTTCCTAAAGAAATTTTTACCATTCCATTGCATTTAGAACATCCAATAAAGTTATTTTTAACTTTTGTTTCACTGGAAATGGAGCTACAATGATAATTTAATGGAGGTTAGATTTTTCTTGCATGGTCCTTTTATTTTTTTCAATAATCATCACTTTTATGTAGGTTCTTTTTAATCTAAAATGTGTAAAACAAAAAAATGTAAAAATCATCCAAAAGGGGGTATATTTTTGAAAATTTATCTTTATTTATGCTTTAGATTTTTCATTTTTTTTTGGTATGCTTTTTTCACACTGCAACTCATAGGTTGAAATTAATTCATTTATAAATTTATGGAGAGTGTTCATCTCTTTCAAGTCATCTTCCTCCACAACTCATTTGTCTGAAATCATTTTCCTCTTCTTAGTCTAGTTTTAAGTCTTTATTACTCTTTTACTACATACAACAGCCATTCTAGCTACCCTCTATAACTTTTGGAGTGGTCTTCACTTTTTGAAAATCTACATTGACCTCAAAACTAGGGCTTGTTATCTACAAATACCACTTGAACACTTCCATAAATTTTCTAATATTTTTTATGTTGACCATAATTTTGGGTCCAAAATTCTAGCCATTCTACTTTTGTGAGACCCTTTTCCCCTCTTCCTCTTTTCTTTATGTGTGGACATGTTTTGGTAGTTTTACCTCTTTTCTATTGTGTCAACTTTCACACCAATACATCGTTAATTAAAATTTGAGAAGCTTATATATGAAAATAACCCTAGATAATTTCAATATAAATTAGCAATAAGTATCAAGGAATTTCACAAGTCTTAGGTGCATTATCAAGACTATATTTTGATCTTCAAGACTTTAAAGGATTTCAAAGGTTTCTATTTCTACATAATTGTACCAAAATAAGGCCTAAGTTAAGTTTGTGTAGTTGCATTGATTATTTAGGGAAAAAGGTGAAATCCTTTCTCTCACTTGGGTTAGGGGCACTCACAAGTAATATAAATACATGTAGCACTAATTCAAAACATTGTAATATGTAGCTACAACCCTGAAGGGCCCCTAGGCCATTTGATTGTACAATTATTTGGTCTTAAAGTGTGTTGTTAGGTGTTTGCACCAAATTAGGGTTACTAAAAAAAGATAAAATATTTTGACATCTACTCATGCTAATTTGTAAATTCAAGAGAGGCACTCAATTCATCTACTAACGATGAAGTATCCCAAAAAGTTTCATACAATGAAGATCCAAAATTTCATAATCATTATAGGAAACCAAAATCAGCATAAAATTATCTTTATCATCCCATAATTTTGGCACTTTTTATATCATTTGTCTATAATTTTGGTCATTTATAGAGGGCATTGATTTATTTATTTTATTCTACACAAGTCTAAATCCTCCTTATTTGCATTTCTAGGCACTATCATAATGCAAGAATGTTTTTTTAGTTATCTTATTCCTTTTCCTTCCTTTTGTTGTTATCAATTTTTTATAGTTTCATTGTACTTTCATTTTCTATTTGAAGTAGAAGAGTAGGAAATATTATTCTTATTGAATGTACTATCTTAGATCTCCCTTATGTTATACTTTTAATGAATTGTGCATAGTGAAATCCACCTTTAACCATAATTTTTAAAAACACATTCAGGTAAATATGCTTAGACCAAGCGAGTGAACCAAGTATTAGAGGACATATTTCACATGTATGTTATGGATCACTAGTCCCATTAGGAAGACTAGCTCTACTTGGTAGATTTCACATATAACAAAAATGATCCCATGTCATTGGGCATGGCACCTTACCAATCACTTTATGGCATGTCATGCATGACACCTTTGATCTAGGACATGATAGACAACATGTTTTTAATTGGTATTTCCATGTTTCAAGACATTGAGCATCATGTTTTCCTTATCATGAAGTACCTTTAGGAGGCACATGACCATTATAAAAAGTGTGCCCATGTTAAGATGATAGATAGGCACTCCTAAGATGAAATAAGGTTTTACTAAGGGTATGACATCATAAAAACCCAACCCATTATGAAAAAGGGTCTAAGATTGCACCTTGTTTTGTGGGTCTATTAAAGATCCTGAAGATCATCATCCCAATGGTGTATCACTTAGATTTTCCACCCAAATTATCCCATTATCATGATGCCTTTCATGTTTTAGTTTTGAGGAAGTTGATTCATGATACTTAGTGTGTGTTACACTCATCAGCTTTGTAGGTAGATGTAGATGGGAAGTTGGCTTTGTATCCCACCCATATATTAGATCATCATGAATTAGAATGTTGGTGTCATGATCTAGACTAGGTCAAGGTCACAAGCTGGGATAAATATGATGATAAAATTGAAACTTGGGAAGATACAACACCTTGTAGGTCCAATATCCCCATCTCTTTCAATGACTTTTAGGAGGAAGTCTATTCTAATGGGAGGGTAATGTAAGGCCCATTTTCCCTCACACAATTTTGGTTCCACTAGACTATTATCATGTATTTATTATTTCATGTTTATTTATTCTGAGGTACGACATGTCTATAGAGGTAGATTTGATCTATTATGTCTCATTTTGACACATGGTAGGATTTAGGCTCATGTGGTTGAGATACACACTTATTAATTATGTAGTTGGATGCCTTAAGGTTCATTGTGATTTTTATGAGTTGATTTTATGTATCTCTTGATTACTAGTGATATATTATGGTTTGTGCTTGTAGGTAAAACTATTATTTGAGATTCAATAATTATGTGTTATGGGATCATGTGATGTGTGTTTATGTGAATTAATATGTTTCTTACTCCTTATATTATTTTGTATCAGATGTATTTGATGCTTAATTTGAGTGTGTAAACACATGTATAGACAAGCATGGGAAAATGAAACATGACATCTTTGATTACATTATCTAACCACATGCCTAAAACATACCTAGGATCCCTTGCTCATGTTGCCTATTTTGTATACCTTATTTTTTTATTTGGTTGGATAGTTGTGTTGAAATTTTTCATTCATTCACATGACAACTCTTATTATGGGATCTCTTTTATTTATTTTTTGATCAAATGAAATTTACCCTAATCAAATAAACAAGTAAAGAGAAATGGCTAATCAAATAAATATACCTTTCACTTGCATACAAATTGATATTGGCAACTAGGGTTCTGAGAGGAAAGCATGTAAAAAGATGAGAAAATTATCCTTTATGGAACCTAGGAGTTGTGTTTTACCTGAAGCATGAATACCCCACTATCAAATCTGGCTATTTACTTGTCATTTTGGATTTGGACACTAAAGTAGGATTTAACACTAAAGTGGGATTGAACACTAGAGCGGTACACTCTTTCCTTCATAGCACTCCTATCCATCAATATTTTGAGATTAAACTAGGACCTGTAAACATGATAAAACTTTTTATAATTGTGGAATATTCTATTATAGACATGTGTTTGTGAGATTAGACCTTTGTTATTCCTCATTAAAACCCTAATAGAGTTCTATACATAAGAAGCACATGAAGATCAAATGGAAAAGGGGGGAACGGTCAAAGTGGGATATGTTTGAGTTATCCTTAGAACCCTTATTATCCTAAGTGTTATCTGCATAGCTCCAATGATAGGGACCTCAATCTGATGTAATTATCCCTTAGGGAATGTTAATAATCAACCAAGCATGATGCATATCTAAAATGTTCTTCGCCTAGGCCCTCCTCTTGGTCCAAACATGCAATCTAGGTGTGGTATGTAAATAATTTAGAAAATATGTAGAGATTAAGCTTGGTGTATTGATAATATTATATTATCTAGTTCCAAAAGATAAGTTTTGGATGTAAATTGCCTTAATAAACCCTTTAAATAGAAGACTCCTAATTTTGAATTTTAAAAACTTATTCACACATTGACCAATTCAAACAAGGTAAAAAATGTCATAAGAAAATACCCAAAATAAAAGGGAATCAAAAAACTCTCTAAAACATGCATTGGACTCTTATCCAATGCAATGCTCTTTTCCAAAATAAAAAAAACATAAGAATGACACATAAGAATGGCCAAGGATCAAGAACTGACATGGATAACTGAGATTGTGAGAAGAGAGAGATATAAGCATGAAAGAGTGACAAAAGAGATAGAAGACCAAGGGGATATACAAAAATAATATTTTGATTGAAAACATTAAGAGCTTATAGATATAAGATCTATAAAAGGTAGTACTTATGTTTGCTTGACCAAATTTAGGTGTATATATATTTTCCCTTTTAGTCTCGTGATGTAATAAAATGAAAGTACTAGAGTAAAAAAGGCAAACATTTGACCTTTGCATTTATTTTGACAATGTTGAAGCTATTTTTTTTTACTGAGGTTGAGACAAGGCAAACATTAGATATGTGTGCTCTCTTCCAAAGTAAATATTTTATTGGGTTTGAAAGCATGTATGAATTTTCAATTCATATTTTCTTTGTAATATTTATCAATCGAGGGCCCCTATCTATATCTATTAGTGTATTTTATGCCTTTATTATGGCTGGGTTTTAGTAACAAAATATGGCATTAGTGTTTATCTCCCTCCAGAAGATTTCTCCTCAAAGATATGTAAGATTACATTTAAGGCCTTATTTCAATTGTTTAAATGCTTGAAGCTTCTTTTCAGTAATCCATATCCTATCTATATCTACTAGTGTATTTCATGCCTTTGTTATGGCTGGGTTTTAGTAACAACAAGATATTGGGCAGTGGTTCGACATATGGCATTAGTGTTTATCTCCCTCCAAAAGATTTCTCCTCAAAGATATGTAAGATTACATTTAAGGCCTTATTTTAATTGTTTAAATGCTTGAAGCTTCTTTTCAGTTATATATTTTTTCCCTTTCAGTTATATATTTTTTCCCTTTTGGAATAATTTTGATTCATTTGTTACATATTTTAGAATTGGAAATTTGAACTCTTAGTGTGTCAAAGATGTCATGAAGGAGAGGGATCACTTCCATGTCATACGAAGAGGTATAGGCCCTTATATAGGTTGATGAGGAGGTGAAATTAGTAAGTAATAGAAACCAATCTAATTTATTATAGTGAAAACTATGCTTATCTCAATTTTTGATGGATTTTTGTGACCTATGGAGTGATGTTTTGATCACATAATGCTTTTATCCTGCCTATGGTGCTAGTATTCGTATTGTAGCACTACTATCTAGGTGGCAATGATTTTCTCTATCACTATATCCCTATAGAGGGTGTTTTATTTCTCATGATAGTAGAAACAAGGAATTTCCTAATATTTTATACCCTATTAATGTTTGTACAATTTTATATGTTGAGTTTTTGTTATCACTAATTGTTGTTTATTTTTTATTTATTTTGTGTAGTTAGATATATGCAATAGAGATTTTTGGGGAGGCTAGATGATGGAGACTATCTATGGGTTTTCCTTGTCATATGAGGAGAGGATTATTTTGGAGAGAGTAATATTAGGGTATGTATGTTGGCTAGAGCTCATGCCATGGGATGCTCACATGATGACTGCATTGGCTAAGTAATGGGATGTAGATACTTGCACATTCTAATTGCCTACTAGAGATATGACTATAAGCTTAGAGGATGTGTGGAGGATACAAAGGTTTTTAGTGACTGGTAGGAGAGTATTGGTTCAGTATGTTGTGGGGCCAAGGGTTGTAGACCCTGATTTTATATATTTTACTCGTAGTGCATTTTTTTAGCATTGTACAAGGAATGAGTCAAATGTATTATTATCAGGTATTATTTTATCAGATGTTCCATGATTGTGAAAGTTTTTGAATATGTTGTTGGCTTCTTTCATGGATTTGTATGGGAGCGGTGTATCTATATCATATCATATGCATATGATTATCTAAGATCTGGAGGATCATGGTACTATGTACTCATGGGGTATGACTATGTTATCCCACTTGTATCATGATTTTTATAGGTTTACTCAAGAGTGATTTAATGGTGGTATTGGTTTAGTGACATTTTTTCACTATTGGGCATATGAGCACATAAAAATTATATAGCCGATGTGGATGCCACGTTTTAAGTGGGCACATCCACATGTATTTACAGAGTGATGGACCAATAATTCCCAAATACATTATCGTAGCACCATATACTTCTGGTAGATACTATATTAGGTGACTACTAGAGATATTATCTAGAGACCATACAAAGGATTTACTGGATGCTTAGAGGATGTTGTACAATTGCACTAGATTCACATGAGTTAATAGATACATGATTGGTGGAAGAATGTTTATGATCACTTCCTGTATGAGTGAGTGACAAGATAATTTGGGGTGCTTAAGATGTGCCCCTAATTCTATAGGTGTGGGCAAGGAATGTGTAGGCTCCAATGAGATTGAGTAATAGGGGAGGCCATTAATAGCAAATCTACCACTAATTACAATAGATGAGAGGGATCCAAAGATAAATATCTTAGATGTGGATGATTTAGGGTGTATAAATACATACATAACATGGTGGAGATGCCATAGGTAGGCTCCACTATTACCAAGTAGAGAAGTGATAGGTGATAATGTATTAAATCTTGAGCCTCTCAGGGTAGTTGGAGATATGAATCAATATTTAGGCTATCTTTGATATTTTTATGCTTGTCATTATTTGAATAATATTTGTAAAGTAACTACTAATGCTCGATTGCTCTATGTTGTTGTAGGTGATGAGTAATATTAGATGGTGATGATTGAGTCAGTACTAGGTGAGCTAACATGACATGTTATTGATGATGTCATGGATGGTGGATTGATTGATTAGGATATGTTAGTTGTTGGCATATTCCTTTATTTGATTGATCGGTGATTTATATTGCAGTGTATGTGTGAATGGTCACAAAGAGAGATGATCTAAGAGCTAAGCTAGGTAGGTAAGAGATGCCCCCTGGTCCTATGGGCACACTAGGTCCTAGGCTATTATACAATTAAATCTAATTACAGTGATATCATGGTGGTTTGAAGGCAAGATTAGAGGTGTATGAGGACGGGTATAGGAGATATAGTTCACATTCTAGGTTTTGAGGTGATTCTAGGGCTCTAATTTCTAGGTCTCATGTGGCTAGTGACACATAGGATAGTTAAGAGGGAGGTCTTGGGGACCATACTCCTATTATAGAGTGATGTATTTTTTATAGCATTTCATATAAACTTGTCAATATATATAGATATGATCTTTTTTTAACATACTTGCATCTTGATGATTGTATTTAATTATAATAATGTAAATGTTTTAAATGATATGTGATTTGATGCGGTTAATTGCTTGTGCTATAATGTTAATAATATAACTCTATAGTTCCTCTTCTATGAATGATGTACAAACTAACAAAACCTAAAAAAAACATTCATCCACCTTGAAGGAAGAAGGAAATGTGAACCATAGTATTCATATTATGTAACTGGATGATTGTACGTTGGTGGTGACACTACTTTGGCATAACTATAGTAGGAATTTGTGTATGATTGGTTGTAGAAACCTTGATTAGCTTTCTCATTATGACTATTGGTTGATTTGACTTTTCTTATGTCACAACACTACTATAATTTGGTCTAAAATTTTGTATTGGCTACCATTTTTTTTGAATCTTTGGTGCACTCGATCTCACATAACTAGGTGCTCTACAAACCTTACGACTCACATGATGAGTAACCATTGGTTCCTTAATGATAAAAATCCTAGTATAACTTAGTCATGGAATAATGGGATCTATAATAATGAGTATAAGGACACCTAGATGTCCCCTTCATGAATGTGATAATGCCTGTATCAACATATTACTTGATTTAATCTCTAAGTGTACAACAATCACTATCCCAATGACTGTTGATGTGATGATAGATGCAATATGGTTTACTCCTGTCTTTGTCCACATGGTATGAAGGATGATAATTATTATGAGGAAGTGTGATCATTCTCCTATATAATAGTTTCAATAAAACATCATGATGCCTATCTCTAAATGAATCAAACTATATAGGATCTCTCTTGGTATTTGTGCTCTACTCATTATAGGAGTTGGTCTCTAAACTAATTCTTTCCCTTTGTTAAGTGCTTTTACTTGTGATTTTTGTTCCATTTGTTCCTTTTGAAGAGGTGGATTAGGTTCTTGAACTAAATTAGATGACTCTGATGGTAATGGTGCTAGATATGAATCTACACTTGTATTGACCTTGATTATTCCCAATTGCTTCTCTAATGCAATAGTTGTCTTGCAAAGATATTGAAATGACTTAGTTGTTTGATATAACAACTTTTCCTTAAGAGGGAATATGAGCCCTCTAGATAAGATATATTACATCTCTAAATCTATTGGTTGATATATTAATTATTGCATACATGACTTAAACCACCTGATGTAATCACTAATTGGCTCTAACTGGCCCTAATGTAATGAAGGTAATCTCTCATATGTGACTCTAGGTCCTTTGTTCTAAATGAAATGCATAAGAAATACCTCTTCTAACTTATCATATGTATGTGATGAGCCACTAGGGAGTGAATGGTGAAACCAAATCAATGCATCATCCTATAGGCTCTTGATAAATAATTGTAATAGTATCAAACTATCATTGTACCCATCCATAGTTTTCCTATAAGCTTTGAGATGCAATTCAGGATATCCATGTCCATTAAACTTAGTCAATGTTAGTATTTCAAAATTATTTGATAATTTTGCATGAAATATCTTATGTGGGATAGGGATGTTATGAATAATATTTGAATTAACCCAAGAGTAATAAGCCTTACTTTATAAAGTAAGTTGATGTAATTTATGTTTTAAATCACCCACAACATGCATCAAAGAAATAACTTCTTGTGAATGCATATTTAATCATCAAGGGGCTCATTTAAGAGTTGAATTTTGTTATTAACCTTAGCCATTGGTACACTATTTTGCTTAACTTCATTAGGTATGATGGGTTAGGTCATCTTACCCCTTGGAGAAGTTATAGCATGGACCTAGTTATATGGAAAGTAGTTATCATCCTATTGAAAATTAAGATGAGGAATAGATTCTACTTTAGTAGGGGTGGACTTGGGATATTCATTGGTCTTTCGTGTAGTATTAGTTTGTAAATGCATATTACATTCTATTGAAATAGGAGTAACACTAGTATGTTTATCTTTGGAATTAACATGTGCATCTAATTTGCCTTTTAAAATAAAACTAGGAACATCAACATGTGTTTTAATAAGAATATCACTAAGCACATCATCATTTGATTTATCATGTAACATGAGATCTTCACTAACATGCGAGATGAGTAAAGAAGAAAAAATACTAGGTGTATTATAAATATTTTCCTATTTATTGTATGCATAATAATCATCATCATTCTAATTTTCATTGCAATTGTAATCTTCTACACTTTTAGAATCAACATTTGAAGTAATCACACTTTCATGTTCACTAAAGGCTGGTGTAAGAGATGATTTTAAGTTTTCACTATCATGCAAAGTGTCATCACATGTATGAGAAATGCAAGATTTGATTTCATTGTCTATGATTGGAGTAATAGGAGTACATGTTACATTTTCACTCATATTTGATATATCATCACATGAGGAAGGAATGAAATATCTAGTTATATTATTGTCAATTTAAATTGTAACTTGTTTTTGAGCTAAAAAGGTGAAGAAAGGAGAAAGACAAACATCGTCTACATTGTTTAAAGCATTATCAAATGGAGGAATAATACCATGTTCACTTTAATTTTTGAATTCACATGAGAAGGGCATAGAATATGCATTTTTATTTTCTACTTTACAAACAACATTAGCATATGAGAAAGGAACCTTATTGTAACTAGATGCAATTTTTGAGATGTAACATTATGTAGTGGAATTTTGACTTTGTTTGTCTTATATTTTGCAATTTTGAAAAGAGATTTAGAAAATGTTTTTAATAAGCTAAGAGTACTATCAAACAATGCATCACCAATGAGGGGTTCTTTTGGACTTATATTGTTAAGTTCCTTGTCTTGGATGGAGAGAGAAGGAGGAGCAAAAGGAGAAGAACATGCATCTATACTACCTTCACTATCACTTTGATCATCGCATTCATAATATTCATCATAACCATCATGGCAATAATAATCATCATCATCAATCATTATTTGCTAATGCACACTCTTGATAATTTGTCCAATATTTATTATAATTTGTCCATTCTTCATTTTGTACTTATCAAAAATTAGAAGTATAAGAGAAAGAAAAATGGATGGAAATAAATAATATAACATGAAAGAATAAATTGGATTTATGATAGTATGCATCCCTATGTGAGAGAAAAATCAAGAAAAAAATAGAAATTTGAAGCCCTAATTGAAGCACACAAAATAGAAGGAAAACTTAGTGGCAAGCTAGGGTTTTAGAGCAATATTAAAAAAAAAATAGGTTCACCAATATGTTTTATTGATTTTGATATTAAATGAAATTAACCCTAATCAAATAAACAACCAAGTAAAGATAAATGGATATTCAAATCAATACCTCATCATACATTTCACTTGCATACAAATTGATATTAGCAACTAGGTTTTTGAGAGGAAAACATGTAAAATGATAATAAACTTATCTTTTCTAGAACCTAGGAGTTGTATTTGACCTATAAGATGATTACATTATCAGATCTCATTGTTTTCTTATCATTTTAGATTTGGATACTTGAGCAGAATTGGACACTAGAGCGGTGCACTCCTATCCTTCCCAGTGTTCCTATCCATTGATGTTTTAAGCTTAAATTAAGACCTGCAAACTTGATAAAACCTTATATAATTTTGAAAAATTTTGTCACAATGTGAGATTATAGCTGTATTTCAACTCCTCCTCAAAACCCTAATGGATTCCTACACACAATAAGCACATGTAGATCAAATTCAAAAGAGGGGAAATGGGGAAAGTGGGATATGACTGAGCTATCCTCAGAACCCCTATTGTCCTAAGTGTTGCCTACATATCCCTAATGATAAGGACCTCAGGATGATGTATTTTCCCCTTAGGGAATGTGCATAATCAACCAAGCATGATGTGTATCTAAAATTCTCTTTGCCTAGGCCCTCCTCTTGGTCCAAGCATACAATCTAGGTATTGTATGTAAATACTTCAGAAAATATGTAGAGATTGAGCTTATTGTGTGTTGATATTATTTTATTAGCTAGTGCCAAAAGATAAGTGTTGGATGTAAAATTCCTTATAAAGCCCTTTAAATATAAGACTCCTCATTTTAAATTTGAAAAACTTATTCACATGCCAACCAATCCAAACAAGGTTAAAACGATCATAAGAAAAGACCCAAAAGAAAAGGGACTCAAAAAACTCTCTGAAACGTGTGTTGGACACCAATGTTGGGAAGGACATTAGAGCATTGCGCTCCTATCTAATGCAATGCTTCTATCCGAAATCAAAAAATAGAAGAATGACACATAAGAATAGCCAAGGACCCTATGACTCTATCAAGGACTAAAATGGAAGAACTAAGACTATGAGAAAAGATATATATATATATATATATATATATATATATATATATATATATATATATATGATAGAGAGACAAAAGAGATAAAAGACCAAGGTGATATATGTGAACAAGAATTTGATTCAACATTAATAGTTTCTAGATATAAGAGCTAAAAAATACATAGTACTTGTGTTTGTTTTACCAAATTTGGATGTATATAGGATCATGTGTGGTGTGTTTCTGTGAATTACCATGTTTATTG